>OX381687.1:13000000-13600000 GCA_947462355.1 Caradrina kadenii | reverse complement strand
AGTGTAATTCTTTGCATGTTACAAGTTGTTTTAGTAAATGTTTCTTTTTGCTTTGCTGTAATACTATTACTAACTAACAAACAACCGTTTATGCTAGCGGTACCTATATACACGCGGGCAAGGACGGCGGGCGTGGCACTGTATATGCATGTAGGCCAAGATAAATAAATATTGCTTAGCATGTTCTCTGGCGTAACTATGTTCCCGTCTCTATCTTACCCTGGTAATTTGACAATTGTGCAACAGTGACGGGATTATTGATTAGCCAAAGCATATGTTAAGAAACGCTTTTTTATCTCAGCCTACGGGCTCTTTCATCTAATGTTTGGTGCTAAACTGAGCATCGAGAGCGACGTGCGTCACGAGAAAGCTAATTCTATAAATTAAAAACGTTTAAAACCTAGCCACGATCTCGTCTCAGGGTCAATCAATATCAAAAAAATTGGTAAAATAGAGACATTTTTGACAGATTTAGATTAGTAAGTTTGTGATCGGTCTTAAAACTTATCAGAATTACCTCCCAGGGCAACATCCACAACGAAAGGACTACAAATGTGGCAACTGCATTAAAGAGACAACCGTCTGTATGTGCAGTGCGCCATCTGGACTACTCCAGTGCTGCTCTAATCTGGCAAAAATAGCCCTGAGATTTACGAAACCTCTAAAGAGAGAAATATCACAAAAACTCACCCCAATAGTCAAACTCTCATCTAAAATGATCCTCAACTTATACTTTCTAGCCAACTGCACCAGTCTCTTCAACGGGCACATCTCCCCGGTATTATAATAAATAGCTTCAGCGACCAGGAAGGCTCGTCTCCGAGGATTCAGTTCCTTCTTCTTCTGAGCCTCGGCCAGCAACTCCTCGAGGTGGTCCATGTTATTGTGTTTGAAGTAACGGACGGTGCTGCGGGATGCGTCTATACCCTTCTGGATGGCGAACCAGACACATTCATCACTGGAATAATACAGGATAATTTGTGTTTATAAGTAGGGCTTCGTTGTTTCTTCTTTCATTGTAAGGAAAATCTCCGACATTGATAAGGAAATCTGGACTTGTTATAATAAATCCCCTGTTTTTAGGGGTCGGCGCAACACGTTTTCTAATTATAATGAAATATGAATATAAGTCTAAAATGCTACGCTAGAGGTCTTGAGTTCGATTCCTCGGTCGAGGTTAGTGTTATTGGGTTTCTCTATGAAATTCTCAGTAGCAGCTCGGAGTTAGGATTTGAGCCCGGTTAATAGCAATAGGCTAGCCCCCTATTACACGGGCCCTAAAACATCGGCGTACTGTAGGTGTACATTTATACACCTTTTCCTAACCCTTCAGGGAATACAGGCGTGATGGTATGTGTATGTGTCAGTCTAAAATCGCCAATCCGCCTTGAGCGTGGTGATCAATGCTCTTGCCTTCTCTGCATGAGAAGATTCTTTTGCCCAGCAGTAGGACAATAATAGGCTGGTATTATATAGTAATAGCGATAGTAACTTGTGGCTGTCTACTTGTTGCCTCATATGACAAAACCACGAACGGATAGTAATGAAATGATGAACAAGGCAAAGCTAGTTTTTATCAGCGACTTCATCTGCATCCGCGATAACCGGCTTTCACGAGGACGAAGTCGCGGGCAATAGCTAGTATGCATATAGGTAGCTTATGATCTGGATAAGGTCATAGGCTAATTTTTAATTCAAGACTTCTGCATCTGCTTTAACTGCTATTCAGGTGGAATCCGGTAGAATACGACTATCCTACTAATATTATAAATGCGAAAGTTAGTGAGTATGGATGAATGGATGGATGTTTGTTACTCTTTTACGCTTCCATGGCTGAACGGATCTGCGTGAAATTTGACACTGAAATAGATTGTAGTGCGGAATAACACATAGGTTACGTTTTATTGCGAAAAAAATGTACGGTTTCCGTGCAACTTTGACGCGGACGGAGTCGCGGGCAGAAGCCAGTATAACATAAATATAAGTAATATATGTTTTAATGACTACAACAAAGTTCAAGACAAGAACATAAAGACATATTATGTATTACTAGTTATCGTGAGTTACACAATATTAGTTTCGTAATATAATCCCTGACTACTGAGCTGCACATCATTTATTTTATTATTAAATAAATCTTATTATAAGTGTACATCTTTCTGTACTAATATTATGAAGAGGAAAGATATTTTTTTGTTTGTTTGTACCGAATAGGCTCCGAAACTACTGGACCAATTTTAACCGTATTTTCACCAATAGATAGCTACATTATTCCTGAGTAAAATAAGATCACGCTACGACCTACGAGAGCGGAGCAGTAACCAAAGACGTAACTTAACGCGGATGAACAACGCGTGTCGCGGGCAGTTCGCTAGTATCGTTCATGTTTATAAGTGTATACGTGTCTGTATGTATGTGTGTCTATTCTAATGAAGCTCAAATACCCACCAACCAATATGAGCATCTAGGCATGACAACCTTGAATGTTATTAGGTGTTTATGAATTTGGATGTGGTTTTCTGATCTGTTTAATTATTATGTGAGTACCTATAATATAATAAATAAGCAATTAAAAACGGCAAGGCAAAATGAAATCTGAATAAGTAATTTATTAAAATTAAAGCTAAAATCATTGAGTGAATAAAATTAACACTAAATAATGTAAAGGCATAAAATGGGCAAATAATACCAATTTTCGGGCAAAACAAGTGTAGCAGGGAAAGCATAACACGATACAGGACACTTATAGCTCAGTATCTACCTTATGTAGCAGAAACCAGTAATAAATAAAATGTAGACTCTGATGAAGGAAAAACCGCATAAAACATTTTCTTTCAGCCCCATCTTAATATCAGTAAGTATTTATATTATAAATGCAACAGTAACTCTGTCAGTATTTTACTCTTTCACAGCTAAACCACTAAACACATTTTCATCAAATTTGGCACAAACAAAGCTAGAATTCACATGGGTAACTTTATAACCTACATTCCTCTGCATTGGCGATGATCAATATTAACACAGACAATGTCATGGGCACAAGCTAATATTGATGGTTCTATGTTAGAAGCAATACCAAAAAAAATCAAGGTAATTTATGTTAGCAAAATTAATGTATGTGCAATGAATATTGCATAAAAATATTAAAACTTCTATTAAACAGTTTTATTTAACTTGACCATGTATTTTTATTTATGACTAGCTTCAGCCTGCGACTTTGTCCATGTTCGCATCTTCATATGCATCAATTTGTTACATTATCCCATGGGAACTATATATTTTACTGGGATGAAAAGTATCCTATGTGTTATTACACACAGCAATCTCAGTGCCAAATTTCATTCAGATCTGGTCAGCTGTTTAAGAGTAACAAACATCCAGCCATCCACACAAATTCCCACATTCATAATATTAGTAGGACTATCTTTTTTAAAGAAGCCATACGTTAATTCAGTATATTATAGAACTAAAAATTAAAAAAGGCAATCATTACTCAAGTGCGTCAACTCAATCTTATTTAGAAACAAGTTTGCTGTTCGATAATAATCTGACATTGAATTATTTGAGTCATGATCTACTTGACTGCACTTGACTTTGATATTCTCATTGTCATAATGCAATACTGTAACAGAAGTTGTTGGTTATTCAAACATATTCTGTAAGAAACAAAAATCTAAAAAGTTTCCAGTATGATCCCGGCTGGATTTTGGTTTAATTAATGTCTGGAATAAAGGAAACTATTGTTAAGAGAAACACTGGTCAATACTTACGCGAAAATAATGTCCTTTTTCTTAGAATAGGACGGTATAGCACTAGCGATTGTTGAGAACCCATAAGAGTACACACACGTCTCTTCCACCTCCAGGAATTTAGCCAGGCGTTCCTCCAGGTCCAAATGTACGTCGATGGTACCATAGAACCCACGAGGGCCACAAGAACCCACACCATACTTTGCAAGAGCTTTCAAGGCATTATCCATAATATACTCCTCTTTATCAAGGCAGAGGAAACTTGAGGAGCCGACATTTAACACGTTATCATCAATTCTACCCATCACAGGAGGTTCCTCTACCGTAACATCATGCTCAACGATAGGAATTGGTTTCCACTCGATTGCCTCTCCATTACACGGGGGATCGTAGGTTTTAGACTTCTTCTTGGTCCAGAAAAAGTAAGTAGAAATGACTACCACTTGTAAAGCGATGACAAGAGTCCACCAGCTCGCCTGAAAGTTGTTCAGTTCTTAGAAACCCCCTTTTTACAGCGATGAGTAATAACTAAAAAATAGGTGTTAACTTACCATATCGTAAATATCAACTAGTATCATTTTGAATAGCTTTAAACGGTTAATTAATAAATGCTACGGTTCGGATATTTTATACAATTGTTTATTGTCTAATTCAAAAAATTTAGAAAAATTCTAGCCTAGCTCTCTCGTTCAACCAACTGCCGGTCGGCGGTCACAGACTGACACAGATCACATACAGATCAGTGAGACAGACTGTGACAGATTGTGAGACCACAGACAGACAGAGGTACAGAGATACTAATAATATCAAATTAAAAAACAAAATTTTGTCTATGACTACGAATGATCTGACAGTTGTAGAGGTGTAAATCTTACTATTTCGGTATAATCACGATGCATAAATTGTTCGATATCCATAAACGATCTTCATAAGTTTATGTGTTTTGTGTGCTGGTATCTGTATCCAACCGATTTTTTTATGATTGGTTAGCTTCTCCGCCCACAACCGATTTTAGACAGATTTCTTCTCGCCATCAAAGAAATCTGTCAAAAACTTGTTCTGTCCTGTCTGAGCCTGAGAGTTGTCATTTTGTCATTTGTCAGTCAATCCGTCATCAGTCATTGTAAGTCAATATTGTCATGTTTTGAAGTGTAGCCTAGTAGGTAGGTCTCATCATCTGTTCCTATCCCACACTTTCA
The DNA here is from genome assembly GCA_947462355.1 of Caradrina kadenii. Classification (NCBI taxonomy): domain Eukaryota; kingdom Metazoa; phylum Arthropoda; class Insecta; order Lepidoptera; family Noctuidae; genus Caradrina; species Caradrina kadenii. Next base: position 13,595,052 of record OX381687.1, on the reverse strand, counting down.
TCCCAAAAATTAAAAATTTAGCAAAGTCTAGAGAGAATAAACATTTTATTACAATGAATTTCGGTGGAACTTTAAGAGTAAATAAATTCGCATGTTTTACGTTAGGTTTTATATTATTTTTAATTATTTATTGGCGAACTGGAAATGCTAGTTTTCCTATGGACGAAAGTGATCTTATTAACTTGAAAAGCTTGTTAAAAGCATCTATTCAGGCCGCAGAACGGGGTGGAAAGAAAGTCATGGAAGGGAAAAGCCACGAATTAAATATTAAAAGTAAAGGTAAAACGCTAGAAGGGGTAAACGACCCGGTTACAGATGCTGATTATGCCTCGCATTGCGCAATGTACTACGGATTAAAAAACACGTTTCCGAAGTTGACTGTCGTCTCTGAAGAACATTCAAAGAGTGATCCAAGTTGTGAGAATCAATCAGTTATTGATTTAGAAAAAGTACTTCCAGGGAACAACATTATTGACTACATGAACGATGAACTGGTGTATGTAAAGGATGTTACTGTTTGGATCGACCCCCTGGACGCAACCAAAGAGTACACAGGTAAAGCATAATATCATGTTTGTCTTCACAAAATACTGAAGCTAACAAAACATTAATTGATACTTACTGTTATAGTGTATATTTAAGTGCAACTATTTAGATTAGATTTGGTTAACAACATTGATAAGGTTCATTAGTTCTGTATTACCTAGCAATTAACTTGTTGAACACCAAACTTATGTATATCTACACATGGCACGCATATGTACCTTTGTGGTGCCATGCAAAACTAGGTTTAATTGTTATGGCAAAAGCTTGCTCAATACAGTCAAACGGGGTGAATAGCGACGCAGGGGTGAATCGGGACGAAACTTTAAAAGGGATTTTTACTTTGAAATAATATAGTTTGTTACCAACAAGGACATTAAAATCTTAAATTATAATTTAGTTAAAACAGAAGAGATCTCTTTGGTAACAAACTATATTATTTCAAAGTAAAAATCCCTTTAAAAATTTCGTCCTGATTCACCCCTGCATCTTTGTTCACCCCGTTTGACGGTACTCAGCTTATCAGTAGGTAGAGATGTTTTATTTTAAAAGTGCACTCCACTACACTATTTCTTTTGTGCACAATTCAATTAATTGTTACAGAATTTGGTGTAGAGAAGTTTAATTTTATATTGATTTTTCTAAGACTGATAACTAGTATAACCTATGTCAATCTTGACTAGAGCCCCCATAATCATGAAGATGAAGGGACCATGGGTCCAGATAAGGTGTATACCATTTCCTGATAGCTGTGTTTGTTACAATTTCAGAGGCCTTATACCAGTATGTGACAACCATGGTGTGTGTAGCCATCAGAGGTGTGCCCATCATAGGAGTTATACACTACCCCTTCCCATCAAGGACATTCTGGGGTTGGTTTACAAAAAAGCCATCTACTAACATGCCCTTTGTGACCCATGTGAGTAACAGAACTACAGTATTTTAGCATATTAAGTTGTATATGCAGATAGAAAGTCATCCTTTTCTTAATTTTTATTTTTTGTAATATTAAATTTTTGCCTAGTAAATCTAAAGGATATTATATAGCCTAGATTAGCCAATAAATTAATGTTCACCCCAACTCGTAAACCCTAATTATTTTACACTATATTGAAAATACCATCACCATCACACCTGTATTTCCCCGAAGGGTTAGGCAGAGGTGTAACAATGTACACCCACAGTTCGCCGATATGTTTAGGTCCCATGTAATAGGGGGCGAGCCTATTGCCATTAACCGGGCACAAATCCTAACTCCGAGCTGCTACTGAGAATTTCATAGAAAAACCCAATAACACTTTTTGCTCGACCTGGGAATCGAACCCAAAAAATCTTAAAGAAGTAATTAACATACTCTACAATTGCCTTACAGAAAGAGGAGAACAAGGAGCACCCTAGAGTGGTAGTCTCCCGCTCGCATGCTGGAAAGGTAAAAGAAATAGCAACAGCAGCATTTGGGCCACAGACAACAGTCTACTCAGCAGCTGGTGCTGGCTACAAAGTGATGGAGGTCATTAACGGTACCTATGACGTGTACCTTCACGCCACCGTCATCAAGAAGTGGGACCTATGTGCAGGAGATGCGATTATAAAAACAGTTGGAGGTAAAATGACCACCACCAAAGGTGCAACGATTGACTATTCAGCCAGTAGTGATGTAAAGGTGAGCGGAGATGGCATCCTGGTGACAAGGTTTGATCACGATTACTATGTGAGCAAGTTGCCAACGGTCCTGGATGGGGTACATTAGTGAAGTGATTAGTTGGACTGATTTTACTAAGGTTGTTATGTATGCTAAGTTGACAGTTGATATTGTGTACATGGCCGTAAATATGGCAAGTTGGGGTTTAATGAAAGTTTGTTGATGTCCGTCATATGTTACAGTGTCTTACTAAAGCTCAGTGTGTCATATTTATGGGTAGCGTATTTTGTTGTGTCTGTGTAGTGTTAGTTACATATGGACAGAAGTGTTATAGCTAGAGAACATTTAGTACTTATTTTAAGGATTATATTTTTAATTGTGTCTAGTCTTTAATGGATACACTTTCAGATAGAATATTTTTCCCCCAAAACTGATCGAGGTCACAGTGATAAACGTAATTATATTTATGTTTTATCAAATTAAAAAGTTATACCTAATTAATTAGTACAGTGGTATCGTATAGTTATTCACGTGTGTGGGCTTAGGCTGTGAAGTTAACTATAATGAATTAAAACGAGAAAAGGTTGTAAAATGTATAAAATTGACGCGATATTTGGCTTGGCTAATCGTACCTGAAATAACAAGTTCAGTTACATATTTAGGTTAGTTCTAATCGTTACTCAGTTTAAATAGATAGTGTAAATACCTAAACTAGGTATATAGGTAATGTCTGCCATGCCTAGAGGGCTGAGATAAAATCAAGTGTGCGCTGATAATTTATTTATCAATCATGGATGAGATGAAATTTATTATTTTTATGAAAAATCGAATTTGAATCATAATATAGATTTTAGAAGAAGTCAAAAAACCATTATGATATTTTTGTCATTTTTAGTCTTCTATGCTTAAATATATATTTATATTTTTACTGAATAGTGTTATAATGAATCAATTGATTTTTTTGCTACAAATCATTTATGTATCCTATCTTATATGTTAAGTATGAATGTTAGGGCGGGATACACTTGCTTAATAATATTTCTGTGTACAAAGTATGTATGTAGTTTATTGATAAGTAGCTTTTATAGCTCGAATTATGTCACAAATTTATATAAAATTACTCCATGGTGGAGAGATAGACAATTTGTATCAATTTTTTTTTTTTTATTAAGTACTTATTTGTGTTGTTTTTTTCGTATATGAATCACAGCTGCTGAGATCTAAGTGTCAAGACCTAAGGTGCCTAAAGTGATCGCTGTGTCAAAGCGGCGTGATCTCAGTTCAGCTCGCAAAGCGCAGAGCATACATATGCAAGTACGGAATCTCAGACTACTCCGGACATTCGCTTATTGCGAAGAATTTGAAGTAGAGAGCTTCATTTATAGTTGTTGTATTTCACGAGAGCGTTCTTGAACCATTGTAATCGAAACCTTATGCCGATGCCGTTGGGCTTAAAACTCACATGTCTAGGGGTTCTTGATTTGTAGCAGGTATCCACACTATGCTATGAATATTGTTGATTTACACATACTAACAGTGCCTTGTAGCTAACCGCAGTAATAGAGATAAATCCCTTGCGCCGTTGCAGCAGTTTCATCTTCTGTATTGTAACAAATATGAGCCGCTTAGCATGTTACCCCCACACACATGTTACAAACTTTTTTCTTATGGAGGAGGTTTTACTAGCCTCCTCCTAGCTACCTCTTCTGATAGGAAAACCTTGGTGGCCAGTGTATTAGTCCGGCCAAGGTAGGAGGCTCCTGTGACTCCGCCCCAAGGACGGAAAAGTCCCCTCATCGCCACGAAAGACTAGGTAGTGCAGCGCGGAAAAGGTTCCGAAGGTTATTGGCAGCCAATGTTCAGGTCGAAGAGGTCCGTGCATTGGCTAAAAAGCCTTGAAAAGAGATCCCGCTCACCAATGTTCTTCCATACCAAAAGGCTAAAAAGCGGCTAAGGTCGGAAGAAGAAACCCCAAAGGAGCCACCTAGGATGGAGAAGCCCGTAGTGCAGCCCAGCTTCAAGCAGGTCGTGGAACAAACGCGGATTAGGAAATTGATTCCCATGCGCGAAGACCTGATGAAGCTTTGACGGGCTTCTCGCACAGACCAGGGTTTGTTCTACCCCTCACAAGGAATCTCCATAGAGCGACTACTTGAAGTTGAACCTGTTATAGATAATTCATATTATTTAGAAGTTTACAATATTTAATTTTGGTAAATCGTAATCTATTTGTATCATTTGTGTTTGTGTGTGGAAAAAACGAAATGCACTTACTATTCAGTATTGACCATTTTAGATATACCTATGTAATAATATAATTGTGAAGGACACATCAATTTTTGTGCAATACGTAGAAGGAGTGTGAATAAATAATTCAGACACATGTTTAACTATATGTTTATTTCAATAAATTAAGCAGGTTGTTTCAATAATACACAATTATAATGCATTTCCGTAAATCATAAAGGTACACATCACCCAGCAATTTTTCGTCTAATAATACAGGAATGTGTTGCTAGCCTAATGTGAAGTTACCATTCACGAAATATGAAAATAACTATATTTTAAATGTGAATTTACGAAGACATAGCACCGGCAAAATATTGCAAAACAAATGGGAAATATTGAATTAATAATTTTCTGTCGAAGAGACCATTTGATTGAATTTATTTTTGCTACTTTGAATTGACCTTGTAGTCGTATGCATTACAAGGAGGTCCGTGAATACACACGTTAGTGCGTCAGTCCTATGGACGACAAGTTATGAACAGATATTCACAGCGAGGATACTAGCTTGCATATATAGTAATATATTAGTCTATGATTCAACGAATCCCTTATCGACATACGTAAATAAAATTTCATACAAAATTACATTCATCATCACATAGAATATTTCCCTACAAATTATAAAAACAGAAATTATTGAAGTTTCTTGCATTCCATTATGCTCACAAAATACCCTATGAAAATTATTCGACTGGCTAAATAATGAACTAATATGAACAGACAAAGCCATTTTGACTAAAATTCTCGAAGCCTTGGTGCACAAATATAGTTTTAGTAAGTGTTGCTTTAATACATCATTTTAGTAACTAGATTTTCGGTATCATCGAATTAAGTGCTTCTCAAGCCTCAATACAACTCGTTTTTGTAAATATTATATGAAGGAACACTGGAAGCCGCATAATCAGGCTCATACAGTTAATTATATAATCCAGTAGCACATTGAGATAGCGTGAATAACCTGCAAGCAGCTTGGCAAAATCACAATAATAGTAAAAATTATATACAACTAAACAAAGGATGACTGATGTGTGAACAAATACGCCAATATGCGGTACAATATTTTCATACCCTATTACTCTACTTACAGTATATCTTTAATTTAGCACTGACAAACCCTATCTGTTGGTATGATTACATTTGTAGCTGGGCTTCTGACGCCGCCTCACTACCCGGCACCTGGCAACATGCACGCGTAAGGCTCGTGTCCGCTTTCCGATTTTTAGGCGACGATTTATAATATAGCTGAAATGTCACTAGTAGCGATACTTGTTTTTGTAGCTACGGATATACTTTGTGGGATTTTAAACTATAATGACCACTAATAAAGCCGAGACTTACATGTTCTTGAGGTTACGATAAACCCTCAAAATCGTTACCAGAAGTTCGAACATTTTTTACGTTTAATAAAACGTAAACAACATTAGAACTTGTTCTAGTGAATTAGAACAAGTTTTTAATGTTATATGGAAACTTTAAATACCTCTTACGACGCGTGTATTGTAGAATATTTCGCATGCGGTACCTTAAACAGCTGTTTTTGACACTCCTTTCCCAGCAATTATTGTTATTAAACGTTGCTCTGTTTACTGTACAAAGTGCGTACATAACAGCTTGATGATTGGTCCTCTTACATCCCATATTGTATTATAGTTCATTCACTAAAAATCCCCCGCCGAGAGCCTTATTGACTTAACAAATTCGAAGCATATTTATTACTATCTCATAAGATTCAATACGATCATATAAATGTGTACTTTAAGGCAACAAATTATTGCAACAAGCGCGGTTTCATAATGTAGGGTAGTGCAAACAGCGATAAGTCTTCAGCTACAAATTTTACGGCTGCATTATTGAACAATCTGGGTAAACTGCTTAATTAATATTACAATGATGGTTAAAATCGTCATTAGCCGAGAAACTTTTATGAAGATATGAGATAATTAGTTTGACACAAAATACAGGGTGTTTTATATTCTGGGTGATCGAATAAACTCGGTATATCGGTCGTATTGTATTTGATTGGAAATCGACAATTTCGCCTCTAGACGCCGCATACGATTGATTTCTGTCAACACATTTGACTAACACATCTAATGACGTAACACTAGTCAACATTTCGAATATGAATTGTTACGGCAGGGCCAAAAAAATGCAGTACCACCCTCCCACATACCTCGGCTAGTTGACAGAATAAATTTTAAGATAAATATATAAAAACATAGTCTAGACCAGGGGATCCCAATCTTTTTTATATAGCGACTCCCTAGGACGTCGCGACGCACAGTTTGGGAACCCCTGGTGTACAGGATAAATAGTCGATGACACAGACATTGTTAGACAGAACACGAGTAGCCAGCTACATCAAAAATTGAACAAATCATAAATTGTACTATTTACCCAAATCTTCAATACGTCCCAGCTTCCGATACTCGTTAATTTATGTTCGCCAAGTCCACCGGGTCCCCGGGCACGATGCGTGTGCGCACAGTGTCGCACCGTGTCGCATAGTGTAGCACCGTGTCGCGTAGTGTAGCACAGTGTCGCACCGTGTCGCGCTCACCCGCCGCGCGTCGCCTCGCGCATGCGCCTCGTATGTACATAACATTTTACAATAACATACCGTTTAGTTATAACACTTAACACATACTGAGATTTATCGTCCATGCTCGATACAGCGACGCGGTGTTTTGTTAGACGGAGTCATCTGGAACATTACAATTGTGTCAATTGGGTATTTAACATCACTAATCAATTGACATACTTTTTATGAGCTGGCAATACGCGAATCCCCGTAGATTTGTATGGCAACTGTGACGTAATTTCTTTTGTCAATTCAATTGACTATTTATTGATTTCGAAGCAACTAAAAATAAATTCAAGTTACTTGAAATTAAACGGGTTTACAGGCACAATAAAGCACATTTTTTTTGACAAATTGTCTTGGAATTTATGTTTAATGGTACCTGATTGACTACTAATGAGTGTTTGATCTCAAGTATTTGTAATAATTATACCAAGATCGTAATTGCCAGACCTACGTGATATTAGACATGGCTGTAATTTTGAGGTTAGAAAAAAGGAATACATTCTCCACGCCCTTTTGCGTTCCGTCAATTTTATTTTGTTCATTAATGACTTTGACAAGCAAAAGCGCCATTTTCAACAGGGTTTCACATTTTCGCGAATAGCAACACTGTCTTGGAAATACTATTTTCTTTATTACCCGAGTATGGCAAAGCTAAAAGGAGGGTGATGATTAATTTGACCGCTATGTATATATGTTCATCTGTTCCGTCATAACTTCTAAACTACAGGGCTATCCTCTTAACGTAACAATAACAATTTTGGGATGAGAATATTTTCTTATTTCATACATTTCAGTCACGGGTTTTACTTTATAAATAAATACCGCAGTACACACAAGTTTCGTTGAAAAATAAATAACGGAACGGAAATAATATTATAATGCCCTCGTCCATTAACTACCTATTACCTATTATCCGGCCGTTTAGTGTTCGAACCATGCACTCAAATATTGATTTCCTTATCTTATCATTGACACTGCGATGTGTACTGAATACTAAGATTGTTGAGTGATATGCTATCTTTAGATAAGGAACACCATAATAGGACAATGTCATGTGTCAGGTAATATTGCCTTTAATAGGCGCTAATTTTATATAATTTTAACCAAGAAAGTATATTCTTGCATTTCGGGCAGACTGGTTGTTTTTACACTTTCTTTTTCTTTAAACGTTGCCACACGCAAAGAATTTCTCCTGTACCGTGGGTGCGTTTACAAACATATAAACTCACATGCACAAACAGCCAGACCCGGAACAAACATCTAACTACTATCTAAAAATGTGTTCCGTGCGGGAATCGAACCCGCGACACACAGCGCAGCAGCCAATCGCTCAAAAACCCGCGCCAACCGTGTCGTCATTCGAATAATGTTTGTAACGGACGAAGTACTTCAACCGTAGTACTGACCCTTTCACTTGTAAATTCAAGTGAATATGGGCTGGAAACAGTCAAATTCCCACTCCAAAATCTAAAGATTTCACAGCTGTAGTGTCATCTTAAATAATGAAGAAACTAAGCTCATGAAGAAAGATGTCCTCATTTATAAAACACAAAATTTTAAAAATTTAAGTAAGTTGTCGGGGGCGACTGAAAATCCCGAACGCAGCTAACAAAAGAGCTGATTACTTTGAAACCGTTGAACCGATTTCCATTAAACATAGCTAAGAACACTCCTGACTAATATACCTTACAAACAAAAACAAACAAAATCGGTTCATGCGTTCGGGAGCTACGATGCCACAGACAGATACACACACATACACAGAGACGTCAAAATTATAACACCCCGTCGTTTTTACGTCAGCGGTTAAAAACACTAGCTGTTGCCCGCGTCTTCGTCCGCGTGGGTTATTTGACCTGCGTTATGTTACGTCTTTGGTTACTGCTACGCTCCCGTGGGTCGTAGCTTGATGTTATATAGCCCATGACAGCCACAAATAACGTGGCTTTCTATGGGTAAAAGTATTTACAAAATCGGTTGAGGAGATTATCCCCTACAACCTCACAAACTTTGCCTCTTTACAATATTAGTGTACGCAAATTGAGTTGTATACTCACCATGATACCACCATTTCGTTTTCTTAGGATTTTTATTGCAGGTCTTAACGTAAAATGAGTTATCCGGTGGCCGTTTCTGAAACACAAAATATAACAATGCTAAAGTGGGATAGAACGTTTAATTTCTGCTAACAATTTAGGTATTTATCTACCTATGCGGGGTGTAAGAGACATCGTAAAGACACCTTTTGCTATGGAATCAGTACATCATTCTAGAAACGGTTTTTTCTCAAATCACCTGTTCCATACATTTAAACGCGAAGGTTCCACTTTTGTATAAAACACCGTTATTTTTTTAAACCAGCAAGGATTTCGCCTCTGAGTTGTCTTACTGCTAGGACAGAGGTCTCCTCTCAGAGGTAGTGGACCATAACCTACCAAGCTGGCCCACTGCGAGTCGTATATCATTTTTATTCTTGTGTACAACCACCTTTTCCCCTGACAATATTTTCCTTGCACCGTTTTGAAAGAACACAAAAAAAAATACTAGTGTAACAACGTACCTTCTCCTTACAGCTACTGAGCATAGACACGATTGACAAACAGACAGACTGCACGGACAGTGCTGGCGACCAGTCGTCTGTTAGTATGGACAGACAGATGTGACCATTGGAGTATACGTGTGGATGTATCGGTATGTTGTTGCCTATGAACGTCACCTGGAAACACAATACAATTACGTTAGAACTATTATAGACTTATTTCTGCCTGCACTTCGTCCACGTAAAAGATTGTACTTAGCAATAGTACAGGTTTCTCAGTAAAATATTGTTGTAATCGAATCAGTACATCCAGAGATTACTATTATATACAAGAAAAAAAAATGTTTTATTACCTCTTTACAAATTTAATTTAGATAGCTAAAACTTTTTTAATTGCCTAGGCCTGTAGCAGAATATCTCGCAACTTAGGGTTACGTAGTCTACTATTGCGTACTCGTGAATCATGTATTAAAATCACGTAATGCCCATAGTCCTGCTCCTGATCTCTTTCCGGACGTGTCAGATTACCGTCCTATCAAACTATGAGAGTGTAGGAAGTGGGAATACACCTGTGTTTGTGCACGAGTGTCCACATATCAGTCAGTGCACAAATCTCCTGCGTACTTAGCTAGTCCTTACTGAGATTGGCATTCGCAAAAAGTATAATAATCTGCTAAAAGATTCATACTATCTTATTACTTGGAACATCCAGTAATTTTCCTAAGCCTTCTGCGTAAAATAGCAAAGTTAATTTAAGGCGACCATTATCTTACGCATTATACCGTCTTACAACCGGCTCGAGAATCCGGAGCACAATTAATAAACGATTTAAACTCACTTAGCGAGCAAAAGATTACCCGCCCACGTTCCTGAAGATTCTCCTCCAGCCTGTTCATTTGGTTTGAACCGGGTCTTTGTGAACTGTGGCACAATGACCTATTTGAAACGGTATTCAATAGGTATTTTAGGATAAGATACGGAGTTTGCCCCGTTGGTCTAGAGGCATTATTTTCCCAGATTGGGCAAAGGCTTATTTTTTTCAGTTGATGACGGAATTCAGGGATCAATGAAAGTTTTTTTTTTCTTCTAGTAATTTCGACTTCCTCGTAACCCAGAGATAATACTTAAACACCATGCTACTGAATTGACTCAGCAGCTGTTAGGATACAACGATAAACATAGATAAGAGAAACACATTACTGTGGAATGGCTTTTAAATATGAATGTATACGCAATAAGCACAATTACATTCAGTCATTCGCCCAAATTTGATTGCTTACAGAACACGTGCAAGTGTAAATGAACGAGTAATGGAGTCGAGTGCAGCCGTCTTCGGAAAATCTCGTCCGGCGTCAGCGTTTTCAAATGCGGGCGCCGGTACTCGACGTCATTCCAACTACCAGCAGCTCGTATTCCATTGCGATGACTAGTGTAATAAATGTATCGAGTTCCGAAATTCGAGAAGGTCTTTCGATCTTCCGATTACGGGTTAACGACCAAATGTAATTGCACTATTATGTAGCAATAATTGCTTACTTTCCGAGGCTTTAATAACTTTGTTGGTGACAACGTTTGTTGTGGTCAAATAAAGAACGTATTTGCTCAGACAATTTTAAACATGTATTTGTCAAGTAGTTTTTACCCCCGACTTCGTGAAGTTCAATGTCGGTTATCCAGTTGGGTCCTTAACAGATCACAAGCTACCTCTATATCGAGTTTCATTACGACCGGTTCAGTGGTTACACGGTGATGAGGTTACAAACGAACAGACAGTTACTATATACATTTCCTAGCTTTAGCTTACGACTTTTTGGATAATAAACAGTAAGTTTTAGGCAGTCAGGGATAACGTAGTTTTCTATTTGAATTTTCAGAATCGGACCAGGGGTTCCGGAGATTAGCGCGTTTAAACTCGTTCACCTTTATATTAGTTTAAATAAAATTAAGTGTAGACACATCTTAAGAATACTATGAAGATTTTATCGATTTTTCCGTGTACGTGATTAACATAAAATGATAAACGACTGCCGATTATAGTGTCCTCTAAAAATACACTGGCTTGACCGCTCAATATGTAAATGAGTATCACCGTATGCCGATGATAAGGACGTTAGGTGCGTATGTACTTCCTAGGTTCTTAAACTGTGGTACCTGAAAGCAATAGAAGTGGTCTGCGACGTCAACATATTATTATGAAATAACGTTGGGTCTTGGAAGCCAAAACAATACTCTTGGTTTAATTTATAGAGCCACTTTACAAATAATTAACATTACCGCCAAACAGTTGATGGTCCATGGCAAGACAAACGTTTGGTCAAATGGTCCTTCAACTCTAGAAGGTTAAATACAACTGCCCTAGTTAGATAGAGACGTGAATTTAAGCAGTCTACCTAGCTACCTACTTTGCGGAATAATGCGAGAGAAAGTTTGACGTCTTCATGACACATCAATTTACATAGATACATGAATAATATACAACAGACGTTTAGCGTAACTTTAAAAGTCATACTTTAAGATAATGTAGATCTGAATTTTCTATTCGTAAGTTATTCAACGTCACGATGTACCAGCGGTTAAAGCGCGCCCGCCTTTCATGCATGAGGGTTTCATACCAAGTTCCAAAGTGATTTTTGCAAGTCATATATTATACTGTCTTATCTTGGACATCACTGACATCGGTGAAGGAAAACATCGTGAAAACACCTGGACTCAGAGTTTAAAAACGCCAATCCTCGAGCAAGTGTAGTGATCAATGAGTGTGCCTTTTCTGTACGAGAAGAGGCCTTTGCCCTACAGTGGGATAATAATATGCTGGTATTATTTTTGTAAAGGTTATTTTAGATATAAAGAAAGCTCTGGAAGTATGTAAAATTGTTATAGGAAAAATTGCTTCGTAACGCAGTTCTATCGTAAACAAGCGCTGGCTCGTAAAACAGTCCACACAACAACAAGGTATACCTATTACTAAGTGATATTGTCTGAAAATAGTTTATTGCGCCACGCTCAAGAATAGCGCAGCGCGGCGCAAGTTATTCATAATTAAATTGATTGGCAACGTTATTACTGTCGTGGGTAGACCCTCGATGGAGCGGATAGAGAAGTGGGTGAAGTCGGGCTTCGTGAATGATGACGATTTCTGCATCGATAGCCAACGAAACAATGTAACAAAACATAGTGAGGGAAATCACCAATCCGCCTTGAGTAAGCGTGGTGATAGATTTCCGTGGCTATTCTGCATGAGAAGAGGCCTTTGCCCTGCAGCGTCGGCGCCCCAAAAAACCCAGAAACGAACCCAAAACAATTGTGCTCACGACTCGTGGCGGCTACTTTATTATTATCGTGAGGTGACGTAGGGAGTCACATATGGAATCTTTATAAGATCAATCGATTGAAATGCCTTTCATTTGCTACACTACACCAGAATGCGGAGCCCCCGAAATCGATTCAGCAGCCGTTTCGTATCGACCAATTATACTTATATTTAGAGTTTGTTGGCGTGTTTCTCTTGTATTGTATGACTCATATAAGTAACTGGATTAATAATTAATCACATCAGCTCGCTCAATGCATCACTGTACAACTTTAAACCTATCATTATGTATCATACGGCTTCAAAGTATCGATTGATAGTGTACACCAGCTACCAATTGGACTTTAGTTATAAAAAATATAAAGTCAATAAATGCTTTGTAGTATTTTATGGACTAATATCTCTACGCGTTAAGTTACATTTACCACTTTGTTTCCTTAGGTCGTAGCGTGATGTTATACAGCCCTATAATATTAAGATTTTTTTACATCAGACCAGTAGTTCCTGATATTAGCGCGTTTATACCAACTCTTTATCTTTACTATTTGTTTAGAATACATTACCTAGTACTGGCAAATGGTATGAAGGTCGTACTTGTACTATTATTTGGGTTTATCTACTGTGTATTCCGGCAAAAAAGGGTGAGGGGCACCGTATTGAGAATGGTCTAGTCTTATCTGTACTTATACTCCATTTATTCTAGCATCAAACAAAAAGCGGCCAAATAACGAGAGTTAACTGCATTTTAATAATATTTTTTAAAGTAAGTGTCAACTGGTTTATATTGCTTTGTATATACCGTGAAATAACGAAGCATATTAGACTGAAATAACAATAGCATTATACCTACAAGTATTTGTCTAATGTTATTAATTGTAAATTCTAGTTATGTCTGGTCAGATTTCATTGCAATTTTGCGACATTTTCAATGAAAACAGGTAGATAACTAAGCAGTTACAATTCACGCACCAATCAGGTTTCCTTATGTAACACATAACATAGATAGATGGTGATAACCAGTTGTTATGCTCATCGCAAAGATTCGAACTAGTATGCAAATTAAACTAGTTACTTATTTGCCTTTATTCAATAGAGTGGGGTATTGTTAAAGGTTAGAAAATCACGCATTGCGGCAAGAAAGAAATATGTTAACGAAAAAGGTTGCCAAAACGATTTCATTGAAACACGTAGAGATACGTAGAGATGAGGGACAGGGGTATCCGACCAGCCTTTTCTAAGCTTCAGTGCTAAAAAAAAAGCTGCAGCCGTAATTGAAGCGGTATTCTGTAAGTCTCCCTTGGTGAATTTTATTAATGGTGGAATAACAGCCCATCTGAATTCTGATCGCTCACTTCATGGACCTTTCAGTCTCCTAAAATTTGGCCTAGTTTAGTACTAACTGGCTAGTTTGCTACATCCTACTACTATCATAAAAGTTTGTGAGGATGGATAGATGGATGGATTGATTGATGGATGTTTGTTAGTGTTTCGCGTTTGAACAGCTGAATGGAATTACCTGAAAGGCACACGTATATTAATCTAGCTTAGCATAAAGGACATATGTACCTATCCCTTATTAGTGCTCCCCTGGTATAATTTAACCAACTGGCCTGATACAAACGATAAATATTAAATCAAAACATTTCATTACTACAAATTAAAAACGGTCAATTAGAAAAAGAACCGCGAATAGTAAGGATGACTGTTCGTGTTTTGAAAGGTTAATAAGCAAGGCGCGTGACATGAAATTGAGGGACCCTTAATGTCATCGATAATTATATCAATATTCTCCGAACAGTTTGATTATTGCACCAAGGCTTTCACTTAAAACAATCAAATTTAAACACAGCAATTGTTTTAAATAGCTGATATTTTTTATATCGAATTTTAATTAACTTAATCTAAGTTAATTAATTATTCTCATTGGCATTGAGAAAACAAGCGTCAACTGTAACGTGATAAACGTTTATGTAATAAAAAAGAAAGAATATTTTGGACAAGCTAGACTTGATCAAAATATCGGGAATTGTCAGTAAGGCCCGGTTTCCACCAAAGCGGAGAGGAGAAGAGATGTCGTCTTACAACCAATCGGCTTGCGTTATTTCCACATCACACCGCTTAGTTTCCACACAACAAAGTATCCTATTGGTTGTTTAGAGACATCTTCACTCCTCTTCGCTTTGGTAGAGTCCGGGCCTTATTGTCGGAAGAACAACGTTATGGTATCAAAATTTTAATTTTAAAATTATCCTTTTGAAAGCGCCCGCCAAACTGAGCTGTTTGTCGAATTTGGTCATGGGATATTATTGGACCCGGTATAAAATTTACATAACCTACCTTAGTATTCTATTTTTCTATATTCTTTAAATAGAATAATATTTAAGCCGCCTCTTATGGACTAATTTCACCATACTTTTATACCTAGTTAAGTCTCTTAGCCGTGGAAAAAAATTAAAATAGAAAAACTGATTAGCAAAAGTTTGATGGAATTAACCCTACATTTATTATTTTAAAATGATTATACTATATGAACATTATGAACTAACTAACTGTAACTGCCCCGTTGGTCTCGTGGTACTCGAGCATAGAGTCCTGGGTTCGATTCCCAGGTCGAGCGAAGTGTTATGGGGTTTTTCCATTAGGAATTTCTCAGTAGCAGCTCGGAGTTAGGATTTTTGCCCGGTTAATGGCAATAGGCTCGCCGGGGTGTTACATGGGACCTAAAAAACATACCGACGAACTGTGGGTGTACTTCGGTACACCTCTGCCTAACCCTTCGGGGAATACAGGCGTGATGGTACGTGTGTGTTATTAAAAAAATAAGATCCTATACAACATTTTTAAGTAACGCCAGTCGGATAAAGAAACACTTTAATAAATGGGTAAAACGTACAATTAATTGGTCACAATGTAATGTTTAAATACATAATTACATACACGTTACTATATTCTCGGTATGGAATTGTTCACAAACTGTAACAAAAATATGTTTAAGCAGAATTAACTTAACGATAAGAAGGTATCAAGTACTACGAATCGCAGATACCGTGAGTTCAAATGAATATAAAACATGTTTCGATAACTCATTACGGAAACGATTAATGCAATTACGGCGACCATATTTTGATAGAGCTCATTGACATACACGCTGGGTTAATCTATACTTATAATATTATATTAAAAAGAGGAAAGACAAGACGTGGACGAGGCGAAAGAAGTATGTCAGGATCGTAGCAGGTGGCGTTCTGTAGTTTCTGCCTACCCCCATAGGAAAAAGGCGTGAGTTTATGTATGTATGGAAAGAGGAAAGATTTTACATTTCACATTTGTTTGTGTGTACTGAATAGGCTCCGAAATTACTGGACCGATTTTAATCACTTCTTCACCAACAGATAGCTACATTATTACTGACTAACGTAGGCTATGTTAAATCACGCTACGACACACGGGAGCGGAGCAGTAACGCGCATAGCTCTCTCTATAACTACCAGTCGCATTGGAAAGTCTTTTTGTATGATAGCCAGATTCATAAGGAATAATATAGATAGACAATATAACATCACGCTAAAACCCACGGGACCGGCGGCCTCGCGGGCAGAAGCTAGTCAATTAATATTTTGGAGGTAGGCATCTCGTGGGTTCCTGTTCGAAAAAATCCTAGAACGATTGCAAAGTGTCGGATTTTTGGCATCTAATATTGATTTTAATTGTAATGGTACGGCTTTCAGAGACATTGGAAATTTCCATTTTGTTTTGAACGATTCAATACTTGAACGCTGGTTGGGTAATCTAAGTTAGTTACTCATGGCATCTTTTGTATCTGTTAAGTCATCGGAACCGTCTCAGTGCGTGACGTTCATACGTCATGCACTGAGACGGTTCCGATGACCAATCAGCACTCAAAATTTACGATTTTTCTAAGATACAAGTTGTCGAGGGTACCAGAACAATGATTGAAGGAGTTACTACTTCACTACATAGTATAAAACAAAGTCGCTTTCTCTGTTCCTATATCCCTATGTATTCTAAAATCTTTAAAACTATGCAACGGATTTTGATGCGGTTTTAATAGATAGAGTGATTGAACAGGAAGGTTTATATGTATCATAACATCAGCATTGCACACGTGCAAAGCCGGGGCGGGTCGCTAGTCTACTATAAAGCGGGTGTTTTTTTTGATCTGGATGGGAAATCATTAAATGACTTTCACCGCCCTTAGCCTCAGACTTTTACTGACTAAAACCCACCCATGTTCCTTCTTGTGCCCTTTGCGTTCCGGGAGCAATGTAATTCTTTCGAAGAACCCGCAGCCCCGGCAAAGCGCGTGTTTAAGCGAATACTTTGAAAAATCTTCCAAACATACATGAAAAATTTGAATTATCGTATAAAGTAGAAAACGCGCTATTGGACGCTCCAAATGTTAAATTACTATGTTCTTATGTACATACCACATTTTAAGCAAATAATTTTGATTTGAATAATTCCTACAAAGAACTCAATAATATAAGATCCGGATTCTGTAGGTACCTTCTAGCAATATCATGGCTAGGCACATTTTATTTTAGACATTAAAGTATCATTTTCCTAATAGGGAGGAAGATTTCTTTTTTCCTGTCATGATTTCTTACACGTACATGAAGTATTTATGCATAGCAGGTAGAAGGGTCATCGTTATTCAGTACACAAAAAAAAATCCGGACAAGTACGAGTAGGACTCGCTCACCGAGGCCGAGGGTTCCGTACAAAGTAGGTATATATTATAAATAGTTCAGGAATCAAGACTAGCAGTATTTTCCGAGATGTTCTATACTATATTTTTTATGATTTAATTACAAAAGTATAGTTGTCAGATTTTTCCCTGTACTTGTAGTATAAGATGAAGTTACTTACATAGGTTATCATACATATTTATTTTATCTACCGCAACATAGGTAAAGTTAATTTAATAAACCCATTTTCCACATCAATTTAACTTTTTATACTCAGATCACTATAATATCATCAAATTTATTTTAAGCATTTTGTATAATACGTATCATAATAAGGAAATCCTTGAGCATAAAATTACCTCAAATCAAAACAGATTCACTTATCTTTTACATCTATAACACTGGGTATAGAATGCAATAACAAAGTCTCAGTAGTTGTTAGATATTCCTTAGTAGTAGGGATTAAATGATTCAAATTAATGTGGGAGGAGCGTTGCTAGCTATGTCCGTCCTTGCCTGACAGTCACCATCGCGCGACGTAGCCTTCCCTATTTCATTTACAGATTGTTCAGTTAGAACTTCTTAATTCTATAACCACCAGCAAGATAAGAATAACCCCCCAAGCAAATGCCGAAGCGAAGACACGGTTGGCGTAGTGGCTGTAGTATCGCGAGTTCGAGTCCCGTACGAAACAAATATTTGCATGGCTTGCAGATAGTTGTTCTGGGTCTGGGTGTTTGTGTATGTGAGTTTGTATGTTTGTAAACGCACCCACGATACAGGAGCAATTCCTAGTGGGGCAACGTTTTTAAAAAACAAAAAAAAAAAGAAATACATTATAAAAATCGCCATTTGTGAAGGTAAACCGGTAAAGTACTACTTACTTCAGGAGAGTCAAACGGGTACTTGTTTGTGAATTTAAACTGCAATACAAATTTTTCGCCTTCATATAATGTGCCAGGAACTCCTTCCATGTGTACTGTCCACCTGACACAAAGAAACAAATGTTTTAACAGAAATTTACATTAACTAAGTCATAATAAATATGGCCTAAATTCTGCTGGCTGTAGATATAGAAATGAGTGATTTTGCTGTGAAAATTATCCTTAGTGAATTTAGAAAGCGAGTTTGATGTGAACAGTCATTTACTAACTTCGGTAGAATATTAACTTACCTTGAAGGTCTTCACCTAAATTCACTAAGAGAGATTTTTTTTACAATAGGTCTGCAATTTGGTATATAGAAATGTACATTAAATATTTCATATGTATGTATCTTCTCTAAACTAGGAAAGATCTGATAGAGAGGGAGAGAGTTAAAAAATTAAGGCCAATATTGATATGAAAAAAAAAAAAAAAAAAAACTCTTCTCCTAATTACTTTTAAGTTGGTTTTGTAAATTCCTTAGGGTATAAACTGCCTAATAATTGTGTTTTCTTGCAAAGTTACCAGACAATCTGGCAGTGGACTAGGATAGCAAGCATTTAAAAACAGCTTTAATGAAAAAGTGAGAACCTTGGCTTTATTTTGCTTGGCATATTGATGACAAAGACAATGAACAGTGGAACAAGCTATGTGGTACATTCTGGCAAAAATACTAATTTTTCTGCTACACAACCAATATTCATTTATATTGTGTGCCCACAATGTGAAGCTGTGTGCATAAGGTGAGAGATTGTTTATTTGTATGTGCAAGCAAATGTTCTCATGTTTAAGTATATAATGACATGCCTAAATGAGTAATGTAAAAGAATTAAATTTTCAGTACACTCACAACATTATTAAAAAGTTACAAAATTCTGTACATATTTGTTTGTACAGTTAGCAAAAGAGATAAGTAACCAGAGTCGCCTAATAACTTCAAACATTTTTAAATGATGTTTTTGGATGAAATTTATTTTTTTTAAATAGAAAATGAACAGTTTATTGTTTAAATTAAATTTCATTCAAAAACGACCAGCGGTTTCAAAGAAAACTTCAACTATATTAGACAATCTGGTTACTTATCTCTTTTGTTAACCATACATTGCATGTAACTTAGCTATCTTTGACTATTTATATGATGTCATTCTGCACTAAAGACTTAACTACATAGTGATTATAGTTAATTAATTTATAGTACTGAACTGTAGGCCACACATGGCTTGTGAGGCCATCAACATGGTCAAGAATAAATAACATCATATTGACTTATATGTTACAAAATAACTCAAGTGAAGAACCAACTTATTGTACAAATATATAGTTACATCATAAAACTTAAGTGCCTACTGTGCAGGTAATGTAACTCCTAATATAAATACGTAGGTATTGCTACAATATTAATGTTTACATCACCACATTATGTTGTTTTGGCATCAGCATTATATTTCTATAGCCAGTAAAGACAAAGGGTGCTAGTAAACACTTAAATTTAACACGCTATTACTATAAAAGCATTATTTATATTGTAACAAGATGCAAATAAATCGATCGGTGTTTACATTCCGATTAATGCAAAAAATGGTGGTCTAAAAATTTTTTTTTATCTGAGACTAAAATTAGCAGCTGTTTACTTACAGTGTTAGATTTTGGCTGGCCTGATCTCCGTCTACGGTGACTCCTGGTGGCGGTTCCTTCATCAGGGACATGAGTTCTTTCTGTAATCTCCGCTAAAACAGACATCGTACCATATTTTACTTTATAAATCGATATATAATTTGTGTTTTATATATAGCTTCTGCTTCTGAGTGCAGCAAAACGTTATATTTTTACAAGTTACAAAGATATAGCATAGTTTTCTTCAATACAATAAAATTCTGACAAAAAATCCAATAGCAAAACTGTCACAATAAGGTCCTCATTAGAATTACGATTTTATGGTTGTTTATGCAAGTGTTTCAATATTGCTATAGGAAAGACTTTATGTACGTTAAGCATACACGAATAATGTTTATCGTAAAGCGTAATATAATTATTATTTTTCACTTACCTCAGACGGGGACATAGCCGCCATTGTAATCCAATTAGACGTTTGATGTTACTAGTTTAAAAAAATGTTCTCATGTTCAATATATTCCGTTTGTTTCGATGCATGTTTTTACAAGATAGCTCGATTATTTAAGTGTACACATTATTTACGTATTACGATAGTCTTACATTGTTCTGTTAAATTTTATAATAAAAAGAAAGCGGCACCAATAGACTGTTTTCAAAAAATACGTTTTTTTTTTTGTGTTCTTTGCAACACTGTACAATTAACGTCAGTATTTTGGTCCGGTTGGTTCGGATACTAAAAGACCTATTACATTACACGATCTGCCAGGCCCTGTCTATAAGGACTATTACATTACACGATCTGCCGGTCCTGTCTATCGTGTGACCTGCCTACCAGTCAGGGTGCCGATTATTACACTACCCTGCCAATCGCTCTTTGTCTCACAGTGTTACCAACAGTACGATCGTACTCATATCTTAATAATTCAGTATTGAGTGATACTAAAAGAAACAACACTTATTTAATTATTTTCATTAAAGATTATATTTAAATTTGGAACGTGATAAAAAAATCTTTTTGTATAGTACAAAGACCTAAAATACAGTACAATACTATGTAATACAGTCAGTTGGCAACCCTTGGCAGGGTCCTGCCGGCTCTGTCTCATATTACACTACACGATCGACAAGGCGGTAGGATCGGAACCACTCGATCACCCTATTTAGGGACTCTGCCGCCTTATTTCTTATTACACTACCCTGTCCCTGCAGGTAGGGCCCGGCAGATCGTGCAATGTAATAGGCCTTTAACGTGTGCCCTGCCTACCTGCCTCACAGTGTTGCCAACCGTACGATCGTATCTATGTCTTAATATAACATATCTTAATATTTAAGTACTGAGTGATACTAAAAAAACAACACATATTTAATTATTTTCAATAAAGATCATTTAAGTTTGGAACGTGATTAAAAAACTTTCTGTGTACACAGAGCCAAAATACAGTACAATACTATATATTATAGCGCGGTTGGCATCCCTAGGCAAGGCCCTACCTCCCTGTTTCTTATTACACTACCCTGTCCCTGCAGGCAGGGCCCGGCAGATTGTGTAATGTAATAAGCCTTTAAAGTTTATCTAAAAAATCTATTACATTACACGATTTCTCGGGCCCTGCTTACCAAGCAGAGTGCCGATTATTAGACTACGCTGCGAATCGCTCCCTGTCTCGGGCGGCTTCGCTGCCTGCGGCAGGGCTCCGTCTCCCTGTTATTTATTACACTACACGATCGATAGCGCGGCAGGGAAGCAGGACGATCGGAACCACTCGATTGGCCTGTTTAGGGACTCTGCAGGCAGGGCACGGCAAATCGTGTAATGTGTAATGGCCTTTGAGTCTTAAGTGCATTTGTGCAGTTGATTCGCACAATGTGCAGTGCCCAAGGCCATTCTAAAGAGGCCACTAGTAGCAGCTTTAATGTGGCTATCAAATTGCACAAAGGATCGACCCTTAGCTATTATTTCTTCTTGATGTTAATAGACTCTGACGTTGAATATCCAGGAAAAGGCTTCCTGGTTTATTTGCCTAAATGATGGATGGATTGTATGAAGAATGATACATACAATAGAAAAGGGAATCAACCGGTCAGTATGACGGTTAACAATCGAAGAAGAAAATATGCGACATGGCCAGGAAGATGGTGATGAGTATCACCTCTAATTAACTCTTTGGCATCTCTTTGGTACAACGTAAATGTCATATTTATTAAACGTCAAATAAGTAGTTTTGTTCTGTGAGTAGATTGGTTTGTTGTTTGTTGCAAATTGGACTGTGAAATGGAAATAAAAATTAAATTTTATTTTATTTTTCTATCGATAAACAACAATTGTGTCTAGTTTTCACGTTAATCGAATCTACATATTGGCACTGATAAAAACGTGAAATGTGTTTCTATTTACTTTAGTATTGTTATTCAACTTTTTGCGGAACCAAAATTCCGCGTTAATCGGGCGCAATGGTTTCTCACGGTAAAAAATCGTCAGCAGAGTGGATTATAGACCAGCTTAATGTGGAGAATGCTAAACTACTGGCATTTGTGTTGGTCATAGGATTTATAGGCTACCATGGCGTTTTACACCTCAGATATGGTAAATATCCATAAACCTGTCAAGTTTTACATTATTAAAAATCTTTGAATTTTATGTTATTCTATGTATCCAAGTCGTACCTATTACTCATATTTAATCTAGGGAATACTCAGGCTTCATCTGTTGTCGTGTTATAAAAGATAAAAGCAACCCAACATTTTAAATATCAACTTAGTTATCCTACATTAGGCGCCTCTTAACATTTTGTGTGTTTCTTGTCTTCCCAGGGTCAGACTCGTGCACATGGCTCCTCACATCAGGTCGATATAAAGGTGACCATGAGTGGCAACCGTATGGCTGTATGTTACACAGATACTCGAAAACGTGAGTTTTTAAATGTTGACTTCTACAACAGCTTTTAAACTATCTATTAGTTAAAGTTCGTGTCATAACTAATAAACAACATGTAATAAATAAATATAATTTTGCTGTGCAACAATAAAATGTGAATAGTTTAAATTAATACCACATTCTTGTAGTTTACTGTAAACTAAAGTAATCTTACAACAACATAAATAATGTTATTAAAAATGTCTACTTTTCCTTGGA
This sequence comes from Caradrina kadenii, assembly GCA_947462355.1. Lineage (NCBI taxonomy): Eukaryota > Metazoa > Arthropoda > Insecta > Lepidoptera > Noctuidae > Caradrina > Caradrina kadenii. Next base: position 13,571,763 of record OX381687.1, on the reverse strand, counting down.
GTTTAATAGCCAAGAAAGTCAGAATGGACTTAAACTCCAAATTATTTGTATTCATTCCACCTTCCTACTTCTTGTAGCGACTGTGCTTGACTATTATCTGTACAGTTAACATTATAAAGCTGAAGAGTTTGTTTGTTTGGGGAAGAGGGAGGCCAAAGAAAAGATGGACGGATTGCGTGAAGAATGATATGAAAGAGAAGGGATCAGCAATATCATGACGGTTGACAGGGCAGCATGGAAAACGAGAATGTGTTGCTCCAACACCAAGTAACTTGGGATAAGGGCAGGAAGATGACGATGAGTTTGTTTGTTTTTGTTTGGATGGCTAATCTCTGGAACTACTGGTCTGATTCTGAAAATTTTTATAGGCTTTTTTTATTATAAAAAAAAAATACTTAAGAAAATTCACAAAGATAAAGGTACAGTTATGACAGTAATGACATGGCATTGACTAATACAATATTCAAATAATAATTATTATTCATCTTATAAATTTCTACAGCTTCTAGAAACTAGACAATAGTTCTATAATGATGGTAGAATTTCCAAAATTGATTTTACAATAATAATGCCAAATAAACCAACCATCAGATTATAGACTATTCTGTTATTCCTGATAACCTTATCAGTCCTGCTATGAATCATAGTACAGGTGCTTCATTCATGTTTGGTGAATCAATTTGGTCTAGAGTTTTCCCAAAATTTGATTAAGCTTCTTTCTAATTGATAATGATTGTTATCCATTGATAAAATGCATGCACAATAATATAATCATAAAAATATTACATCACCTGACACCCAGTTGTTAAATCTAAAATACTTCTGTTATTCAAATAAATATTAGTTTGATATAATATAGGTATTGTTGGATCCGGTCTTGTTGCTCTCGTAGCCGCAAATATGGATGTTGATGTGGGGTACCGAGTTTGATTCCCAGTTTGGGCAAAATGTTACTGAGTTTTTGCAATAGGATTTTTCCAGTGCTCCCGACAGCATGTAAAGCCATTGCATTGCTTGATCTCTTTATTTCTCTCGAGAGTGAGGGGTTTTTTTTTTTTTTTTTTTGTTGGGTGGGAAATCATCAAATAACTTCTCCCGCCCTTAGTGTCAGACTTTTACTGACTTAAACCCACTCATGTTCCTTCTTGTGCCCTTTGCGTTCCGGGGGCACGGTATCTCTTACGAACAACCCGCAGCCCCCGCAGTCATCGGCCCTCAGTGGCCCCTTCCATATGCTGACATCTCTTTGAGGCGCGCGTGGAACACGAACGCGCCGTAGCGAGAGAGTGAGGGGTGAGGCATAATTTCTGTGCATGCACACAGTTTTGCACTTTAACATCTCCTGTGTACTCTCCTGGTGAATGAGAATGCTACTGTGACCAAAATTCGGTCTGGAGATATTATTAAAGCAGGTTCTGAATAAGTGCGTTTTTATATCTAGTACATGCATTATCGTATTTGTCTAAACGGTTGGTTTCCACTTCTCGTGATCCAAAGGCTGACTTTTACCTTGGCTAGAGATCTTTTGGGCACTTTTTTGGTTGACGGCAATGCAGAGGAATTTTTTGACGCCATTTAGTTTTCGTTTCTTTTTTGTTATTATTAAGGTTTTTTTAATCTAATTTTAAGGCTGTATATATTTAATCTATGTATTAATTAATAAAGTTTTGTACACGCAGGTGGAAAACATATAATACATTGAAATGTGTGAAAGTGGTCTTAATTCTTAATTACATTTAATGAGTAGTAGTTAGTTGAGACCTCGGGTCACTTAATTGAGACTGTGGATGAAGTATGATGACTAATTAATTAATTAAGTTTGATTGTGTCTGGGAAATGTACCTACTCCTCTGTTAGTGAAAGGAAAATATAGGCATGATGTTATATTGGGTTTATATTTGACTTGTTTTATTGTTGAAAAGCACAGGCAGTTGCTTATCGTCGTCTTTCTATTTTCACAGCTAGTAATTGTCCACCTGTCCACCTGTCCACTTGTCCACTGTCCACTGTCCACTGTCCACTGTCCACTGTCCACCTATTTGCCTGTAATAAGAGGAATGCATCCTCTAACTGTGTGTGTGTGTGTGTTTAAAACATTATAATTTCATGTATTGCAGAGATGCGAGACGATGTCTCCGGTACCTTGCCTTCTGGGGCAAGTACAACAGTTTCGCCTTCATAGGCGACTCCAGACTCGAACAGTTGTATGAATATTTTATAGGTAAGTGTAAAATGTTACTTTTTAACCTCCGATTGTCCTCAACACAGCAAGTAAGCATGCTACTAAAGATAGCTGCTATACCATTGTCGAATTTAGTGTTGAAAAAATTTCCCATGACTGTAATAATGTCTAACTAAATATGGATTTTTAATTTATTAGAATTGTATTGCATATAATCTTTGTTTTACTTTCTGTTATTGTTTAATTATTAATTATTAATAGTGTGTAAAGGATTACTATAAAATATCTGTAACACCTGCTATATCACCAAAAATCATCATAATAAATACATATTTAAAAACAATTTGCCCCACACTAGAAATTTCTTCTGAATGGTGGATGCGTTTGCAAACACATACATTAACAGCCAGTCCTGGAACAACTATCTGTAGGCCATACAAATATTCCTTCCGTGTGGGAATCGACAAATAGATTGACTTTGAAACAACTTTTATGTATACATCATTATATACATGTATAAAGTGTATCAAATTAAGTATTGTCAGTGAGCACAAGTCACCACGATCCTTTTCCCAGGTGTGGTCCGCACGCGGCTGGACATAGACACATCCTACTCCACGGTGGACCACCACATGCCCAACTACACGTACGTGGACAACAAGCTACGGTTGTCCGTCACGTTCATATACAGTGATGATGTGTCCAAAACTATGGTCGATCAGTTTAGGACGTGGTGAGTGAGAGAGTAACAGATTTTTGGTCAATGTTAAATGTAGCTGAATGTGTGCGTATTATATGTGGAGTATCCCTTTTTGTTTATAAAAATAGTAGTAGCAGACCTCTTTGTGAAGGAGCTCGTCCGAGGAAGTACTACTACCATACTTATTTCTTTAGACCACTTAGCATCAGATGCGCCGTCTTGCCATCCAATGATGAAAATAAAATCTCATTGTTAGCCGTATTTTTTTCTGCTTTACTTTGATCGTATTAATAACATTCCCACGCAATAATAGACTTTATGCCCTATACTTAAAGCTTGAATTCCAACAGGCAGCGCTCAGATCAGCCTCCTTCAGTAATCGTAGCATCCACCGGCCTACAACTGCTGAAAACTCGAAACACTACCGACTTGGTTCTCGAAGAATACAAAAGGAACCTTACGCACTTGGTACAAGCCATAGATTCGCTTGCAGCAAGGAACACACAAGTACTATGGAAGTTGATAGAATCCGTCGACGCTACTAAGTTGAAAAATGATAATATAAGAATCAGTAATAATGATATTGATTCTTATAATAAAGCTGCTATTGAGGCAAGTTATTTTTTTTTTTTTTCACAGACAATTAATTTGAATATTGCACATAAAATAATTAGTTAGAAAAAGCATGATTATTCAAAAAAGTCAGAACTACTGTCACATCCCTTCTACCCACAAGAGTCGGGGGAGGCCTTTGTCCAGCGGTGGAACGTTACACGCAATAAAAAAAGAAAATTGGCATCTAACATTTTTTTTTATAATTTTATTGATTTACTAGCTTCTCCTCACGACTTCGGCCGCGTGAATATTTTCACCCGTGTTAAATAACGTCTTTGGTTACTGCTCTGCTCCCGTGTGTCGTAGCCTGATGTTATACAGCGTGTTACGGAAAGGGGATATACATATCAAATACAAGGATTCTTTTGGTGTTAACAAACCACATAGCAACATTTTTTTAATACCTAGACTCACAATATTATAAAGTTAAGAAACATTTAAGTAAAAAATCTAATATTTCCAATTGAATTCTAAACATTACTACACCAAGTCAGCCGACCTGTGTCAATAAACTACACACAAAGTAACAACTCCGTAAAAGATTTGTTTCTCTTGACATGTTTGTTATGATTTAAACTTAAAAAACTGCCGAAATAAAAAAAAAAATATTACGTATTTTCAACGTTATTGCTTTTGACCTGAAATTTTGCATAGAGATTCAGTACCGGGTACACTCTTCACCCCATTTGTATGGATAAACCCTTTCCGTAACACGCTCTATAGTTATGACACTCACAAATAACGTGGCTTTCTATGGGTAAAAGAATTTTCAAAATCGGTTCAGTAGATCCAGAGATTACCCCCTACAACCTCACAAACTTTACCTCTTTATAAGTATAGATGTCCTTGTACATAAATTTGACTGTATGTGCAATATGTAACTCAGGTTATATACACATCAAGACATGGGTGTTATATTCTATTTAATATAAACACGGTTTTCTTTCACTGCTTTCAGATATTAACCCACAGCGCCGCTAAAATGTGGAACTCGGCGCGCCTGGTGGCCGACAGCGGCCACGTGGCGCTCAGCGGCACCGCGCTGCGCCACGCCGCGCAACTGTTGCTGAACATGTTCTGCAACGACCACATGAACTTCAACGACGGCTCGTGTTGCGCGCAACCCGAGCCTTACACGCAGCTGCAGATATTGACGTTTGCGCTGTTTTTGTTGAGGTGAGTTTTTTTGCCCTTTATTTATTTAGTAGCTAAATACTCACTCTATCTATCTTTTGATTAAAACTAGATTAGTCCGCTGAGAAGTTTAAAAGATCTAAACATTAAGACGGCGGGAAGCCATTTTGTTTTATACTATGTAGAGATTTAAACCTTAAGCAACAAAAGTCACATAGGCGGACTTAATGCCTTAGGCATTCTCTACTAGTCAACCAATGGTGGTCTAAGTTAATCTTGGACATCGCTGATATCTAGTTCTTAGCTGTCGCATTAGGGTATACCCTGTAATCATAGTATGAGCTGTTTTAAACAAATAAAAGTATTGAAAGAGATTAATTGCAGGCACAAGTTATCATAAATTGTACTCTGTTCGAAATAACTCTAGAGAAATATCGCGAATATCGACCAGTGTACACCCACAGTTCGCCGGTATGTTTAAGTCCCGTGTAATAGGGGGCGAGCCTATTGCCATTAACCGGGCAGTAGCAGCTCGGAGTTAGGATTTGAACTTCGAGCTGCTACTGAGAATTTTATAGACAAAATCCAATAACACTTTTTGCTCGACCTGAACTGGTTTAGTAATGAGACGGACAAAGTTTACGAACAGATAACTATAAGCGCCATTCTGTTGTCTGTAGCGCAGTAGTGTGGATGCTCCGCGGCGCGTGGGCGTGGTTGGGCGTGGCGCGCGCGCAGCTGGCGGGCTACGCGGCGGCGGGCGCGCGCCCCGCGCAGCCGCGCTCGGCGCTGGCGGCGCTGGCGCGGCTGGGGCTCATCATGGCGTACTTCTACCTGTGCGACAGGACCAACTTCTTCATGAAGGAGAATAAGTACTACTCGGAGTGGAGCTTCTGGCTGCCGGTCGGATACGTGTTCGCGCTTGGATTGTTCTTTACGGAGGAGTCGAGGTCGAATACGTAAGTTAATTAAATATGTTTTTTTTTACAAATTTCTACATCCTAAAGTCTAAGTAAAATCATTTATTTCAATTAGATCATTAAAATGAACTTTTGAACGTCATTTACAAGAAAGAAAAATATTAATAATATTGAATCTAGTTTCCCATTCCAAAAAATAGTTTTGTATGGAGAAGAATGAGGAAGAAACTTCGTACTGACTTTTTTTTTAAATGTTTTGCAATAATTTGTAACATGCATGAAGAGGTAAGACAGACACAGGCAAGTTTATTTTCCTGTGTGCATTCAATAGTGTTTGAAAAAAATGGGCACTCCTATTTTATTTTAAAGCTCGCTTTCACTTACCAGGGTTATCTTTTAACTCTGAATTAAGTGCTGACACAGGCCCATTATGTATGACTTTTCGTAATTTAACATCGTATAAGTAACATACCATCACGCCTGTATTCCCCGAAGAGTTTGGCAGAGGTGTACCAATGTGCACCCACAGTTCGCCGGTATGTTTAGGTCCCATGTAATAGGGGGCGAGCATCAACATCGTATAAGTAATTACTTTAAGTTTAGTTTTTAGTGGCAAGTTGAGTTTGTGGCAAGTGGACTTAAGTATCACATTGCACAATAAAAAGACAAGTCGAAAATCTATAGTTTTAAAAACTACAATAATCATCTTCCAGAGTCCTCCATCGAGAACAAACAGACGAATGGAAAGGTTGGATGCAGCTGGTCATCCTAGTCTATCAGGTCACCGGAGCCAGCAAGATCCTGCCCATTTACATGCTGGTCCGAGCCCTGGTCTCCGCGTACTTGTTCCTCACAGGATACGGCCACTTCTACTATACCTGGAAGACAGGAGATACAGGCCTTGTCAGATATTTCAGGGTCATATTTAGGCTGAACTTTTTGACTGTGGTGTTGTGCCTGACTATGAATAGGCCGTATCAATTTTATAGTTTCATTCCGCTGGTATCATTTTGGTATACTTTGGTGAGTATTGATCATTTGAGTCTCATAATTTTCTCACCAAGAGGACAAAAAGTCATCCTCATTATAACGGCATGGCTCCTACACAGCTAATAATTTGCCGTTCAAGTAAGGATTTTAAATAATGTGCGTTAAAATACTGTTTATAATGAAGAAAGAGATGGCGGGACTGGATGGGTTTCGCCAAAACTGTAAGGATGAGCCACGAAAGCGTGTAGAATGAAAGGAGTGGCACAGAAAAGGTTAAAAAAATACAAGTCAAAAATATGAAGGCTTGCAGGGGGTGCGCTGGCAGTTAACGGTCAGATATTTTCGTGGCCAATTTGACCAGGTGCAGTGTCGCAGCGAAAATAACCTTAGAAAGAACATAATATAAATTCACGTCAATAAATAGTTTTTTTCTCCTATCTTTCTTTCTTTCTTTCAAATGAAAAACCCACATTGGTTCTTGCTCTAATACAAATGAGGGAGGTCGTCGAGGAGCTCGTCCGGGGAAGTACTACCACCATACCTAATTCTGCCGCAAAACAGCGTTGCGGTGTTCGGTTTTGAAGCGTATGGGTGCCGGTGTTACAGGCACATGAGACATTTTAACTTAGTCTCTGAGAGGGCAACGCATTAGCAAGGCCTCAGGTATTGCAGATGTCTGTAGGTAGCGGTGACCACTTACCATCAGGTGGGCTGTGGGCTGGTTTGCCAACCGATGGCATAAATCAAAACAAAGGTGCCCCAACCACTGAGCCATCAAGCCATTTTTTTCTAACTTACATATTCCTTATTTCAGATGTTCGCAATTTTCGCTCTCCCGCCGCACATAGCTCCGTCATCGAGCCATACAGTCGAGTCCAAGCCCTACCAGTACCTATACATAGCCATCAAAGTGATCGGGCTGCTCGTCATCGTGACGGTGCTGTACATGAGCGAGGTGTTCTTCCAGAAGATATTCGTCACGAGACCTTGGAAGGCCTTGTTTGTTAATTCTGATGATGATATTCATCAGTGGTGGCTACAGTGGAAGCAGGACCGGTGAGTGAAACTTAGTTTTGACAATTTTAATGTACAACCGAGGACAATGGCATTTGATCACTTATGTCAAAAGAGTGAAAAGTAGGTCGCCGCAAATGTCCGCGATTGTACCTATATGGCTATTCAAACTCTTGCTTCCATTTGATGTTGCTTCAGGTTAAAAAAAATATCAATCTTATTTTTGTATGAATTAGGTCGATTTCAGAATGACCCATCGGATTATGAGTGAGAAAAGAGGAAGTGCACTTGACTTCGCGCACACAATTGTGCACTATTATAATGGCGTAACACTTGTACCCCGCAGCTACTCCATGGCGTTCGGCATCATGTTCTCGCTGGGCTACCTGCTGGCGCGGCGGCTGCGGCTGCTGGGCGACTACAACCACGGCAACCTGTTCACGCCGGGCGTGTCGCTCAGCGCCACGTTGCTCGCCTTCATCGGGCTCGGCAGCTACGTCACCTTCACCTTCTTCTGCACCAACACCTTCGATTGCAATGAAATACACTCTTACGTCGCATTTCTACCCATCGTCAGCTATATTATATTGCGCAACGTGTCGGGAGCGCTGCGCATGCGCCACAGTTCCATGTTCGCCTGGTTTGGCACCATCACTCTTGAGCTATTCGCTAGCCAGTCACACATATGGCTGGCCGCGGACACTCATGGTGTCCTAGTACTTATACCCAGTGCTCCTATACTGAATTTAATACTTACATCGTATATTTTTGTTTGTACGACGCATGAGATTCACAAGCTGACGGCAATAATACTGCCGTACGCGGTGCCGGATGATTGGAAACTCGTTTTAAGGAATTTCGGTATATTTCTCGCGATTCTTGTACCGATTGGTATACATGACGGTATGTTCTAGTGGACGTCTCGGGAATAATTTTGGCTGTGTTTAATTAAGTGAGATGTGATTTCTTGTTTTAGAAAAATGTGTAGCTATCTGTCAGTGATTATTTACTATTTAGTGTTTATGAACACAAGTGGCGGTTTCGTTTTTTAAGAAGAAATCTTAGTTAGTTTTGTTTTGTAGCACCATGTATTATTTAAATTCTCGCACTTGCACGATAAAGTTATAATTGAGAGTAAACAACAATGGTACGTAGGAAATGTATGCAAATGTGAACAAACTGATGCATAATTCCTCAACATTCTCTGTAAACACCTTTAGAATGATTTTGTACAATGTATACATAAGTTATAAATAATTTGTACATATTAGCTTTTATATAATGTATTAAAGTCTAGTCTGTAAACATAATACATCATCAACATGAGACTGGAACATATGGATGTTGCTATTAGACGCAAGTACACTAGTCAAAAAAGTTTTGTTCTACTTAGGAACCTCGCACACTTCACAAAAATCCACGACAATTTTGTAATAGCGGGATTTTTTTCGATACAAACGTCATTAACTGCCCCGTTGGTTTCGTCGTCGCGAGCGCGACTGATGAGCGTGGGGTCCTGGGTTCGATTCCCAGGTCGAGCAGTGTTATTGGGTTTTTCTATTAGGAATTTCTCAGCAGGTCGGAGTTAGGACTTGCCCGAGTAATGGCAATAGGCTCGCCCCCTATTACGTAGGACGTAAACATACCGGCGAACTGTGGGTGTACGTTGGTACACCTCTGCCTAACCTTTCGGGGAATACAGGCATGATGGTATGTAATGTACAAACGTTATGAGATTTTTGCTTTGGCATCCCTCTCATGAAATGTATGATTTTTATAAATGATGCAAAGCTTTTTAGTCAGAGGTTTGGTCAATAGATTATTTATTAAAAGCATTGTGAAGCAATTTACCTACATTTCCTTTTCGAAATATTGTTTTGGGCGGTAACGTTTTCACCTCCCTAATTTTTTACGAAATGAGTTAATTTCTTTAGATTCGCTTTTCTTTTTCAGTAAATCAGTTTAATTTAAAAAAAATAAAAACGCCCGAGGGAGATTTTAAGTTGGAAATAAAGACATTTACGCAAATATTTCTTTACAATAAAAACTTATGGACTTCGTTTTCATTGCAGTTACAACATTTACAAACATTATGAAAATTAGACTATGTTTACGGACCGAAAACCGCTATCGCCTTTGTATGAAAATGTACAGCTTCACAATCCTCTTAAATAGTGTATTAATTAATGGTGATGTTTGGAACAAATACTATGCATGAAATAAGAGTTAATAGCATTTATCTCCTTATACTCAAGCATCAGTGCACCCTTATTATGAAAGGTATTTCTGTCGGTGCAAAGCTCTTGAGAGTGACAGAGACAGCATGAGACTTATTCGAGGAACATTTGAGTATTTTACCGCAGCTTTGATCGATTTACTTTAAATCTACTGAATATCAGTAATTTAAAGTTAGAATGATTGTTACAATCGCTTTTAGAGCCTTGATATGGCGCCATTTAAATATTTTTATATCTAGGAAGCTAGGAATTTCTCGAACAATATAAGCATATATGCACAAACAACCAGACACGGAACAACTACCTACACACGCACTGTTGGATTATCAACGCTCGGCTTAAGGCCGAGAGTTGATAATTCAATAACTAAAATTTCTAAGTAATATTAAAACGATACTGTTTTATGAGGTGGTGGCCCTCTAAAAGCCAAACAAACATTTGTTTGAGAATCAGCCAACCAGCTTCGGCGCTAACCGTGACGTCATACGACACGTGATCGCCTCATACTAGCTTAACATTGCATATCCGATCTTAGTAGAAAACTTTGCATACATAGGTACATTTGAAAATGCAATAATTTTGAGCAGAGTGATTATTAAAATGTAAATATTATTTATTTTAAATAGCTCATAGCTTGAGTACAAGACAGTGACTATGAAGGTAGCTTTTGAATTAGATAGATCATGTGTAATTAGTAGCCGTTTATAAGTAAATGGAGGTTTGTGAGTTTTAACTGCCTCGTTGGCCTAGTGGTCCTAAGCGCGACTGCTACGCTACAGGTCTTAGGTTCGATTTCCAGGTCTAGAAAAGTGTTATTGGGTTTTTTCATGAAATTCTCAGTAGCAGCTCGGAGTTAGGATTTGTGCCCGGTTAATGGCAATAGGCTCGCCCCCTATTACAGGGGACCTAAAACATACCGGCGAAATGTGGGTGTACATCGGTACACCTCTGTCTATCCCTCCGGGGAATACAGGCGTGATGGTATGGTTTTATGAAAAGGTCTATAGCACTCACTAGCAAATTGCTTATGTCACCTGCGTAAAGTTAAGTCTTTACGTGTCAGTTTGACGTACGGGCTCCTAATTCAAAATACATTTCTATTTAAATGAATATTGTTTTAGTCTGTAAAAAACATTATTAAGAATTTGATTGTGTTTTGATTTTGCATCCCTAGTTCCTCCCTGTTCCACAATGTCTGGATAGGCACTATATCCAGTCTAAGTGTACATCTTTCTGTATATACCTGTATGATAAATAAATTATTATGATTGCTAATACCTGCTTTTATTTCTGCTATACACGTCATTGCACTTGATCTTCAGCATCTTTGTCCCTGGTCACTGGTGGACACAGTGGACGCAATGTGTATTCCATAAACGCACTGAATTGACCTGGAACATTTTGCTATCAATCACCACACTAAGAAATCTATTTAATTCTGCACGGAATGACACTTATAATGGAACGAATGAATCCCAAATTCGTTCATTAAAGTAATATACCAGTTTTTGGGTCAAATACGAAAGAAATCGAAAAACAATTAATAAGATTTTTTGTTTAACCTATGAATACATATTCCATATTTACTGTAATGTAATTTATACAGCCTTATTACTATTAAATAATAAGAATCGAAATTCACCCAATACTTAGGGTCGTACCTTTTCGGGGTCATAGTTACAAATTAGCTTTAGTTCTCTTTCAGGGAATGTATTGATTAACTAATGTATTAAAAGTTAGCACACAAAACAGGATGATACTATGTCACGTTTCTAACAATATCGATCAAATATCCGGTACTCAGCATTTTTGCCACTTGCCAGTATCATGTTCGCGGATAAACTGGACTTTTTAATGGCATAGAAAAATCCACCTACCTTCTTCAAAAAATATGAATAATAAAAAACAAAATGTCTGAAAATGCGACTATCCCGCTTTATGTAGGTACTGTCATTAGTGTTCGTGACCATTATTAAAAAAAAACACAATAATAAAATTTTAGGTCACCCCCGACAGAGGAAAAAAATCACTACCGTAGCTAACAAATGAGCAGATTAACTTTGAAACCCCTGAACCGATTTCCATCAAACAAAGCTAAGAACACTCCCGACTAATTAACCTTTAAAACAAATCAAAATCGGTTCATGCATTCGGGAGCTACGATGCCCTCCACACACACACAAACAGACACGTCAAACTTATAACACGCCGTCGTTTTTGCGTCTGGGGTTAAAAATAGATTTAAATAGAATGGGACGTATAATAAAAGTCCATACAATTAACAAGCAAAATTTTATTTACCTTTATATTTTACATTGTGAATAAGACGTTAATATATTGAATATACACCTTAAATTATTATGCGTATGGTGTAAAACATATTTACATTACTCGCTTAGCTGCTACAAACACTTCCAATCATTTGAGAACGATACAAATAAGTGAAAGAATTTAATTTCATAAACAAGACACATCAGAACTCTGATTTTAGGTTAACCTAGCGGTTGCCGCCTTACATATTAAATTAATAGAAATGTAAATAAAAATAATGCCTCAGTTTGCACTAAATTTAACCCTACTTCACTTAAAAAAAAAAACTGTTCTTTTTCCGGTTAGGATAGAAGCCGGCCCCGACTTACGATACTTGCGAAAAGGCTGGGCAGATAATAGATATACATATGTATACTCAACGTGTTTTTCTGATATTTTTTGAAGGTGTATAGATAAATATGAATAATTTTTGAATCCGAAATTATGATGGCAACTGTAATAATTTATCATCTCGTTGCGGATAAGTAGAAAAAACTGGCAGAATTGATAATGACTGGTATTATTGCGAAAACATTATATCAATTTAATTTTATAAGATGTTAGATACTATGTATATTAATATAAGATTTAAATTAAAATAAATATTTTAAACAACTTTTAGACGACACCTAAACCGCATTTGAGCTTCACGCTTTCAATCACAGAATTTATTTATTTTATCATACAATTATTTTATTTACTAATTATTATAATAACGTATTGCTTATAATAATTGGGTGCTCTCACGATGATACTAATTTTGATTTTTCTATGTTGATTAAATATTTAATAATGTTTACTATCACGTAGTTTAAATAAACAACAGGCAAATAACCAATGTTCATAGTGTTTATTAGCTTTCATGTGGTTTGTAATTTATTTTTTATTACTTAGATAATTCATTGAAACGTTTTTGCCTGTTGGTCAGTTGTTTCAAAATACTTCTCTTATAACAAAGTAATGTTATTCAGTTCAAATAAATAAATTGTTTTGATAAAAGACGTTGAATTAATAAATATGCCAAATATTTTATATCTTCAATCGTTAGTAAAAACGTTCTAAGAGCGTGTGGTTAATCGCAGTGATTTCTCTTAATAATTAGGTAAACTGTTAACGTAGGTATAGACTAACACGTAATAATTAACACGGCCAAAGGTTCATATCTACATAATTTCCACAGACTCGGAAGGCACGGAAACGTAGATCTCATAAAGATCTCAGGATCTCAAGTAATAAAATTATAGACAGAGTAAATGAAACACATCCACACATCGATCGAGCGAGAAACGAATAAGCGACATTTTAAGAGTTAAGTTTTAGAAAATCAGTCTCAATGAACAGGCCATTATTTTTCATAATTTTTAGTTATACTATTTTACATTTAGACGCGTTCTAGGCATTGAATAGATAATAGTTAAACTTGGGCAGGAGAATGATCTACTGTTATTTAAACCCCTTGAACGCACATAGGTAGGTATCACCTTTAGTTTTCTAACTTTTCAAGAAATCTAAGTCCAATGTGTCGTTCATTTGCAAAAGGACTCAATATCAAACGATATTTTCCGCTGTTAGAACATAATTCGTTCAAAAGATTTTACGTTATTAGAATATTTATACAAAGGACGCATAAATGCTTTTCTAGTCAACTATTAATTGAATGAAACTGTTCAAATTAGTTTCTATCTACGGCCATATAATTTATGAAACTGATGTTGCAGTTAGTCATACGAAATAAGACATTTAGATGTATGTCTCGCTTCAAGTGTTTCTTACGAAATAACATTTAAATGAAAATTATAATCGTCGAACACATAGACAGTGACTTACTTAGGTATAAAAGATAACTGTATAAGGTACATTAAATACGCATTTATTACGATATACACATTAGAACATAACACAGATGTCTAAGTTTTGTTAGTGCACAAACAATGTCAGTCTTTGTACAGTCGAATCACATAAAATTATTGCTGAAACTGTAGGTATCTAAGCATCTAGAGTATTGTTCATACTAATCTAGTGTTTATTTTAAAGGACAAATTAAAAAATAACGAGGATTGTATCTGATGGTTGAGGGAGTGAAGGAGGCAATACTTGCATTAATACTAGGAAAGAAACAAAGAAGGAACTAGATGTCTATATGTTATGGATTGTTTTTTTTTGGGTTTTATTTTAAGTATGTTAAGGCTAACTAAACTAGGTTTCTATTGATTACAGGTTATTTTCTATTCTGGCTTAAAATAAATATGCATTGAAAAGTAACAACAGAAGAGGTAGCTTTTCAATAGGATATCTATGAAGGGAGTCCCTACCGACTCTTATTAGTGTTGGTTTATCTAAACATAGATGCAGTGAACTATTCTATTGGTGCGTCAAGTACATACTTAATTCAAGATTTCAATATATATCTTATCGTATTATGAGTGCTTATATTCATATATAGTTGTATATAAGTAGTAATTGTGCAATTGGTATACAGATTTTTTTGGGCCTTTCATTTTGTTTTATACTTACGATCTAAAACATTTTACATGTAATTTATTTTGAGAAAAATGAAAAGATTTCTCTCGAATTCGATATTTACAATAATAAATAAGTTACATATTATATTTACAAAACAGCAAAAAGTGCGCAAAAAACGATTTCACAAAATATGCATTTGAGCAATACGTTTAATATATTTACAAAAAGCATTTTATACATAGTATTATATAACAAAAACTACAAATAAAGCGAAATTAAGAGTTTACGAAACATACTAGATTTAAAAGTAAACTCTATTTAGTTAAGTTAGTTAAAATGATAGCGATGTCTTGCTGTGTCCTACGTTACAGTATGTCACTACAGTTACTTACAGTAAAATATTTCTTCCTACAAAATCTTCTACAAATAAGTTATTGCTATCGAGAAATTATTTACAACATGAAGCTTAGTTACGATTACTTTGAGACACCAAAAGTGAACAGAAGGAAATTAAAACGTTCGATTCCTTAAACATTACACCTAATTCGAAAACCATCACTTCCTAGTATTCGTGTCGCTTATACTTTAATATATCACATTAGATTAGAATCTTGTATACTTATGTCATTGTCATAGTAGTTGAACATAGAGAATATATTATGTAATTTTCAAAAAGGTTATTTTTCTCTTCAACTTTTACTTTTATTACTTACACAGCGACTAATGCTCCTCCAGAACAATTGATTTCGAAGTACATAGGATATGAAAAATTATATAATATTACTGTGTGTTCAATGAAATGGCACTGTATTTTTAACGCAAATGGTTTAAATTTCAGTCAGAATTGTCTTGACCCGCGGCAGTGTTCAATGTCCTGGTGTCTTCACTTATCAACGATCTATCGTAACGTCTTTGTCTGGTAATTTTGGGCCTAACTGCACTCAGTAGAGGAGCTGATATCGCGTGGCTGGGAAGTCGACTTAGGTCCTTCCGTCCTTGGAGTAGAGGCGAAGTGACGCTCGAGGACTCGTCTCCTTCGTCGTCGGAAAGAGCTGGGTAACTTTCTTTCATTTTCAAGCTGCGCTCTAGCCGTCGGAGAAATCTGGAATGACCTATTTGATTAACAAAAACAGAAACATATCTTATACTGGCATTATAGTACTTAGAGTACTGAAGAGATCGAAAAGGATTGATATTGCAAATAAAACGAGCAATAAAGAAGAAAAAGTTTTCTCCGCTTGTCAATATCAAAACGTACCTTATCTGGTTGCTTATTGTCCGCAACTTGTTGACTTTCGGCGGTTTTCTGGAGTCCTCCGTTAGATCCAAACTCGAAGATATTTTAGATGACGTGTCCTGTAAGTTTAAAATAATATAAAAAAGATGCACATGCACTATATGCGCTACACTTGTAACTTACTATGTCTAAGTACCATGCCTTTATGTTATTTTGTAACAATGAAGAGGTTGCATGAGTTTCTCTACACATTCTTAAATGATCGAACTACTCTACTCCATTTATTTGAAAGATGAAATGTATATAAACATTCGATATAAAAATCTTGTTTACGTACATAAATAGGTAAATATTTTAGTTGGACAACAAAAACGTTAAACAAATACGAACTCATAGAAAACGGTCAAAAATCATGAAGAACTCGGAAGAAGATTCGCAAATAACATTTCAAATAATATGAAATCTTAAAAAAAAAATAGAAATATATCTGGCGACTGTAGCCTGTACATAATGTACTACAAAATGAACGAAGTAAGGTCATTGCTGCCATAATACAATCACCTCTGAACTACGGCATTTTTGTCTCCTGAGCGGTTTCCTCAAACGCATCGGCTCACAAGGCTGAAAATAATCCAACACACAACTACAACCTACCGTCAAATAATCAAAAGAAGCTAAAATTATCAAAACATCGAGAAATTATATCTCGTTGAAAATAATAGTGTGATTAATTTTAGAAAGTGCATAGTAAAGAATATTTTAAGAAAAGTTTACGTACTTTAGTTAGTTTTTTGATTTAGTGCTTAAAATTTAATTTCAGTGCGGTATATAGAAAAACAAACATATATATACAAAAAAGACAACATTAAATAATATAAATATGATTATATTTACAGGAACGCTGCGGTGCGCTTGTTTTTAAACTATTTAAAAAGTTATCATCAAATTCAAATTGAAAAGAAAACTAGACATTTTCGTAAATCATGTTTTCGCAAAGTGACTGCGACACAAAAAATGTTTTATTTACAATGCGGTTTTTTTACAGACATGATTTTTATTCTATTCAAGAAGATTTTATGGTTAAGAAAAAAATACTACACGGGACATCCAAGCAAAACACTGGCTGACAAGGAAAAATAAAGTTTCCACACCTGCATTTCTATATCGGGTAGCCTCAGTTCCCTGGCTGAGGCGACAGACGCGACACTGGCATTGGATACAGAGTCTTCTGAGGAGGATGAGGATGCCGGCGCCGGAGCTTGCGACCGCGACCGTCGACGACCGCCCTTGCGACCACGCGTCGCCCCATCGCCTCGACAGCCGGGGACCTGTAGGACATTGAAATGATTACGTGTAGCCATTTTCGATTTTACATTCCAAATCCCAAACTGCGAAATTTTTTGCAAACCTAATCAGATTTTATTTAATGAAGATTTGGTTCATTCATTTCAGAAGCTTCTAATTTTGTTTTGGCATCGATATTTTGAGCCAAAGTTTAAAATTGACACGCCATGTGGTTTTATTTAACTCGTAAAACAGTAACCTATCCATGAAGCTAACATCAGCACGCCAAGGAAGACGAGTTATAGTCTCACCTCCAACAAGTTGTGCATGGAGTGCGGCATGTGAGGGAGCGTAGACTTAGTGGTGCCGGTGACCTCATGGGAGGCCGTCCGCGTGTTCCTCCTGTCTCGCTTCCTGCCGCTCTTCTTCTGACAGTTAATACTGCCCAACTTGTTGTTCGCCCCCTTCACGCATTCCGAACTCGGAAAGTCGTACAACCCGTCAGAATCTGTAAACGGCAGTTGTCTACCGTAAAACTGCGGCGAAAATCTTCCCAAACCAGTTTTGTCGCTTAACGGACTCTCGCTTCTCGAACTGACTGGACTCAGAGGTCTACTACCTTCTGATATCAAAGTGGGTGGCCTTAAGCTAGCCTTCTCGTCTAGTCCTCTCTCGACACTAACACACTTAACTATAGAACACTTGGTCACTCCGCTAGGGGAGCACAGCGCCGCTTGCGGAACTTCTAAAGTCTCTTTCAACGTGACTAGTTCCATCTCTTTCGCGCTGGTCGGAACGTCATCTACTCTTTCGTCTGTCCCTATGCCTTCGTCGTTCGATTCTAACAGGGGGTCGTCGGAGAGTGTTTCGGAGTCGGATCGCCCTCGCCTACGTTCCTTACTGTCGTCGTTGGACGCCGCCGGGCTGGAGTTGGTCTTCATGAGCGGCCGCCTCCGGGACTGAAAGCACGACGGTCCCCCGCCGGAGCCAGGATCTTCCATCTCCGAGGGGCACAGAGGATTGCTCGAACCGCACCTCGAAGGTCCAGGACTCGCCATAGAGCTGTACCCTGACGAGGATAGGTTGGATTCTGAGGGTGCTCGCTCTCCTCGCGCGGACATTGAAAAAGGGCTTAAGTAGCACATATTGCCTGAGGGCGGAGGCGGTCTAGGGGACATGGGTTCGTCAGACTCTTCACTAGCGTTATAGGTGACAGTGATGAGAGGGGGTGGCTGGAACTCTAGGTGCGGCGGCGTGCGGCGCGGTGGGGGGGAGCCGGGCGAGGCGCGCTGCACCTGCAGCACGGGCACGCGCGGTGCGGGAGGGGACAGCGGGGAGGAAGGCTGGCTGTGCGACAGGCTCGGGCTGGGGGACGAGGTTACGTGCGTCGACGCAGTCGGTGTCGTCGTCGCCGTATCCGTGCTCAGCAGGGGCTGACGTAGCTGGAAGTATAATAGTAAAGTAAATATTTATTGTTCTGGTACAAAACAGTTTTCTCAAAACCTCATGTCAGCATGTATAAATGGAACGTACCTTCAACCGCAAACCAGCAGTCGGTCTCTCGATCTTAGTTTCACACTTAATTTCATCAAGTTCGTCTTCACTAGGTGACATGACGGGTACTGTGGACTCGCTCTTGATATCCATCTCCATACTTGCTCTGGGTAGCCTAGGGGATGGTAGTGGAGTGGGTAGGGGCGTAGGAAGGGGGGTAGGCAACGGAGTAGGAAGCTCTCGTATTGGTGACAAGCACTTGTTGATCCCACTTGGTACTTCTAGAAGAATGGACGGTGGATGGAGTAGGTTGCTACCTGATGATGAAGATTTGTGAGCGCTTAGAGGATCCAGAACCTGCAAATGCAAAGAAGAGGTTCATCATGCTTGGGTTTTTTTAATCAACTTGAAATAAGGAGAAGGAGATTATGTTAAGTTCTCTTTTGAAATGTGAGACGTAACGTGTGAGTTAGGATGGTGAAACTTTGACAATATAGAAAAAGTTTCCAAATGATCCAAATACATTTTTTTTTACCTGTATCTCTATAGTATTATGCGGCCTGGTGACGGGTGAGTCTGGTGCTAAAGACGGTATGTGCGAGGATGCAATTGATAGATCATCAGCGTCCACCGTATCATCTTGTGGTGACGAAGCTGAAGGTGTACTGGACACGGAGACTCCTCCTGATGATGCTCGTGATACTATCGCTGCTGACGATGATGAGAAGTTACGAAACATCGCGAGAATGGAATCGGCGCTCGAAATTTTCGGTTGTCTGAAATAAACAAGTTAAGTTAGTTCATTAAGGAATTTTTTTGTAAGAGTAATTCATTGTCGTATTTTTCAATAAAACAAACCTGGAATATTTCTTAAGCGCAGCATTTGTCAACGTCAAGTCAAGGCTTGACATTGAATCACTTCCTTGATTGCTGGAGGTGCTATGAGGGGACCTCATTTCTACTCCTGGTGACGGCGGGGTACTCGACGCTTTCGCTCTCATTCCCCTATCCGCTATCACCGCCATCGGGATCGTTATCGTGTTCACCATATCCACGTCAGAACTGGAACTCATTTCAGCTGATACTTTGTTTAGTAGTCTTGCAAATGTAACTTTCTTTTCCAATTTTGGGTCTGATATGTGTCTCATTGACGGCGATGTCGACGGTGTAGACGCTTCACTTGCAAATGAAGTCTCCTTATTCTCATTTCCATAATCCATAAACGCCGGCGCACTCTCTACCGTGCTCAAAGTCCGCTTCTCAGACATCTGTATCAGATCTCCCATTGTAATTTTCTTTGAATGATCGTTAGCTGTCGCGGGACTTATAAGTTGTTGTAAAATTTGCTTTTTCTCTGCAGCATTTTTCTTAGTTGGAGTAGAATTATTACGTTTTTTACGCGGTGACGGTGTTCCTGTATCAGAAGACTCGAATATACTAAATTATTGAGTTGCCAAGGTTTAATGATAAGCGACGACATCGAATGTTCATGACAAAAGCAACACAATATTCAGAAATTTAAAACGGGGGATTGAACAACAACATTTATTATCTGAGAGATCACCATCATGCCTTTGATCTCTGTGCATACTAAGGAAGCCAATTCTTTAGGGTAGGTGCCAATAATCAAATAAATTTAGTAAGTGCCAATTGTAAATTCAATTGAAGTGTTCTGTGTTGTGTTCATGACATCAGAATGAGTTATGAAGATGTTGATCTGTCATGTTGTATAGTTATTGGATCGGTAAAGCGACATGTAAAGCCACAGACAGAAATAGTATTACAACATTCGTTTCAATAGCTATACAATACGAGGGAGACACTGTTTTGCCTTTTTTTATCGTATATGTTATGGTTACTTGCACTAATTTGCGATAAACCAAACTCGTATTAGAAAATCTGTTGAATTTTAGTTTATTAATTGTGAAGATGAGATAAAACAGTGTCTGAGTAAAATAGCATGCTAGCGACATTCACATACAGAAAAGAAGCCTCTGTATTGTCAATAATATTGATTCAAGTTTGTGCCAAGAAAGTGAACATTGAATGAGAGAAGAATTAAACCGAAGATAAAATAAGTAATCAAAATTATTGACAAAACAGAGGCAGAGTTAGTTGGACGATCTAGAAAGGTGTCAACGAAGGAAGGAGCGGCTACATTAGAGATGCTGTGTTTGTGCTGTCAGGGGTGCACACATCGACATCGAAAGAAGTAAGAACGAGGATAGCGGGCCATGTTACGTTGGTCTTTGCATTCCACATATAAATTTCATTCACAGCAGGGACACATCCAGTGCTAACCGTACCGGCCGCCGCGCGCTCCGCCGAATGTTTGAAATGTTTGCGATAACACATGATTTTGCAAATGATACTCAAACAAAATGTGCCGATAAAGCCCTGTGTCTGATAGCAAGTTAGTTGGATCCGATATTTAGGTAGAGTTTACGTTTGTGACTCGAAAAGGCAGTATGAAGTATGAGCGGGTATGTTGAACTGTCACGGATTGAGACAAAAGGCTTTAAGCATTAGAGTTTGATTCTTTATGAAATTGTGCTTAATTGAATTTGATCTCTACTCTAGTACATCACAGCTAACAGATATTTTAGTTGTTTGCATTCTTTCCAGACAAAACATCTATGTAGTATTCAGAAGGAATAATTTTAAGTACTAAACATAACCTCTAATAAGATCTCTGCTAACATAAAGATGATATATCGTTACAGGTTGAAATGCAGTTGCAGTCTACATGATCTATGAGTAGAGTATGTATTCGCGGTTAGTGCGGAGCGCGCGGGTCGCGGATCCTAGGAACACATCGCTCCAGTCCTTACGTCCGTGCGGCGGCTTTAACAGATCGTCCAAGCTAAAGGTGCGCGCGGCTCGCGGGTGAGGCGCGAGCCCCGACACCGACGGCTTGCGGATACCCAGCCGCGTCAGCAGCGTGCGGTGCGGCGGAGCGTCGTGCAGCACGCCCGCTGTGGACAAACGCCGCGTCACGTGACACCCGCCCGCGCTGCGCCGTGACGTCACGTGACATCAGTCCGCGCCGGCGCCGTGACGTCACGCGACACTCGCCCGCGCCGGCGCCGTGACGTCACTACGGCTCCTGGGTGGGCACGGCCGCGTAGCGCCGTCCCCGCCCGCCGCCCACGGACGCCCGCGCTAGCCCCACACACACAGGATTGCCAGATACGCAACACACGGGTAAACATTCAATTTTGATGAGCGTGAAAGTACATGTCCTAGTCAGTTCTGTCAGTCCAGTATGTAACAAAAAAAGATGTATATTACAATTCACATTGTCTTACTGGGATTTGATATTGTAATTTTAAATTTGGTGATTTTAGGCCAATTTTATCCGGTCAGATTAGAACTTCTGGCAATCCTTTTCGACATATCTATTGGCACGATTATTTTAACTTAACGATCCGATGGGTGGCTCTTCCAGGACAAATACATTTAAACAGGCTAGACAGACAGATGCTACTTACTGTTTGCAGTGCGTGGATCAAGTTAAAAGAACCGTGATTGAACGGACTCCAGAAACCTGAGAAATGCATCTATCAATGTACAGTCATCTAAGTCAATACATGCACCAATGCAGCAATATGTACAAACTATATCACATTCAGTTTCTGGACCCGCAACAGTAAAACATAGAAAAGAAGAAAGTCAAAGAAGAAATAACAGTAAAATTACGCAAAACGTGTCCTTACCATCCCAGAGACAGTGCGTTTATTGAGAAAATACATGAGTATAGCGGAAACAATCTGATAAAATGTCGAAACAAAGCATTATTGTACTGTGAGTCACAAATATAATCTCTCATTGGACGGTCAAACTAAGTTACCGTGTATTATTAAATTGTGAGAGTGGCAAGCCGAACTGAACGTATATTGAAAGTGTGCTATGAGAGAAAAGTTCTTTTTGGGTCAAAAATTGGGCCTAAAGATTTGTCCTCCATGATGATTAAAGGAGATACTTACGTCTAGCGCATCTGTCAGCCTCCTCGGCGAGGAGTTTCTCGATCTTCTCTGGGAAGTGCCTTTTGGCGCACCAGACGAGCCCGATCATGCCGAGTACCACGAACACGGTGATCAGACCGAGCCAGAACGGCTCCTGAAGCATGCGCTGACCTAAACTGATGATGTTGGGGGTCGGATTTGGAGTTTCACATCTGTAAAATAAAAGAGCGCTCTCATTGTCGTGTACGCGTCTATCGTCTTTTAATGTTTGTTTCTTCGACACGTCACTTTAAGTAAAACGGCCCACTTGAATTTTTTTATCATACCTCTTCCCCTTCCATGAAGGGTTACATTGACACAGAAAACCTCCATCCCTCTCAGTACAAGCTCCCCGGTTGTTGCACGGCTTGGACGCGCAAGGCCTCACACGTTCAGCACAGCGGCGTCCTTTCCAACCGCGTGCGCACGTGCATGTGAAAGCCTCACCCGCCTCATTGGCCCCGCCCACAACAAGAGAACAGTTCCCGTACATGCAGGGCGTCTTCTCACATGCTGTCACTAGGCAAAAGAGTCCTGAAGAATATGGAAAAAGGTTATTAAATGTACCTATCAAAACAAATGGATGCCAAAACCTTAGTTTAAAAATGTCTCACCAGCGTAGTATCCGGCACATTGACAGAAGCTTCTCGAGTCGTCTGTGGCACATCTTCCGTCATGTAGACACGGGTTAGGGTAGCAAGACTCCAAACTGGTCTCCTCCGATATTAGCAGTACCTTGCTGTGGTACTCCGGATCTAAACGAGAGATAAGTTTTGTAAACTGGCAAAGGCTCCGGAAGAACTGAGTACCTACAATAGGAGGTCCTCTTACCTTTGTTGACCATAAGTGAGACATCCATGTTAACGCCGCGCTCTCCTGCATGCTGCGTCAAGCTCAGCGAGTGAAGGTATGAGTTGATGACCAGAGGAGCGCGCGGTTCTAATTTTCTCTTGCTTCTGTCAACCTCGCAAAGAGTCCATTCAGTACCGTTGTTGTCTGTGTAGCTGTCTTTAACCTGGAAAACATTGTTATAGTTATTAGTTATAAATTATAAATTATCATTTCTGTCTCATATAGAAATATGAGACAGAAATGCCCATCGGTGATGGAAAAGAAAATTATTAGAGCAGATCAATGAAGAACTCACCTGTATCCACCCACTACCCTCTCCACAAGGCCAAGGTCCTTCTCCTGACGCGACAAGGGTAGTAGCAGTGAAGGCCAGTGTTAACGTATGTTGATGCGGTGCTATGAGACGCGTGCGTAGCGCAGCACGCGCTGGCGCCAACTGTGGCCAGTTGGGAGCGGCGAGGCGACCTCCCACACCTGATGCTACTTCCACCACGTGCGATGCGTTGAGGTAGCTTACTGGAAACAACAAAATAAGAATTAGGTTTAACTTTAAATTTGCTTTTAACAATAAAGTAGGAAGAAATGTAATACAATTTGAATAACACGGACTCTGTCGTAAGATTGCCGGGATACTCAAGTCTCACTGATTATGAGCTATGGAGTATTTAGCACTGAAGTCCAACTGGACTTTGAGGGTCGAAAGGATGGAGTCGCGCCACAGCATCAACTTTGAGTCGTTCGTGGTATGAGTACCAACCCACCACCTACAAACCTTCATGAAGCAGTACTTTTGGCCGAAGGGTGTCGGCTATCGACGTGTCTGAGGTCGGTTACGTGAGCAGCAAAACACAACGCCGTCAACGTAACGTGTATTGTTATAGTCATATATGATTTTAATATGTATTAGTTTATTGATAAATATTATATTGTGTATTATATCTATGGGCCTTAGTAGCCTGACAATAAATGATTTATTATTAATACCAAAAGAAGTAAAAAAACAGAACGTTGTCTTAAATACTTACTGGTTTTAAAATACGCCAGAAATCCTTGTCCAGTAACATTCTCGCCAGTCTTAATACTGAGCCGAAGTATTTCAGATTGTGACACAAATAAGCCGTTGGTCAGTATGTTGGGGTTTAAAAACGGCCTGATCGGCGGGTTCTGCAGATCTATTTGCACGTCAATATAAGAGTCTTCAGGAATAGAATCCGTGACGTTGATGGGGACGCCTTTGGCAAACACTCCGTAACCGAAGTCAAAGTGGCTGATGTTTAAGAATACTCGTTTGCCTGAAATGAAAAGGTTGGCAGCTAATACTATATTGAAACTGCTTGGTACTCAGCACCCTTCAATGTAAATGTTTACCTTTGATGGTCCCTAGTTAAAGGTGTCTTCATAACCAACAGTAGACTTTTTTGTTGCCCCGTATTGGGCGCCATTGTGGGACCGTATCAAGTATTTTTCAATTTTGAAATACGTTTCCAACATTTTTAAGTTACATGTTACTTACCCGTTGGGGCCAGAATGTCGATGGTGCAATCCAAGTTAGGTAGCAGAAAATGTGGATAATTTGGACTTCGTAAAACACCTTCCTTCGATGTTAATGTCTGTGATGGACACCCCACCAGCCCAACTGCTCTCCATGTTACTGAGAATCCTGAACCTTGGGTACTGTAACGCGGAGAGTATCTTAATTTTTGTAATTAGATTGTTTAGAAGCATAAAGAATTTAAGGTGCAAACGATTAAAAATAGGAATATTTAGATTTTGTTAATTATTGAATAGCACATAGATAATAACATGAATTGACTAGGCACATCGTCTAATATTTTGCAGCTGCAGCACCTTTCTTCACGACTTACGTTACTGTGTGTTAGTCGTAATTATCTAAAAGGGCATAGAGCTTTTGTTTTGTTGATTGAAGTAATAATATTGATATTTTATTTATGTAGGGCTCACGTGTAATCAGAGTGGAAGTAAAGCACAGCTCGGTTAGTTGATGCAACCCAGCGGGCCTCACCAACCGAGCCGCAGTACCTCGACGACTTCATACTCCATGAATCACGAAGCTGAAAAATTAAAACAGACAGTTATTATGGTTTATGTGTTTACCTACCTATCGAATGCATATTAACAGCACATTGAATTCGCGTTTGGTAAGTGTGACAATCGAGTCAATCAGTCATGTCAGAGGATATATCGTGATACCCACTCATTTGTGAAGAGAAGTAGTCGCTCTATGTATGAAAAATATTGCTGTTAAGCTAAACCCGGTCTGAAAATGCTGTAACCTTTTATCATTATACAAATACCTCATGAAAATTAAGATTTACATCGAAATTGCCTATTCATGGGTTTTATCTACCTATAAACTAATATTTAATTATTAATAAAAGTATAATCCCTGTTATTTCTTAGAAGGTTTCAATGCGAACAATCGGCCAGCATTAAAATTAAATTACATTTTGTACGATGTTTCGGGAATTAATAATTCCCCCAAACGCTACAGCTTACGGCAAAAGACGAGGAATAGCAATTCTTAATGGAATTTTTATTGGATATTTTACCTTTATTCTGAATATTTAAATTACACGAAATATGTTACGACATTTAGGAATGTTTTGGCAATTCGGTGATTTGAATACCTATACAGGGACGCTTATTCCAAAAGCGCGTACTGTAATTTTAATTTCTATACTGATGTGGGATCAATGGAAAATAAAGCCAATACTGTTATGGATTTTTTTTGCAAAAAAATTGTGTGTAGGTTACATTAACATAATATACAGATCAAATTAATTTACATACTTACATTTTTATTAACATAATAAACTTTCCATGGACCTTTTTGCCTGATTTAAATAAATAAACAGATCAGCTCACCTCAACGAAATCATAAAGACAGTCTTTTTGGTATTCCAAATCCACTTTTTGAAAAACGAAGACCAGTCGCGTGTCTGTAGGCCCCACTACATGTACCCAGAAATCCAGGTCATTGTCATAGATGCCAGGGTGATTGGGACTAGTCAGTACTCCTATAAAAAAACAAAGAAATGTATTACAGTTTGTTCATTTTATGGTCCCATGCTGGGCACCATTATATTGTAATGGCGCCCAACGTGGGACCAGGTTAATATAAGCTTTTTTTGCTTCATCAGAGATCTAAAACACTATAGTTTTGTTTAGAATTACTTAAGTGTATTATTACAAGTAATTGCAAAAGATCTGTTTTGTTTAAGTGTTTGGTGTACCTGAAATCCCTTCAATGGTTCTGTTCTTGATAATATGTTCTGGGTTCAGTCGTCGCTTGCAGACGTACCCGCCCGTCATCCCACATTTGTGTAAAGCCCAGAACAAACCGCTTGGCAGTGAAGGTACTGGTGATGACTTCCACTGAAAACATGCAGAATATTTATTAGTGGGGATTTCCGAATGTTTTTAGATATATACCGATTTAATAGTTTGTCGACCCTTAACCATGACAGAGCAGAACATCTCAGGGCTAGCAGCAGTCAGCTTAACAGTACTATCCTATGTATTAAATTCAGAATACCTATAGTCAAATTTATATTAAGGTATAAATAAAATTGTTTGAAAACACGCCCTGAAATAGTTTATCTTCTTGAAAATTATAATAACTTACCTGAATACCTAAGCAGGCATCTACGATTTCTTCAGTGTCGTTATAAGGGGGCCAGCCCTGGTACCCTACAGCGCTTCCATCGATCCAGCTTAAGCTATCTCCATCTTCTCCTTGTCGAGCCCCTAGCCAGTATATGGAGCCAGCGCTGTAATCGCTGCTTTGGCGGATCCCTGAGACAATGAAGCGCTCTTCGTCCGCTGAATGGACTGATGATAGATGCATGTTTAGGCCTTCACATACCTATTGAAAAGACAATTCTAAAGATTATTTAAAAGATTTACGAGTAATTATTTCCCTAAAACAAGTGCTTAAAAAAATACCCAATGCCTCTGCTTATATGGAGAAGGCACGAGTGTTGATCATTTAGTAGATCACAGAGTATTTTCAGACTCATATTAATTGAAAGGCCAAGTTTCCTCACGATGATTTCCTTATCAGTAAATTATAAATTGAAACAGTTAAATTCAACCACAAAGTTTTTTGCCAAGTAAAAATTAAGAAAATATTAAAATCTTTGTGATTACCTAATAGTTTTTCGATGTCGAGACACTGGTGTCAAAATACGAATAATAAATTATGAACTTAAATTTTCCGGGAGGTAGTTTCCCAAAAAGATAATAACAATTTACTGAACAAAACGTAGCATTTTTAACAAAGACGAGAAAGTCCGTCACTTTATTCTGACCCAGAAAAAAGACAGGGCTGTCACGATGATAAATAAGGCGATCAGTAGGGTCCTGTCGCTAAGCACAACAGACGTAATGGCATTGTAAAGCGCCGAGGTCGAAACGAAATGTTCGCCGAAAAGGATTACGGCTAAACCCTACCATTATTTCTGAGAAAATTATAATTTAACAAGCAACAGAATTGGAACAAAAGTTTTGCAACTTTGTTGTTCTGATTACTTGTAAAGTGTAATCAATCTCGGTAGGACTAAGTAGTGAACCGTCATGGTTTCCAACGGTGTACTCTGAATTCAAATTTCCATTTCGTCAGTTCCTTGCTTATGAGAAAATGCTCAGATGGGATTAAAGTTTATACCATCAGTTTTGTTTTGCTTATCATTCAAATTCCAGGCCTTCCTTCTCTTCTTCTTCTCACTTCAACCAAAGGCCTAGTTAATAAAAAATAAAAAACCAGCCCATTATTTTCCCAATGGACAAAGGCCTTTTCTCAAACAGAGAAGACACGAATAGACCCCCATCCTTGCTCTAGGCAAATCGGCAATTTCAAACATAGATTAAGTATGAGTCCGTCCAGGTTACGTCAGGAATCCTGCTGAATATCATCCTTATTTCTGATACCACTAAAGAAAAAAGCTACAGGCACACTGAGATACCCTTCTACTTAACGCCGCAGCATCGTCTGCAGGACAAGGGACTAAGGATATAAATCATTGAGGATTACACGACAGACGGTCAGCTGGTTTTATCTTTAGCGTTATTTGGGGAGCTGCTATCTTGCCTTTTGATACAATAATAGTTAGGACTGTAATGGCGGTGTGAAAGTGCTGTCTGGACTTGATCAGAAGCGTTATTTCGCATCATGTGACCTGTCTGTCTTTTTATTCTGCAGCCAGTCAGTGAGGGGAGCTATCATTCCATTAGCAATGCTGTTCCATAAAGTCTCTCTCAATGAATTTAGATGAAGTGAACTAGAAATTCTTAGCATTAGGTGGAATGTTCACTCAAGCTCATATTGCCTGAATTTACCAAAAGTAAGTTTTTTACAGAATACCACAACAGGTTATTAGGTTAAAAAAATAAATGTAGTATAAAATTATTCTGCTACATTTTCAGTTCTTTGATATTTTAGAGACCCGATATGAATTTTGTACAAACCACCAAAACTTTATATTATTACGGTGAGGAAGCAAGGTTATTCCAAGTATTTTGAAAGTGGTATTCAATACCAAATGCAACATGATCGTGATCATGTGGTGTGTATCATGATACACAGACGTACCTGTTTGGAAGTAGCCCACGATGCTTTCGGGTATCCGGAGAATAGGTAGCAGTGCCCGCCGAACAGCACTTGCTTCGAGTCCATACACGATTGTGCTGTGAACAATGAGACACTATATTTTTCATTTACCTTTTGAAACAGAAGCGTTCTCCATGTTCATAAGAGCCTCCGCCCACGTCCGACTTTTTGTAGGACCGAATATCGGACCATTCAATAGATCCATACTTTCGTGGGACCGACTTTTTGTGGGACGTGTGCGTTGGAATATTAGAATTCATATGTTCCATTCTCTCCGACAAAAAAGTCGGTCACCAATTGTCTGACGAAAGGACAGCCTTAACGGATCAAGTTCTAGCTTACTTTCAAGGGAAAGTTTGATTCGGAATTTATTAAGTACATTAGGTTCGCCTCTGTATGTTGCTTGTTTCCATAGTTAGTGCATTTCTGTAGCAATAAAAATCAGTAATAATTGCCGCATGTACTTATGAAAAACTTGGCAGATTTTTTGTTCTATTCCAAAGTTTCAGGACCAAGGCAAAAATAATCTTCAAGCCACGAGTGAATTGGTTCATCCTAGGCAAGCGTGTTTCCACCTCAGACCGCATCATCACTTAAAATCGGGTGGTCGATTTTTTTTTATTGTATAAAAATCTGACGTTTAATTAATTGCATAAGTGTAAAGCCGGGGTAGGTCGTTAGTATGAAAATAAAATGAATTATGTTTTATATTTCTTCTCTACATTAGTGCTACCAAAACATAGCACAGAAGCGAGTTAAAAATAGCGGAATCGCGTGCAAGAACTAAATACTGCGCGGAATTATAAATTGCATACAACTTCCAACTTTATTCGTATTGTTTTAAGTTCAAAATCAATTAAAAATTACGAAAGCTAGTTGGTACAATTTCACTGAAATTTATTTGTACAAGCTGGTGGAAAGTACCTACAAGCATTGAATGCTTATAAGTATAGTGTTGCATTCTGGCAACACTGTACTTGTCCGTTACTTGTTGCTCTATTTAGTAGTTTCTCGTATAACTAAACCTCTAATAACGTCATAAAACCTAAATGACACGCAGGATGACGGCATTACTGGCGTGTTTTCGTGTCGCGCCGGTACCAGGAAAACATGAAATATTTATAAGTTCAGTGATCGGGGCTCACCGGCAGTTGGTGCGCAATGGACCGAGTAATCTCGTTGGCAGGTGTAATGTGACGTATGTTAGGGACATTTGTTGCCGTAACATGGGGACGCAAAGTCGAATATTGTGTGGCAAAATCGTTGGGTTCCGCCGGCAAACATGAAGGGTATAAAGTAGTAATTTCCCGCGAGTGCAACGGTGTTTATTTCTTTTTCTCAATTGGTACACATCACTAGCACTCGGCGAGACCTAGAAATCCTACAAAATATACGTATGTAGGTACTGTAGACACTGGGCGGCTTAGCAATGTTCAACTTTATTTTATTAGTTCCATCTACAGTTTGAACATGATGGGAAGTCCTGTCGTTCTAATTTCAAATAGTGTATTCAAAAGTAGAACAATAAAATTTAACAGTTATTTCATATGACTGACAGTTAATTTAAATTGCATAAATTATTTTAATTAATTCAATATTCGAATTAAATTCACAAAGTATTATGCTATTTGGTTTTTCTATTGTGTACGTTGAACCCCACTCCAGTACACTGACCGTCGGCATGGCCACGGAACGTACAACGCGTGAAAGAAGTTGAGTAAGTACTCAGTTGTAAGTTAGTTAAAAAACTTTACAATAAACAGGAAATGAAGTTTTAAAATTCCGCTTTCGAGAAAAGAAAACACGCTCTTATAAAGTATTTTCTCTACAGTTTAAACAACGCCAGCACAACACGATGCCAATCTATCTCATTACGAAAAATAACCAAGACCTAGTGTATAAACTGACGGCACTTAATTAGTATTCCAAGAGCGCTAAAAAGTGTTTTAATTAAAACATGCGCGCGCAATTCTTTCCGTCGCCACGTGGCAATAAAACTGTTCGGATATATTCATTAGCTGAATGGCAAAGTGGTCACAAAGGCCGAAACAGAGGGTGCGACAACACGACACGTTGTCAGCGACGAATTTTAATAAACTCTGCATTGTGCAGGCAAACACAGTAGGTTAAGTATAACTGGTATTCTAAATTTTTGCCGCTCACGTTAGCTCTGTCACGTCATATGGTTTTGCTGATACGGTTATTCGGCCACCGACAAGTTCCACTAATCATAATTCCGTCATCATGAGATTTTTAAGAATTGTCAGTCTCTGCATGTGTAAATGTTGACTTTAAAAAAAACGGATGTGGTTAAATCATCAAAATGACACCATGATGTTAAGGCACAGATTATAAGAGCCACCATCTTGGATTTAGATATTTTTAGTATAAGTTGATTTGGGTCGTAAAGTCAAAGTCAAAACATTTATTTCAATTAGACCATTTACAGGCACTTTTGAATTGTCAAGAAGTTACTCACACAAAAAGTTGAAGCTAGTTGCTCGTTCCAAAACGTAGGTCTCTATGGAGAAGAACGAGCAAGAAACTCCATGGACACTCTTTTCAAATTGGTTTTTACAAAATGTTGGTTACAATATTCTTGTTGCTTCTACATGTGAAAACAATGAAGTTGAATATAAAACAATAAAAAAAAAAAATATGATAATAATAGTACTAAAGATGTAAGCCATGGCAGTTTAGGATGACCAATCCCAACTGACAGCGTCCGTTCACGAACATGACGCGAGGATCAGCACCACTTAGCTCAACCATCATGAAGGGAACCAAATGATCCAACCCACGCGCCACCATCAGCGAGACATTTAAGTGAGCATGACAAAGCCCTCAACCACCATGCTCGTAGTGTCCAACACATAATAATAAAATAAATAAATGGCTCCATGGTACTCTCATTTACAAAATTGAAATAAATGATGATAGATTATATAAAACTGAGGTTTTAAGTGAATCTATTAGACAGATGACCTGTAGTATGTAAAAAAAATAGAAATAATAATAACGTAGCTTTGGCCCGTGACTTCGTCTGCTTAGAAATCAGAGACCCCTTTTGTTCGGCTTTGTTGCACAATCCTTACCTCACTTCTTCTACCTATAAACTATCTACATGCCAAATCAATATAGGTCAAGTAGTTTTCGAGATTTCGTGTTTAGGCAGTGTTTCGCTTTTGTATATGAAAGATAATTTAACGGGTAGAAGGGACATCGGCCACAACCCACCTGACGATAAGTGGTCACCGCTACCTATACACACCTGTAATACCAGATGCCTTGCAAATGTGTTGACATCCCATAGACAAAGTTGAAATGTCTCACGTGCCTGTAATTTCACTGGCACCCATACCCTTTAAACTGGAACACAGGAATGCTGCGGCCGAAAAATATATGGTAGTAGTACTTCCCCAAACAAGCTCCTTCACAAATAGCTCAACTACTACTGGAAGCTTCTGATTTTATTTAATTACCCACGAAAAAATGTCCCTTCTGCCCGTTATTATGATATTGTGTTGAAACCCATGTTACCTAGCTATACAGAATCGACACAATGTAATTACCTACCGTGTTTTAAATATTTGAAAGTAACTATCTCCACCCAACAGCGGGCGTGTAAGTGCCCAATTAATTGTCATTCGGTTGACTTTTATAACCTGTAAAAGCATTATTAATGCATATTATTGTTGTAATATTTCGTAAGTAATATTTTGTCTGTTATCCAAACGATTGAGTATTGTATTGTATTTAATGGTTGTTGTGATGTTTATTTCGAAGATACGTATTCGAAATAAACGGAAATACGAAAATGCCATCGAGAATTTTTCTTTGTTTTAATATAAACGATTTTATTTCATTAGAGAGAGACAGTATCGACAGTTCACTCCATACAAAAGTAATAATGTCATGTTTTATATAATCTATTTATTATGTTTTGTTTTATCTAATCTTTGGAAATACTGATTCGATTTGGAAAAATCTTTTTATGTTATGTAAGATAAGGTCGAATAACTTAATTTCAAAGTGATAATGGTTTTTAAACCTACTACAAGACTGCCTCGGTAGCCTAGTGGTTCTAAGCGCAACTGCTATGCTAGAGGTCTTGGGCTCGATTCCCAGGTCGAGCAGAAAGTGTTATTGGGGTTTTTCTATGTAATTCTCAGTAGCAGCTCGGAGTTAGGATTTGTGCCCGGTTAATGGCAATAGGCTCGCCCCCAATTACATGGGACCTAAACGTACCGGCGAACTGTGGGTGTACATTGTTACACCTCTGCCTAACCCTTCGGGGAATACAGGCGTGATGGTATGTTATCTTCTACAAGATTTTGAATTATGTATAATCTTTATCGAATCAAATTACTTATCGACAAAAATATGTCCAAATTACTTTTGTTAAAATGAACTACTGAATTACTTTTACCATTGACAGAACAACACAAACATAGACCAAAAGTCTTTTTACTAGAAGAGACTACTGATTACTCTGCGCCACGCAGTTTACATTTTTGAGTTTTAATTGGGACGCGCCCCCTCTAAATATTAAATGGACGGCAAAAACGGAGGGGGCTGTCTAATCTCGGGCGGCTTTGTTATGTTTAAGTTTCCCGGTGTTTGAATACTTAATTGCCAGATCGTGGGAGGACACCGTTGATTAATTTTCCTATCGCTATTGTCTTGAACGTGTCGCTTCCAGGAACTATGATGGATGTTATTATAAAGACTGCAAATGTAATTGACATTTCATTGTAATTAACTGTCAGTGTCTTTAAAGTTCGTAAGAATAGGAAACGAGCTAAATTAACTTAAATAGTGATCTGTTTAAAACCCCAGAAGAATAGTTAGCGTTGTGTTTATTCTAAAACTGTCAATCGCTAGTATCAACAGTGCCATCAATAATTCCCTACTAATATTACAAAATCCGAAATTAAGCCTGTCTGTCTGTTTATTACACTTTCGCGATTAAATTACTGACCCGATTTTAATAAAATTTAGTACGGGGCAAGTTTAAGCCCTAAGAAAGGACATAGGCTATTTTTTATATTAGGCTATGTGCATAACATACCATCACGCCTGTACTCCTTGAAGGGTTAGGCAGAGGTGTACCAATGTACACCCACAGTTTGCCGGTATGTTTAGGTCCCATGTAATAGTGGGCGAGCCTATTGCCATTAACCGGGCACAAATCCTAACTCCGAGCTGCTACTGAGAATTTCATAGCAAAACCCAATAACACTTTTTGCTCGACCTGCGAATCGAACCCAAGACCTCTAGCTTAGCAGTCGCGCTTAGGACCACTAGGCTAACAAGGCTATGTGATAACCGACAAATACGCGGACGGTGTTGCAGAAAGCTAGTTCTGTATACATCTCACTCGAGGAATGTAGGTGAAGTGAATTCGAGGTGAGATGACAATTACTAGCATTAGAAGGAATAACAGCTCACCTACAATCACTGAGAGAGAATTTTACAAAATAGACCGACTGAAATTGAGAAAATGGGACCAAAAGACTTCACATAGTACTTCATCACTATTGTACCGCTACTAGCAGTTACTGTTTTATTGTCATCTCAAAAGCCTCACAACGACTTGTTTTAATGCAGCAAGCTCTCTAATGCGACACATGTACTTAAATATGCTTTTACCCCAACCAGACGTATCAAAGGTGCTCGTTAGATCAAATTACGTTCAACAGTTCAGCTTTCAGGAAAAAAAGTCAGCAAAAATGCGCTTCCTCGTTAACTAGTTTCATTCATCCATTCACTCGTTCGCGAACGAAAGGAATTCCAGAAACGTTATTCAAATTTTAGTTCACGAAATGTTATGAATTTAGCTCACTCAAAATGAGTAGGAAGTCTGACTTTTGAATTTCGAAAACTTTGGGTGTGTATTGCTATTGATTTTGTTCTGCCCTATTGGCATCGTGGGCGCAAGCGCGACTGATGACCGTGGGGTCCAGGGTTCGATTCTCAGGTAAGGCAAAAAAAGTAACTGAGTTTTCCCCAAAAAAATTATCAGTAGCAGCTCGGAGTTTGGAAGTTGGTGGTGTGACGCCCCCATACTTCGCAAAGCATGTAATGCCGTTGGTGCCGGCTGTCATCTTTAACAGTGGTTACGGATAGCCAGAAGCCGGGAAGTCTGACAACCAGTCGTACCAAGACGTATCGTGTTGCCCAGTAACTGGGTTGTGGAGGTCAGATAGACAGTCGCTTCATGTAAAACACTGGTATTCTGCTGCATCCGGTTAGAATGGAAGCTGACTCCAACATAGCTGAGAAGAGGCTAAACAGATATATATTTTGTCTTGTGGTAATACAATGGTTAGGTAGACATTAAAAGAAGATGCTGTGATGAAAAAACGTGGAAATAGGCACTAGACAATGGATAAAAAAGTATTGCAAGATAACTGGTTCCAATTAAAAGTGCCAATTATACGGCGCTGATTCCAATTCGTTTCCGATTCGGTTACTTTTTATCTGATGAAATAATCATTTTTAGAGGTCCGTAGTTAAAGGGTGCTGAACGGACCGGTATTACCAGATTCTACAGTCTGTTTGTTCGTCGGTCCGTCCAACCCATGTCAAAACTTCTCCCATTTTCCAAAGTACGTAATTATATATATTGATTTTCTAGAGGTGTACCTATTGAACGTTGATTTCTTTTAAATCATTTTTTAGCACAGAGTTGCGATGAACATTGAGCTGCTGGATAGTAATGTAACGTTAAGCATACTAAATTCAGTTTGACGTAATTAATTAAAAAATTAGATGATTGTTTGCCTTGCAAATTTGAGTTTAATTTTTAAGACAATTTGGGTAACCCTAATATAAAGTCAACGTTAGTGTAAGTAAGCAAGCCATTCAAAGCCGTACAGTTAATTTTAGAGATATTGTAGTATTTTAAAGTGTTACATACTGCTTTTGCCCGCGACTGTGTCCGCGAAAATGTAGGTTATCACGGACGCAGATGTTGATAAGTAGTAGCCTTTGTCTTTTTTCAAATTTCATAAAAATCGGTTCAGTGTGTGTTCAAAACCCACCGGAGAAGTCAGAAAGTTGCACCCGTGGAAGGCCGGGGCGGTTCGCTAATAAATAAATAAATATTTATCCTAAGTTAGGTCCATACATAGCGACGAACTTGCCGGCTGCCATAGAACAGGCTGTATTGCTAAGGACATGTTTCGAAGTGACGTCAATTTGTGCTTTGTTAGCGGAAGCAATTTATTCGCCGTGACATGTTGGGCGATGTTGTTGATACTAAATCGAAGATATATGGCTTTTGTATAAACAGCTCTAAATGGGGACAGAATTTCCGAAGGATTTTCGTTACCTTGATCTGGTTAGGTAAGTGGGTTGTGAAGGTCAGAAGGTCTAGCGCCAATGGACGGAATAAACTTGAGGTAAATTCGATCGATTTTTTAATTGGAAATTTTGGAAATGTTTGTGTGGCTTCAAGGCTTAATTTATATCAATGGGTGGTAATAATTGTGCTGTATGTAAAATAGAAACGAAAAAGTTTAGAAAAATCGTATTCCGAATTAGAAAATCGACTAGAAACAAATACTTTACGTCAGTGAGGTCATGTTAGGCCTACATACGGCAAGATAAATAAAACCATAATATAATACACACACACACCATTACATAATAGTAGATACAATACATTACGTATACAGTAACAAAGTCAAATTGATTATTTCAGTGGGACGATTAAAAAGCACTCTTGAAAGTCATTTACAAGAATTAAAAATAAATAATATTACTTGGTTTCTGTCAAACCAATCAGGCAACTGTTTGTCACAATACCGGATTCCAAATACGACGAAGGGACCTCGAAAGATTAAATGAAGTGATAATCTTTTAAATACTCATAATTATATGCAACTAATGTTAATACAATCTGTTCTGATACAAACCAAATATTTTACTAAATCCTCGCCCCTTCGTCCCCAGCGGCTGAAGGCCAGACAATAAATTATCATAAAATTCGGCACCTATTAAATTTCCAATGGTACGCAGAGCGATCTAATACCAGATATTATCTCCGACCAACTACACGGCTTCGCCTGCAGCTAATACCATTATTGTTCAGAGAATTTTGGCTTCGTACCGACCTTATTACGTGGTTTCACTACCGCTACTGATTAAACCCACATAATTTGTCAAAACATAACGCAGGTCATACATTGAACAGTCAGTTCATTAAAACGATGTTTCCAGTTAGTTTGGAGAGGCAGTGGATCGGGTATAGCTTCGTATTGTCGGGTAATATTTGGTTTGTTGGCGTACGATATAGGGGCTGTGTTATTTACCTTGGATTTATAAATTAGGTAGGTATGTACTTTTAACGAATAAAAGGGTTTTGTGAATTTGTTAACCATCTTCATGAAACTGTGTTCTAGGGAAATAACAAAATATAAGAGATCTTTAAATTGAACGATGTTTGGACTATTTTCTGTTTGGAAATAATTGAGAGTTCTCATTTGTAAGAATCACTAGCTACTGCCCGCGATTTTGTAATTTTGTCCAGCTGTTAATACATCCGTACATGTTCTCAGAGAAAATGAATTAAAAAAAAAAAGACTATTTTGACAGATTGAGACTGAGTTTAGTTTGCAATCGTTCCCAAAAGTTAGTAGAATTGCTCCGTTCGGTTGTCTGCCCACGTAAGCTAGAGCAAGCCAACCGGCGCGCGTGGCGCACGCGACTGCCTACCGACATCGATCTCTGAGCAAACTAGCCCGAAGTCTGAACAAAAAACAACGGAACACAGAAACGAACGCCAAGTCTTACATAGCCGTGGTTAATTAAAACCAGACTGCGCTTTCAACTTGCCTCGTTCTCCTTCACGAACTTACACAGCCTCCTCATTCCAAAATAGACTTTATGCACTCCACAATATGGTTGGATTAACTGCATCAAGAACTTTGTTGCCATTGTTCTTGGTGTTAGACGAATTTAAACTTTATGTTCAGGTGCTAAAGCCGGTGTGCGAAGCACAATAGGTGTAAGTTGGCAAGTTTATTTGTCGTACAGACGGGCCGTTCCGTTCCGCCGGCGTTCGCACGGAACGGAGCGAAAAGTTGAAATTGAGAAACGAAACACGCGGGGTTTTTTGTGTGAAGACTGGAGTTGGAAACGTATCCGATGAAGTTCCGATGAAATATTAATATTTAAAATATATTTTGTAGGAATAAGGTGTCTATTTATAACGAGGTAAAAAAACGAAGCAGAACGTTTTATGTTCTTTCGCATAATTCAGACAATTTTATTGTTTTGGATTAACATTTATAAGATAACAAAACCAAATAATTCTAGCCTGTCTGTCCTACTGCAGGGCAAAGGCCTCTTTTCACACAGAGAAGGCACGAGCATTGATGACCACGCTTGCTCGAGGCGGACTGGAGAATTCAGAATCATATCTATACTAATGTTATAAACCTAAAGAGTTTGTTTGTTTGGTTGAACGCGTTAATCTCGGCAACACCTGGTTTGAATTGAAAAAATGTTTTTGTGTTAGATAGTTCATTTATCGTGGAAGGCTATAGGCTATGGTACATCACGCTACGACCAAGAGGTGTGGAGCAGTTACCAAAGATGTAACCTATTGCTAGTGAAAAAACTACTCGGACGAGGCCGCGAGCAGAAGCTAGTTGATTAAATCACCGTATCTTTATTTTTTTTACTATCTATACCTTCCATCTGGTTTAAACGGAAGGTTATGACGGACTCTTACTTACCCAAACCTCACGGTTCCTTCTATAATCATGAGTCTGGAGCCCGGTATACATATGACGCATGATCCGCGTCCCTGACTTAACTGAACTATACCGATTACGGAAATATTGAAACCAAACTTTCAACGTTTTCAATGTAATAACTAAACAAAAATACCCCCAAGAGCACAATGTTTTGAGTACATTACGCGCTACCCATAAACAGTGATTTTCCACACTAAAAATAAAAGACTTTTTCCAGCAATATTTTTGGCTCAATGTTATGTAAGTAGTTTCATGGGCTATAACGGGCACGTGATGTGTCTCTATACGCCCTGTTTACTCGTTTTAGGTTCCTTCTTACAATTTGATTTCAGAAGAAGTTTCAGTTATACTGTGCCTTATCTATTCTACGAGTATTCCTTTGGATGCTGATATTAAATTATTATTAGTAGGTAGGTACCGATTTTTAACCCCGACTCAAAAGAGGGGTGTTATAAGTTTGGCGTGTCCGTATGCCTGTCTGTTGCACCGTAGCTTTTAAACGGGTTAACCGATTTGAATGTGTTTTTTTTTTTAAACAGGTTTCCCAGCGATGTTTCTTAGATATATTGTTTTATCAAAATCAGTTTAGCCGTTTCAAGGCTATCAGCTCTTTTATTAGCTGCTCTAGGGATATTTATTCTTTTGACACAGGTTACTCATAACCTACTGCATGCTATAAATATAACCAAGATTCCATATTGTAAAATCTAAATATTTGTACGGCTGAAATGCCGAACATAGTGAAAGCAAAAGATTTTAAGAACTTATGTCAGCTACCTATATCCTTCCAAATAAATAAACATTCATTCATTGAATTTCAAAAGTTTATCCTTTACACCAAGTTTTATACATTTAACGTCAGTAAAAACTATCTCTAGAAAATTATAGGTAGTGTTGAACATTGAACAATGCGAGTGGCCAGAGCTTCATGTTTCATTTAAATTAAATGGTACGAACATGCCTGAATTTAAATAAAGGAGAACCGAACAAAATGGTCTACATGACCAATCGTAACTACACATGTATTGCCTGTATCCCTTTTTCTTTTTATTTGAGTGGTTGGCCTCGGTAGGGATCTGCATCTGCCGCCGCGTCAGTGGCGTTTTTAATGACCGTCAAAGTCAGGTGTCATCTGGTCAGATGCACCACACTAGCACTGACTTGCACATTAAACAATAATTCCAAGACACAACTTCACAAAAAAGCAGTTTATTTTAGTTCTAAAACCCGATGAATTTTTAAATAACTTTATGACTCGATTTTTAGTTCCTTTGAAATAAATAAATAGTGAATTGAGATGACAAAAAAGTGACGTCATAGTATAGTATTGTCATACAAAATCTATGGGGAATCGCGTTTTGACAGGTCATAAAAAGTACGTCAATTGATTGGTGGTATCATCTACCGAATGATATTATGATAATGTACTTACAGTCAGTGACAGTGACTTTGGCCCTGAACCCCGCGTAGTGCCGGGAGTGGTCAGCTCTGAACCGCAGGCGCAGCACATTCCCGCGGGACTGGTACCGCAGTAGCTTCAGCTTGCCGCTCCAATCACCGCACAGTCTCCGAGCGCGGGTCGCGTGCGCATCCCGCATCCAGCCCGCGCTGATGGCATCCGATTCTGGGAGCTGAGTCTCTGTTTCTTCCCAAATCTGATAAATAAATAGGTAGATAGATTAGGGTTAGGCTTGTCTGACATATAAATCCTGAATATCTTAAATTGTTGATTGGACTCGCCGAGCTCGACGAGTCTAATTAAAACCCACGCCTGAATCTAGATCGTTTTGACATCAGTATAATTTTATGGAATTGTACAACTTATTGTAATATATATTTTTTAAAAGAGTATGTATGGAGTTTCTTGCCCATTCTTCTCCATACGAAACTACCTTTTGGAATGGGCAACTAGATTCATTATTTTTAATTTAACATGTAATTGATGTTCAAAAGTGACTTTTAACCCATATCATCCCAGTGTTCCATTTTTGAAACGGTTACTTTTTTATTTTTTTATTATAATTTTTGAACGCATTTTGAAATTAGTGTTTTTCAAAAATGGAACACTGGGATGATATGGGTTAATGGTCTAATTGAAATAAATGATTTGACTTTGACTTTGAATACAGTAACGTCTCATTTAAGTTTTTCCTCAGTTTTCTGTAGGCCTATCACAAGTGCCTTTTTGAAAAGTCATCATCATCTTCATCGTACAGCCGCAGGACGTCCACGGCGGGACATTTCAGGGCGTCTCCCGTATTCGATTTGACCAAGACAGAAGTGAGCTAAAATGAATATATCTAATTATGTAATGTGACATTCAGTGATAGAGAAATTCTAGTTAATATTTTCGTAAATATAATTTTGTAAATCCTGTTTTAAACACTGCGCGCGATTTGGTATCGGCAGTATTATTATTATTATTTTTTTAAAGTTCTAGCCTTCAAAATACTGCACACGAAACTGCTCACCTCTGTATCAGAGCTGAATGCCTCATGATGCTCATGCAGCTGCCACTCCTGAGCTCCGCTGGTATTGTCCACGCCCACCTCCGTGATCTCCAAGTAGTCGTAGCTGCAGCTGTAAATAAGGGTCAATTTTAGCATGATGTTTTCGAACCGATTATTATCTTATGAAGTTTCACAGTGCATATTTATAATGACGGTACGGCGATGTGTCGTTCGGGATAATAAAACAAAATACAGACCATAATTCAAAGGTAACATGGAGTATTAAAGTTCAGTTCAAGAGGACATAACAAACAAAAAAAAACAAAATAAAAATGTTAAGTAATTAATTTCAAGTCAATTCTCAGCAGTAGTTACGACACACCCTGAACTGATATTAGTGAATCGTAATGTAACAGATTTGGCATATTGAATTTCTGTCGAATTTACTTTATCGAGAGATAGTTGGTATTGACAAATCTCTGCAGATCTTCCACTGGGTAAATACACTCTCGAGAGTTAGAGATACGTTGATAAAACTTAGGTCGAGCTTAGAATAAAGTTGACTTTGATAAAAAACCAAAGAACTTATTCAAGGATACAAAGAAATCTCATGATCTTTAAAAGCTTTTAAACATATTCAAAGTCTGGACTTTCTATTTGAAGAACATTGCACTAAGTCATTTATCAAATTGGCTTCATTGAATTAATAGCACTTCAATATTTGAAATGAGAGTTATAAGATATTCTATAAAGAGATTGGAAAATTATTCTTTGAACAACTTTCTAAGTAAGTAAGTAAAAAAATAATGTCAACCTGTCATTATCCCACTGCAGGACAAAGGCCTTCTTTATACAGAGATGACACGAGCATTGATCATCACGCTTGCTCAAAGCGGATTAGCCATTTCAGAAGTATATTAATTACTATAACTGCCTCGTTAGCCTAGTGGTCCTAAGCGCGACTGCTACGGTAGAGGTCTTGGGTTCGTTTCCCAGGTCGAGCAAAAAATGTTATTGGGTTTTTCTATGAAATTCTCAGTAGCAGCCCGGAGTTAGGATTTGTGCCCGGTTAATGGCAATAGGCTTGCCCTCTAATACATGGGACCTTAACAT
Source organism: Caradrina kadenii (assembly GCA_947462355.1). Lineage (NCBI taxonomy): Eukaryota > Metazoa > Arthropoda > Insecta > Lepidoptera > Noctuidae > Caradrina > Caradrina kadenii. The sequence goes on along the minus strand of OX381687.1, from coordinate 13,529,368 downwards.
ACCGGCGAACTGTGGGTGTACACTGGTACACCTCTGCCTAACCCTTCGGGGAATACAGGCGTGATGGTATGTATGGTATGTTATTAATTACTATATAAGCGCAGGTTTCCGCATGATGTTTTCCTTTACTGTTTTTTTTTTTTTTTTTAAAGCAAACATTATAATATAGTTTGTAAAAAATTTTAGCGTCTACTTGTAACGGTTCAAAAATTGTATTTTTAGATGTATCTTGGTCGGAGAGAGAGACAGACAGCGAAGTGTTAGTAATAGGGTCCCGGTTGGCACCATATAGGAATGGAACCCCAAAAAGGTCACCGACATGGACTGACTCTTCGTAGAAATCGTGTAAAATTCGAGAAACATACCTAATGTTCCTCTATATGTGGTCTGTTCTTGAGTATATATAACACTTACTACTAGATATCTACTTACAGAAATGGTATCTAAAAATGAATGCTAGAAGTGTCAGACAGAAATAAAAGATGATCAAATTGAAATAAGACATAATTATTATAATGATCCGGTCGGTAATCTGTCTTCGTCGGTGAATTTAGGTGATGTGAAGTTTAGGTGAGCTGACATTCCACCTGCAGTGCTATTCTAAAGAAATTCTCATTAAGTAAATTTAGGTGAAGCTATTGACTGTAAGCTTCAGGTGGTAACTCATTTCCAGTTCAATTCATCTAAATGCACTAATGGATGCTTTTCACAGAATAGACCGGCTCATGCTTGAGATTGACAGCTCAATTTAAGCTTACGTCATCTAAATTTACCAAAAGAGATTGTTACTGACTATCACAGCTGGTGTATCAAACTTCGAGAGCTAAAGTGACATGTGATGAATAATGATAGATAAGACAAATGGACATACGCAAGAGTCACCAAAATGGGCCCATGCGTTTAGTATCTAGAGCGCTACAAAGGAACAAACACATATTATAGGTAGTCCGATAAACACATAACCGTCGTGTCATAAAGTCGGGTAAAAAAGAAGAACTTTATTTTTGTAGGTACATAATTGTTATGTTGTACACAATCGGCGCATAATTCAAAAACAAGATGGCTCCGCTGTAGCGGAGACAAATGCCAGGCACAAGTTTCCTCTTAAAAAGCCATAAATGATAAATTTAGCCTATAACTCATGTATTATGGGAGGCTAATGGCGGTAGTTACAGACGGCAGCCCGATAATGGGTTCTTACGTAATTTTAGTTACGTGAATGTTGTTCCCATGGAAATATCAATTAGCGGGCTTTTACGAGGAATTAGAAGCCGTCTGTAGTGAGGGGGTTACTTTTAGACAACAACTATATGGAGCTCAGATTTATGTAATGGTTTTCGCTATTGTTGTGCGAAAGTTAGAGCAAGCTAAGTGTTAGGCAAATAGTTTGGTAGATTGGTTGTCGTTTGATGTTGTACTTACTAAGTGTTGCGTGTTCTGGCTGCCCCCGGTTTCTCGAACGCAAAATGAATGTGCTTAATTGTTAAGTGGGCGTAAGCTGCTATGATTGGTGGTTGATAATTCAGTCAGCCAATATCAGCAGCTTACGTGCGCTTGGGAATTTGTTACATTTTTTTTTGTTCAAGACAGCGGGTGTCAGTTGTATCAAAAATGTTTCATCTTTTTTTATATCGTTGGATGGTAAACAAGCCAAAGGCCCACCTAATGATAAGTGGCCACCGCTGCCTATAGACATCTGCTAGGATTTAAATGTATGACCAATAGTCTTCAAGTCTCTTTAAGAAGCTGACGAAGACTAGAATCCTTAAAAACCTTTGAAAATAACCAAAAGAACCTTAAGCCAGTAACCATTTATTTTATCTACCATTCACGGAACCCAATTGACGAATAAAGCCGACAAAACCCGTAACGGATCGAAGTCTACATAAAATAAACAGTTTGTCACATCCAGTATATCGTAGATCTCCATTGGAAGGGAAGTGCTGACTCATCGACATATTGCGGGCGTGGATACTGGATACGTTCTCTCTGAGCTCGGTGTCAGCAGAGATAGGCATTAAGGCTGGCGACATGTGCGGTGCTGCAGCGTTGTCGAAACATAAATCTTTTATTTCTTCATTTCGAAATCGTGATGGCTCTATGGGTAAGGCACATTTCATGCAAGAGGCTGTAAGTTCGCAACCCAGCACGGGCAAGTACAAATGTGTTTTATTTTCAATTTTATATGTATTTTCTTACCTCGCCTCGTCTCGCCTCTTTTTATATGTATTTTATATGTATTTTTTAAACTGCCTCGGTAGCCTAGTGGTCCTAAGCGCGACTGCTACGCTAGAGGTCTTGGGTTCGATTCCCAGGTCGAGCAAAAAGTGTTATTGGGTTTTTCTATGAAATTCTCAGTAGCAGCTCGGAGTTAGGATTTGTGCCCGGTTAATGGCAATAGGCTCGCCCCTTATTACATGGGACCTAAATATACCGGCGAACTGTGGGTGTACATTGTTACACCTCTGCCTAACCCTTCGGGGAATACAGGCGTGAGTGTATATTTTTTTTTTATTTTTATGTATTTTCTTATCTTGTTTATTTTGGACATCATTGAAGGATTGATCATGAGAAAACATGGACTTTATAATCAATATTATTCTGAAATCGGCAATCCGCCTTGAACAAGCGTAGCTATCAATGCTTGTGCTTTCTCTGTATGAGAGGTTTTGCCCTGCAGTTGAACAATAATAGGCTGGTATTGGCTAAATTTGGTCAGGATAGTTGACGAGATTCTGAAGCTAACAAGGTTATACAACTGGGATTTATTTTTTTAAATCGCGTCTCGCACTTCGACCTTAGAGTGGTCGAACTTTTAACCGGACTTTCTTGTGGTACCTTAAAAATATATTAAGGAATCGGCTACATGCTAAGGATGCCCTGTGGAGGGTTGACCCCGGCTAAGAGCGTCACTAGAAGAGCATAACAAGCGAATTGCCTTGGTTTATAGATCATTATTAAACCACCCTACGTTTTAAAACCACCAACACCGCTTAATATATTTTCCTCTTAAAACACCAACATAACAGAATTAACAAGAGATAATATTTTACAATTCTGCCAACATCACGAGAACGTGTCACTGCATGCAGATGTTATGATAAAATGAAGGTATGCATCAAAATCGCATTTGCAATGTGACGTCTTGGAGAGAAATCCGACTTTATCATGAACATGAAGTTGGTGGAAATTAGATACTTGGAGATTACACTGCAACGTGTACATAACTTTGTCTACGGCACTTAGGTAGGACACATACATACCATCACGCCTATATTCCCTTACGGGTTAGGCAGAAGTGTACCAATTTACCCCCACAGTTCGCCCGTATGTTTTAGGTCCCATGTAATAGGGGGCGAGCTTATTTTCATTAACCGGACCGGACACATACACATATGTATTTCAATTAGACAATTTGTAGGCACATTTGAATTGTCAAAGTTAAAAGGTGGCAGTGGGACCCAGCTGTTACTAAGGCTCCACTGTCTGCCTGTCAAAGTCAGTAGGAAGTCTCATTGGGCTGTATCTTTTATACCGAAACAGGTAGACTCTTGAAATTTTCACAGAGTGTGTATTACTATGACCACTATAACTACAAATAATAAAGTTAAGAATTAAAGAAATTATATATAAGAAACGTGTATTCTTTGTAAGTAGTGTTAAATATTGTACAGTGATATGCAATCCTTCGTGTGTGTTTCCACCTCGCACTTGGCTCGGTTTATATTGTTATGCTTAGTAGGAATTGTCCATTTGCAAAATTCTAGTGCAATAATACATTTTCGCAGCACCGTCTAGATTTGCAGTAAAGTGAATTACTTTACCTTGTAATATTTCAAGTGTGCTGTATTCACGGAGAGGCATTACTTGGAAATATTCTAAGTTAGTATCTGCATTGTATAGCATGCTTACATAAACCTACATACAATATGACTTTTTGTTCGTCAATAAATCATTTAGGGGGTGGAAGTACTCATGAATATGAGCAACTTGTACTACGGGACCCACCCTGAAAAAAATTGAGCGGTTGGGGATCCTTTGTTCATGCCCTCCATTGCAAAGGAATTATCACAAAGATAGAGATTTAGTAGTGATTGACATAATTACCAACAAAAAATTAATAAAATTGAGCACAGCTATTGTTTTTTCAACAATTGAAGCCTTTGTTTTTCAATCTATACTAATATACTAAAGCGGAAGAGATATTTTTTGTTTGTTTAGGCTTGCTTATCTCTGGAACTAGCAATCGGATTGGAAGGATTACTTTTATAAATGATAGATTGATGGCTGTATTCATAAGGAATAATATAGGCTATATAACATCACGTTACAACACACGGGAGCGATGTAGTAACCAAAGACGTAACTAAACGCGTGTGAAATCGCAGGTTACAGCTACTCAATAATATTATCCAAATCCTTAAAACTGATTAATAGAATACAAAGGAACCCAAAATTAATCCTCACAACAATATCCATTTAGATTATTCCCAACAAATACCAAAATCTCATCAATTTTCACTAAAAAATAGATACCTATATAGTAACTGGATTTCATTAATCGCGTTCGTTTGTTTAACGACGGGAAATTTAATTACCGGAGCTTATGTTAATCTGCTAACTAATCCGGGAACATCACGTTATTAATAAAAACAACTTTTATGTTTATATTGTTTTGACTAGCTTATACCCTTGACTTCATCTGCGGGAATGCCGGTTATCGGAGATGTTATTTTTTTGAGCGTAATCCAAATTGTTTTTCGAAAATTATTCTTATACAATCAGCTATGTGCTAATGAATATCCCGTCAAAATCGGCCTAGCCGTTTAGCAGAACGAATTAGACTCAATATTTTTTTTAGTTTTACTTGTAAAATTTCATCAAAAGTGCCTTTAACGGTCTGATTGAAATAAATGATTCAACTTAGGCAAACATTTCGACAGACAGAAAGATAATTTTTGTTGTACGTGTCGTATAAACATTCATAATTATTTATTTTGTAAAAAGCTGTTATTTTAACATTACAAACAGACACGTCAATTTGATTAATTTCTATAGATAAAGGATATTCTCATCCATTCTGTTGAATGTTTACTGGCGATACTGTAAAGGTCAAACGGATTTGTGAATCGTGAATATGTGATGAGTTATTTGATACCGTTTGAATTATTGAATAACAAATAATAACGATGTGTTTGTTCATTTTGGGTTTTAGGTCGCTGGAGCGTCAGCCTTGTTCAAAGGTTGTACTGGTAATACATTGGTTAATTACAGTATTAATATTTGAGGCCTAATGGCGACGATGAAAAGTCATTAACTCTAGGTTTCTTAAACGAAAATACATACATACATACCAGCATGCCTGTATTCCCCGAAGGGTTAGACAGAGCTGTACCATTGTACACCCACAGTTCGCCGGTATGTATAGGTCCTATGTAATAGGGGGCGTGCCTATTGCCATTAACCGGGCACATATCTTAACTCCGAGCATTTCATAAAAAACCCAATAACACTTTTCGCTCGATCTGGGGATCGAACCCGAGACCTCTAGCGTAGCAGTCACGCTTAGGACCACTAGGCTAAACGAAAATCTATGTGACAAATTGTCAGATGTGCGTAACGTAAGCTGTTGATTGCCTGTTGATAATACAGTCAGCTAATAACAGCGGCTTATGCGTACTTGTCACATTTTTTTTTTTTCAGGAAACCGATGGTAAGCTGTAAAAGGGCAAAAAATCATGCTACACTATGGTTAGACTTTAGTGAGGAAATTGATGTATTATTTTAGTAGGTACTGAAGAGGCTGTAGTTGAAGGGGCCTATACAACCTCATTCAAATTACTCTATGAGACGAATGCTGCTTTTTTATTTATTCAGAAGTAAGTAGTTGTCAGTCCGATGCTACGGGTAACGAGTCAATAACGAATAAGAATAAATTAAATAGTCAAAGTCAAAGTCAAAACATTTTTTTCAATTAGACCATTTACAGGCACTTTTGAATTGTCAAGAAGTTACTCACACAAAAAGTTGAAGCTAGTTGCTCGTTCCAAAACGTAGGTCTCTATGGAGAAGAACGAGCATGGAACTCCATGGACATTCTTTTCAAATTGGTTTTTACAAAATTATGGTTACAAAATTATTGTTGCTTCTATATGTAAAAACAATGAAAGTAAATAAAATTAAAAAATATTACTAAGTAGTAACTAGCTTCTACTCGCGACTTCGTCCGCGTAGCATTATCACCCGCATTAAGTTACGTCTTTGGTTACTGCTCCGCACCTATTGGTCATAGCGTGTTGTTATATAGCCTTTCTTTATAAATTGACTATTCAACACTAAAATATTTTTCCATTTCAAACCAGTAGTTCCTGAGATTAGCGTAACAAACAAACTCTTCAGCTATATAATATTAATATAGATTTGTTTATGAAAACATTCCTATAAAATAGAGGGATAGGGCTCAACCCCCCCTGTCGCGTCGATAACTAGCGAATTCTTACTGTCGAGTTGGCTCGTATCGGCTCGAATTGGCTCGATAAACAGAGAGCGCTCGTCGCGGCCACCGCCGCCGCACCTGTGTTTGGCGTCTCGATTTAGTATATTGACTCGGTTTCACTTTGCTGGGGATTCGGGTACCGAGTGGGGTGGGTACAAACGTAGGTACACGTGGGTACATAACTTTTGTGGTGTACAGACTTGATGTGTATTCTCACCGAGGTCTTGGTTCGAAATTAATTTTGAGACTAAATTGAATAGTTCGTATTTCTACGTCAGGAACATATGGCTCTGTAAAATGGTGGAGAAATTATGTCAAATACACTGTCTTGGGTTTATTTTGTTATTTGGAAAATAGTGTGCGTATATTTTTTTTTGTAATAATACAGATCACGATCAGCCTTGTGTGTAGCGATTATAGGTGTTATTAACAAGGCGATAGCTTTGTCTTTACATCAGCCATCCTCCTCTTCGCGTCGTATTCCTCATTTTTGAGGGTTGTGAAGTTCCCTATGGACCTGCTTGTTACTGATAGTGTCTCACCATCTGTGTTGGTCTTTACATCAGCCATAAAATAATAAAAACACCAGCTCATTATTGTCCTACTGCAGGTAAAAGGCCTTTTCTCATACAGAGGAAGCAAGAGCATTGATCACCAAACTTGCTCAATGCGGATTGGCGACTGTAATTACAAGTCCAGATTTCCTCACGATATTTTCCTTTAGCGATGTCAATGATGTCCAAGGTAAACTTAGAAAATACATTTGAATTGAAATGTCGCGTTGGTACTCGCCCGGTATTCAACACCACTTCTTAACCACTGGGCCATGACAATTTTTTATCGGTCTTGAGCCAAGTTGAAACTAGTATCAAGACTATATTTGAAATTGTGAAAAATTATCAAGATCTTAATTATTAATTAAGTAATAAATCGAGTTATCATAATAATTAAGCAATATTAGCCCCTTCGGAAGATTTCATTAAAAACTCACGCCACGCTGTTTTACCCTCGTGTCAGGTCCTAACTCCTAAAACTCACCCCTACGAAGGGTTTAATGCCTCGCTGTCATAATTCAGCGCAATATTCATGACGTGTATTTTATTTTGTGTCGTAAAGTGAACATTTATTGCAAAATGTTTTTATACGCGAAGCCTGCGTTGGAGAATGACGCTTGAATCTAAAAATGATGTCGTCTGTATTTGTGAACGTGATGCAAAAATGTTGCGTGAAATGATAAATTAATATGGCGTACGTTTAGCCTATTTACATAAAATGTTTGTTTGGTGTGGCGATGCCGTAATTGATTCATGTTCAATAGTTCACTTACAGTTTGTCAGTCGTTACGAGTAGTCAGAAACTGGGAAGTCTGGCAATCAGTATTACCAAGAGGTCAAATGTAAAATGTTATGAGCGTCACCTACGCAAGAACAAATGGTTTTTCTTTCTTTTTAAAATAAAATTTAAAACATATTTTATTTATTTATGTACTTTTATTTGCCATTGATACGCTAAGAAGAGGTATCGTCTTCATCGTAAGTAACTGGGTTGTGGAGGTCAGATAGGCAATCGCTCCATGTAAACACTTGTATTCAGATACATTCGGTTACACTGGAATCCGACTCCAACATACTTAGGAAAAAGCTAGGCAGATAGATAGCCTTCAGTTTACAAAACGTGGTGGACTTGTCATCTAGCTGCTCTCTATGACGAATTGACTTATTGATCTGTTAGTACTACACACAAAGTACTGGCAGCAACAGTTTAGTGGGAAACCCTCCTTATCTGTAATGACGTCATCGGTGTAAGCTCTTTGCGGTGTAACTGGGCGTAAAGTTAATACTCCAGTGAGGTGACGTGTCTTGATCTTGACGGAGTATTGAATACTGCTGCGTCATGGATGACAGATAATGAGGTTTATAGAACATTCAGGGTTTAATTGAAATAAATGTGTTTTGAATTTGAGTTATATGCTTTGTGTTTGATTTAAATTCTTTGAATTGGACAATAATGCTTTGACATTGGCTTAAAAGCTTTGATTTTGATTTAAATACTTTGACTTTGGTATGATTGGCATTTTAGGTACCAAGTCGCACAACATTTACGAGTGGGCGTTATATGAGAGCGAACGCGCACTAAAATATTATACCGAATGATTTTATTTAATCACAAAAATGTTGGTGGAAATGTGTAGCAGGTGATAAAAAATATTATAAAGCTCAAGAGTTTGTTTGTTTGGTTGAACGCGCTAATCTCAAGAACTATTGGTTTGAATTGAAAAATTATTTTTGTGTTGGCTAGTTCATTTATCGAGGCAGGCATTCATTTATAGGCTATATAACATCACGCTACGACCAACACGTCTGCAGCAGTAAGCAAAGACGTAACCTAATGCGGGTGTAAAAATTACGCGGACGAAGTCGCGAGCAGAAGCTAGTTAGTTAATATGATATAAGTAAAGTGACAAGAAAGTCAAACACACAACAACATACCATCACGCCTGTATTCCCCGAAGGGTTAGGCAGAGGTGTAACAATGTACACCCACAGTTCGTCGGTATGTTTTTAGGTCCCATGTAATAGGGGGCGAGCCTATTGCCATTAACCAGGCACAAATCCTAATTCCGAGCTGCTACTGAGAATTTCATAGAAAAACCCAATAACACTTTTTGCTCGACCTGGGAATCGAACCCAAGACCTCTAGAGTAGCAGTCGCGCTTAGGACCACTTGGCTACCGAGGCAGTACATCAAACACACATTAGAATAATAACACTTTGAGCTGCGAAAACTTGCTTTACTACAACGAAATAAAGACTACAATACCATAGGGCAAAGAGTGTCTTGTATAACAACAAACTAAAATCACAAATCTATCTACCAAACAAGAAATGCAAAAAGTTCAACTCTTGAAAAAAAAGACCACACAATTACGCCAGTATTCCCCGAAGGGTTAGGCAGAGGTGTACTAATGTATTTACGTATGCCTATTGCCATTAACCGGGCACAAATCTTAATGAGAATTTCATAGAAAAACCCAATAACACTGCTCGATTTGTGATTCGAACCGAAGACCTCTAGCGTAGCAGTCGCGCTTAGGACCACTAGGCTAACGAGGCATTCAAAAAAAGAGTCTAGAAAAAACAGTATTTCTCTAAACAAATACGTTCTTCAGTTAGACGTTCTCCCTCAATTTCATTGGTTCAAATAAACAAAGACGTCTAGAGAAAGTTTTCCAAAGTAAAGTGTTACATATTCGATTCAGCAAGGAATGCCATCGGATAGATTTATCAAAGTGCTCGTTGTGATACGTCCACGCGAGGCTCGTTATCGCCTGATCGGGGGCCGCATTCGGGTAAGCTCGGCTAAGTTCGTGTTATTTGTCGTAATTATTATATGTATGAACGATGTAAGACGACTTTAGCAGAGAATGAAAAGGGTGCCATCACCTCACCTATTTCTGACACCGGACAAGAATTCAAAAATTTGGGAGATTATTTTACCTTTTTTTCATTTTGAAAAATATTTTGACAATAACAATAAAAATGTTGTTAACATTGACATTTTTTATTATTTTAAATTAATTTTCCATTATCGAAATTCGCAAAGTCGTAACTTAAGTTTAGTTCGTGAGGTTTCAAAATAAACTTTTTATTTATTATTTATTTGTTTAAATCAGGCATCAAGGCCTATAGAAAATACATTATTCAGTAGATACAATAATATAAAATACTATACATAAACAATATTGAAAACCCCTACCAGGCGGCCCCCGAACACCCTCTAAGCTAGGAAAATCCGGAAAATCCCAGAAGTATGGCAGCCCTAAGCAGGAGCCTCGACTTACCGTAACCCTTCATTCATAACACTTTTGATAAGTTGTGCGTGGGCTAAAATGTGCGCCGATGTACTTACATCGGCGCACATTTTAGCCCTCAGAGCCCTCAGAGTTTATCTGCATAAGTACTTACTTATGCAGATAAACTCTCCCGACCGCATTTTCGGTCACGGCGGACAATATCAATGGAAACTATCCAAGTAAGCAGGATGTATTACAGTGTACAAATGCAGGTGCACTGTCTTCCTTAACGTTCACAGTCCTATGGGACGGCAACCCGTCACGACCGGGGGGACATCAGGTGCATTACTAACGATTTAATGTGCTTTTCGAGGGACGGTGGTGTCACACCACTAACTACGAGATGCTACCACGAGACTGTCGTTGGTGTTGTACACATATCCATACTAATATATAAAGCTGAAGAGTTTGTTTGTTTGGCTGAACGCGCTAATCTCAGGAATTACTGGTTTGAATTGAAACATTATTTTTGTGTTGGATAGTTTATTTATCGAAGAAGGCTATAGGTTATATAACATCACGCTACGACCAACAGGCAAGGACCAGTAACCAAAGACGTAACCTAATGCGATTGAAAAACTACGCGAACGAAGTCGCTGGCAGAAGCTAGTTGTAGATGAAAGAAAACACTTGCTCAGTGGGAGTGCGCTTATTGCTTTCCACCTAACATCCTAGACTCTCGATCCGTAACGACAACATTTGCTATGTATTCAGTACAGCCCTTTCTTTTTTAAAGCATGGGAAATCATGAAAACACTTATTCCGCTCTGGGCGGAGTGGAAGGGAGTGTCAGACTCTTATCAACTAAAACTCATCCGTGTTCCTCCTAATGCCCTTTACGTTCCAGAGGCGCGGTGACTCTTCCTTTCTCTTCTCTTCTTTGAACAAATTCCTCAACCCTGGAAGTACTCATACTTGCAGTTTTATTTAACTAGCTACTATCTTCCAAAGTGACTCTTTCAATTCTTAGAGATCGAATGGATTTCCTCAACTGATAATTCCCGCAATCAAACATAACGGCTGGAATGGACATCGTGACGAAAAATCTGCTGTCCCATTCATTTAGACCGTGCAGTTGTTATTTTTTTGAAACCCTAGAGAATTGTTTACGCTTGGGGTTTAAAATTATGTACATATATGTTAAAAAAATTTCGTCAAGATGTCCTGTTTACAAAATGATGATGAATGATGAAGTGATGTATATAATAAATAAGCTTCATTTAATTTCTCCCCGTATACAGCTCTCTGTATTATAACCCTTTGTGTCTGCCAACATTTGAACAGCACTTTCGTAGGTGTAATCCATTATCCTATATTACTAGAGCAAAGTGCCTATTCCGAATAATTGACAATCAGAATACGTGCTCGCTAAGTCAATACGGTTCTCGAATACGGATATGAGGCGGTGGCGGTGTGATTTACGACGGAGCCGTATCTCGAGCGAGGTCGTTCGACATGTCCACACGACATGGGCATCGGCTGGGTCCCTCACGACTTAGTTAGAGAAATAGATTGCGACTTGATGAAAAAGGTTTTGTTTTTCTTTCATTGTCTTTAGCACATTTATTTATTGTCACAGTGAAAGCATTTATAAAGCACTTTTGAATTGATGAAGAAATCGGTCAGTTAGTCTACAAGTTGAGGTTAATTGCTCGTTCCAAAACGTAGATGGATGTTATGGAGACTGTTAGCTTGTGGTATCAAAAAGAAATACCATCCTAATATTGAGCCTCTGCAGAGCAAAGGCCTCTTCTCATATAGAAAAGACAAGCGTTAATTACCACACTTGCTAAAATAAAACTTAGTATGTTATTTTTCAGCTTGCTTGCGTATTAAAGTGCTTTTTCAGTAATTGTAATAAATCAAGTTAGAGTAGACATATTTTGATTTAAAACTGCACTCTCCTCCACTGCTTATTACGTACAAATTCAATTGTTTGTCAGAGAATTTGGGAGATGAGAGCGCAATTTTAAATTTAACATCTCAACTAGCATAATGTAGTACCTACTGTATTGTTTTCTGAAAGCAGTAAATGTATTAAAGTGTTTAGACAAAATTGGGGGCTCTAGTGGCAAAACGCTGGTACGCTGAGACAGTGAGTCGGGGTCACGGCAGGCCATGAAGAGATGGTGAGACGAACTGCATGGGTTTATCCAAAATTTAAAAGATTAGTCATGAAAGCGTGAAGGATGGAAGGAGCGGAGAGAGGCCTTTGTCAAGGACTGCGACAAAATAGGCTTATAAAAAAAAGTCAAAATTAAAAATAATGTTGAAAGTTACATTGTGTATTCTCAGACCGATTCTGGCCACCGCGGCTAATCTTTAGTGCTAAGTACGCAGGAGATATTATAGTGCACAAGTGTATGCGCAAACACAGCTACAATCCATCTTCCCTAACTCTCATAGTCCGATGGGTCGGCAATCCGACACCATCGGGGAGAGAACAGGCGCAGGACCAACGACTTTACGTCTAAGTTACTTTACTTTTAACATAATTAACTTCTATTTTAAAAGAATAACTGTCTTCATTAAACCAAATCTGCATAAAAAAGTCATTCAGTTTTCATCACATCGAATCTCCATAATCGATATCCCACCGTCCCATCCTTATTCATAATCGAGTCGTATCCGAATAGGGACCCGATTGGATGCGGTCCGGATGTGATTTATTATTCGCTGGTATCTCTGCGTGTGATATGTCGACGGTGCCACTGTCTCTAGGACACGGAGATAAAGAATCGATGATTGGCTTTTATTCTTTCCTTTTGTTGGCGGAAATGTGTCTGAGATTCTTATAGAGTTAAGTTTTATGTTATGTTGTTTACTTACTTAAACCGTCATTATTATATCAGCAAAACGATGTCCACTGCTGGACATAGCCTCCCCTATATATATATGATAGCATACCATCACGCCTGTATTCCCCGAAGGGTTAGGCAGAAGTGTAACAATGTACATCCAAAGTTCGCCGGTATGTAAAGGTCGCATTTAATAGGGGGCGGGCCTATTGTCATTAACCGGGCACAAATCTTTGCTCCAAGCTGCTGCTGAGAAATTCATAGAAAAACCAAATAACACTTTTGCTCGACCTGGGAATCGAACGCAAGACCTCTAGCGTAGCAGTCGCGCTTAGGACCACTAGGCTAACGAGGCAGTTGTAATTCTATACAAATATTATAAAATGTATTTTGCCTATTTTTATTTATTTTTTTGTTTCTTTTTTTAATTCTTACTTTCTACGCGTAAAGTCATGGGCAGAAGCAAGAATTTTGAACAAGAATACTGAACATTTTTCATATATTCCGTTAGGTACCTTATTTTAATGAAAGTCGACATTTTGAGTGATCCAATATCCAATTACTTAACAAAATATTTATGTATACTAATATTATAGAGCTATTTTTTTGTTTGTTTGTCACGCTAATCTCTGAAACAACCAGACGGATTGGAAAAATCTTTATTTATATTTATTTATTTATTAAAACTTTTTGCACGGAATGTAAATAATACACTGTACAAAGGCGGACTTAATGCCTTGGGCATTTTCTACCAGTCAACCTTAGGGTGATGCAGAGACAAAACATAGTAGGTACAAAGAACAGAAAGTTTCCAGGAATGAAATATAATAAATACATATATATAAACAAAATATACAGAGAAGAGAAAGCCAAAAAATAATAATACATAGGTGGACGAATATAAGAAACTAGTTGTGAGACCAGTCTGCCAACTTCATAAGCAAGTGTTCACGAGCTTTTACTTTGAATGTGAAACTACTGATGATGGCTATATTCATGAGGAATAGTATAGGCTGTTTAATATTACGCCACGACTCATGGAAGCGGTAACCAAAGACGAAAAAAACGCACCGGGACAAAGTCGCGGATAGAAGCTAGTTTTACATGAAACGACAAGTTCCCAGTAAAACAAAGCTGAAATAAATTAACAATTAAGTACAGTTCGTTTCCCAGAAGAGTTGTGTCATGTTCTTAATTACTTGACTGAATCTCCTTCGAGATCCGCCCGATTGTCGACAGCCACCGTCTGCATGTTAAGTCACGAATAGATGGATTTATCGATTAGGGAGCTATGTTTTGGTAGATCGTATCTATTTTATTGGGAGCTAATGTATTAAAGTGCTGGAGAACCTAGTTTATTTATTGGTAGATACTTTGAATAAAATTAATTGGTAAAAGTAGTTTGTGAGATTGCTTCCAGAATTTTGGAATTCTTTTGTATTTATACATTTATACGAATAAATAAAATTGAAAAGTCTGATTTTAGTTTCAAAATAACGTTTTTACTTAATGCTCATGAATGTGTATAAGATATTTAAAAAATATATTTTTTTTTGTCTGATTGTTTATAGTTATTCTCCGAAACGCCTCGACCGATTTTGACGAGACTTCACAGGCTGATAGCTGATATTATAGCTAGTAACTACGATTACTTCTTTTTTAGAAAAAGAATTAGAGTTCCGTTAAAAAAAATGAAACCTCGTTATAACTGATATTCACGCAAACGCGAACGATTTTGTCGTAAATAAAAATAAAAGACAAATAAACGTTATTTTTCCCTCCAGAACAGCGTCTACATGAACATCAATCCAACTCACTAACTACCCACAACGCATATCCAAGAACCGACATGATACGATTAACCGGCGGTATGTGATCGGATATATGCGGACTGTCGACATCTGTGCGCCCATCACTAGTTACAACGTATCGATAGCCGGCTATTGTTTGTGGTCTTCTCTAATTATTAGCCACAAACGTTAGTTTCGGCTTTAATACCGTACAATGCCGG
Source organism: Caradrina kadenii (assembly GCA_947462355.1). Lineage (NCBI taxonomy): Eukaryota > Metazoa > Arthropoda > Insecta > Lepidoptera > Noctuidae > Caradrina > Caradrina kadenii. The sequence goes on along the minus strand of OX381687.1, from coordinate 13,514,210 downwards.
TTTACAGTATAGAACAGTCGTGTTTGTAAGATCGACTGCTACGCTAGAGGTCTTGGGTTCGATTCCCAGGTCGAGCAAAAAGTATTATTGGGTTTTTCTATGAAATTCTCAGTAGTAGCTCGGAGTTAGGATTTGTATTCCCGCCTGTATTCCCGGAAGAGATAGACAGAGGTATATCAATGTACACAGTTTGCCGGAATGTTTAGGTCCCATGTAATAGGGGGCGAGCCTATTGCCGTTAACTGGGCACAAATCCTAACTCCAAGCTGCTACTGAGAATTTCATAGAAAAACCTAATAACATTTATTGCTTGACCTAGGAATCGAACCCAAGACCTCTGGTGTAGGACTCGCGCTTAGGACCACTAGGCTAACGAGGCATTATTTTTATTAAATATTTGAAATCATTATAATTATTTCATTGAAATAAATTCTAAGGTGGCAGAATAGTGCAACGTAGCATGTTGTACTGTTGCGTATTTCACTACAGTAAAACATTTACCAGTGCCGTTCTTCAGTTTCTCTTAGTTTGAAAACACACAAAACACACTTTTATTGCATTATTTTAGTTCACCTCTATGTGGCGCTATAAGTAGGTTAATCATACAATGCTTAGCTTTACCTTTGTTTCGAAACATTTATAATATTTAGGCTACGAAACTAGACTTCTAGAATGTGAAACAAAGTTACATACTTTGTGGATTTTTTTTTGGTTTATTGAATACCACTTCTTATTATGATAATTTATTTAAAAGCATTTACACGAAGTATTTGTCATTGTGTACTAAACATACATAAACTCAGGCCTTTTCCCCATGGGGGTAAAACCACAGAACGCCACCTGCTACGATCCTTACATAATCTTTTTGCCACTTCCATGCTTGTACATCTGGTCATACAAGCACGCCGGTTACGAGTATTGCGCCACCCGACTTATGTGAAGATCCCCACCAATAAGGTCAGGGTAGGTCTTGTTAGGGCGTCCAGCAGTCATTAGTTAGTACACAATCTATGTAGAAATATCGTGTTACACAATTTTCATTAACAACTAAACTAAAAAAAAAAAACGAATCAACACATCACTTGAAAAACAACTTTACCTTTACGCTAATAAAGTTCTACCCAGGAAAGCAATGGTACATTCCGAAATTATTTCGTTGAAAAATGAAGCTTCAGACGAAATGCATCGCACGTAATATCCATTTTAATTAATATTTCATAAAGTTACATTAATTTGTTGAAGAAAAATATTTATGTATTCGATGAACTGTAAAATATTCTGCAGTTTTTAAATACAATGTTTTTATTACATCCCAGTTTACTCATATTTAATTACGGGTTTGCAAATTTTGATAATAATAAAAATATGATTATTCATTTCGTGTTTGTTTTCGTTTATACATTTTCTTACATACCTTTGAATTAAATAAGAATACAAGTATAAGTATTCAGTAAATTTCATGCATGAAAAACTTTTATTTATATATGAAAATAAAAATCTGCTGTTCCCTACAAAAATGCACAACAACCCGATCAAAATGATTTTTTTTTTAAATTCCTTGGATGGCAAACAAATCGACAGCCCACCTGATGTTAAGTGGTCACCTCTGCCTATAGACATCTGCAATACCAGAGCTCTTGCAAATTCGTTGCCATCCCAAAGATAAAGCTGAAAAGTCTCAAGTGGCTGTAATTTCACCGGCTCCCAAACCCCTCAAACCGGAACACAGGAAAAGGAAATAGGTATGTCGGTAGTACTTTTCAGGACGAGTTCCTTCACAAAGAGCTCCAGTTCTAGTAAACTACTACTATACCTAGGTACATAATATAATTATTATCATGATTCAGAATCATCTATCTCAATTACTGTTCACCAACAATATCTAACTATACCCAACCCATTGAAACGTTTTGATAAAACATGGTAAACTACGGAGCAGACAGATCGAGTGGTCGCTCTCTAGTTAAAACTTTAACCATTGAGTACCGATTGTCGTTGAAGCACTAATTTTATCGAGTCCCGATCCCTCACTCGGGTGACACTTGATGATGTACCTTGTTTGAATTTTAAATGAACAATGTAGATATGCATGGTCATCTAAAGATATGTTTTGTCTGTCTACTAGTTATGGACTGCCACTTTGTCTACGTTTATGAAGATTATCGCGGATGCCGATGCAATTGCTGATTAAAAAGTAGCCTATGTTCTTTTATGGTTATCAAATTTGGTCTGTACCAAATTTCATCAAAATCGCTTCAGTAGTTTATCAGTAACAACCAAGCAAAGTAACTTTCGCATTCATAATATTAGTATGAACTAGATACTGTAGTAATGTTACAAAAGCGTTATACTATACCTATATTATACGGCGCGTTCGTGTTCCACGCGCGCCTCAAAGAGATGTCAGCAAAAGGAAGGGGCCACTGAGGGCCGATGCCTGCCGGGGCTGCGGGTTGTTCGCAAGAGATACCGCGCCCCCGGAACGCAAAGGGCACAAGAAGGAACATGGGTGGGTTTTAGTCAGTAAAAGTCTGACACTCCCTCCCGCCCCGCCCAGGGCGGGAGAAGTTATTTGATAATTTCCCACCCACCAAAAAAAAAAAAAAAACCTATATTATCACCGGGGTAGATATACCTATACATATATCGCCCTGGTGATAATATAGCTTATGTGTGGTGACGTCTTACAGAGATAAAATGGATTGTATGTAAATGGTACTCTGATATTACTGGGTCTGGTTACAAAAAAACGTCACTGATAGAGTAAGCTACACTAATGCTAATTATTTTATTCTATATTTTATGGTATAATTGACTTCTGTGCGGACGAAATCGCGTGTAGGAGCTATTAAGGTATAGTGATCTATATACAGTTGTAACATCACACTAAAGAACACACTTCCAACAGCTATTAAGGTATACTAATGGCAATAGGCTCGCCCCCTATTACATGGGACCTAAACATACCGGCGGACTGTGGGTGTACATTGTCACGCCTCTGCCTAACCCTTCGGGGAATACAGGCATGATGGTATGTTATTAAGGTATATATTGCAATGATTTAGAAATTTATGTCAGATTCCTAAAACAATAGATACTGTAACTGCCCTCAGCATATGTGGAAGGGCTCCGGGTCGTAAAAACGCACCGGTGCCCTTCCTAAAGCTTAATCATCCCTAACACGACATGTTAAAAGGAAAGTGAGCTAACAGTCTCCAACACAGTCGCTTTCCGCCCTCTGCATGCTTAGATCTTTTAAACTACGCAACGGATTATAATTTGGTTTCCATTAATACATAGAGTGGTTCAAGAGGAAGGTTTATACTCATAGAACGTTACGCTACAACGAACAAGAGCGGAGCAGTAACCAATGACGCAACTGAACGCGGGTGACACCGTGGGGTTTTGTTTTTTTTTTTTGGTGTAAGGTATAGCTATTTTTTAAGGATGGGAAATCATGAAATTAATGTCTTTTTCTGCTCTGGGCGGAGTGGAAGGGAGTGTCAGACTCTTACTGACTAAAAGTCATCAGTGTTCCTCTTAAAGCCCTTTGCGTTCCAGGATAGCGATGACTCATACATACATAAACTCACGCCTTTTTCCCATGGGGGTAGGCAGAAACCACAGAACGCCACCTGCTACGATCCTTACATACTTCTTTCGCCTCGACCACGTTCATACATCTGTTCATACAAGCACGCCGGTTACGAGTACTGCGCACACGACCTTTCTGAAGAACCCCACCATTAAGGTCAGGGTAGGTCTTTCTAGGGCGTCCTCTCCCGGCGTTGCCACTCACATTTGCAATATAAATCCCTTTCGTTAGTCGCCTTTCACTCATCCTCTCAACATGACCGAACCATCTCAGCGATGACTCTTTTGAACAAATTCTGTAAACATGGCTGGCACTGACCCTGCCGGTTCTCGTCTAGTAAAGTATAGAAAGATTTTAATTAATTGTGACTAAAAAGATAAATAATCTTATAAGAATAATTTTCTTAAAAAAAATATACAACGTCAGCTGTTTCAGCAACACCATGACGTAACACGCATTCGGAGACGGCAACAATCTAGTACGTGATCTTGCAAAACAAGTTCAATTCTCTACCCCTTAAAGAATATATTCATATTTTTATTGGTACAGTAAAATGTAATCGTTTAGTTTCGTATATCAAAGATTTATTGTCCATGGCTGATGTAGGGTAAAAATGAAATAGTGCTTTTGCGAATTTGTCTGTTAAGCTATTACCCTTATTTTATTATTACTTTGATAATAATATTGACACTGTTTTTCTTCGACCTAATGGTTTTTGTTTTTTTACAGATGGGAAATCATCAAATGACTTCCCCCGCCCTAGGCGGGGCGGGAGGGAGTGTCAGACTTTTACTGACTAAAACCTATCCATGTTCCTTCTTGTGCCCTTTGCGTTCCGGGGGCGCGGTATCTCTTACGAACAACCCACAGCCCCGACAGGACCCGGCCCTGAGGAGACCCTTCTAAAATTGCTGACATCTCTTTGAGGCGCGCTCAATACACTCTTCTCCATACCAAACTACCTTTTGGAATGGGCAAGTAGATTTAATTTTTTTTTCTCATGTAATTGACGTTCAAAAGTGCCCTTTAATGGTCTAATCAAAATAAATAATTTGACTTTGACTTTGATTACAATTGTACCAAAGCAATAAAATACATGTTAAGTAGCGCATAACAAAAATACGTACTGTTTGTTACAATTGACCCTACAACTTTCAAATACACAAAAAGTAACATTATTTCCACTACATCAGGGGCCAATAAACTTTCTTTAGCTCCAGTAATAAATCCATCACTTCGTACCGACTGCCACTATCTGCTCTCTTGAGAGTGCGGACGGCCGCGGTGACGGACGGACAAACTACTGCTCCACTTTTTATGATCCACGATAGAGATAAATTTTATGAAGCGTTACAGTTCGTAAAATGCTTGAGCTTTCTTTGTTAATACTGTTTCTTGAATTAACATCTACATCATTCTATTATAGCTTTAAAATGTCGCAGTAAAGTGTAAGTAAAATCTCTGTCATCATCCAATCAGAAATCATCCATTCAGAGATTTTATGGTGTACAAATGACCTGTTTATTCGTGATGGAAGGAATATATCAACGGAAAAGTTTACCATGAATTCTGATTATATGATTCAAGAGCCCAAAGCGATGAAATTTTCTTTGGTTATTACAAAAACAGCTGTTCCATACATTTTGGCCATGGATGTGTTGCTTTTATCTATAGTATGTATGGAACCGTTATAATTTTTTTAATAATTGGCCAATATTTATTTCGGTTTGATTTTTAGAATCATGAAAGTACTGCAGAGGCTCTGCTGTTTTAGATGTTTGTGATATGAGATAGATGCTAGATTTAATATCAGGAAAAGGTCACAGTCAAGAAAGATAAAACTAGATACAAAATACAAACATAAATAACAGATACAAAAATAGTTAATAGTATTAGTAGTAAGATTCCTCCACCTGTACTGTACTGAATAAAAAAAAAATGATGTCCCTTCCACTCGTTAAATTAAGAAACCCCTTTTTTTTTGTACATGGGAAGTTACATGACCCCCTCCGCTCTGGGCGGGGCGGGAGGGAGTGTCAGACTTTTACTGACTAAAACCCATCCATGTTCCTTCTTTTGCCCTTTGCGTTCCGGGAGTGCGGTATCTCTTACGAACAACCAGCGGCCCCGCTGGCATAGGCCCTGAGTGGCCTCTTCTAAAATTATATATATATACGGACCCATTGCTCACCGTCCACAGGCCCGCAAACTAAGAAACCCATAAAGAAACAAATTTAAAAAATAAATTAACTCTAATTATGGGTACCTATTAATGTTTTGTTAAGTCTTTTTTGGTAAGTATCTTTGCTGTTAAGTCCACCAGTCAAGCACCTGTTAAATTCTCCACTCATTCCTCTCCACTTTTTAACAAGACTTGATAACATCTCCCTCGATCATTATTAAAAGTTTCGTCCAAGTAATAAATCTATCAGTTCGGTATCAGGCATGTCCCGAGACGGCGCGTACGGACGCGACGCGGTGCGGTGACGGACGGACAAATGAGACCGGATTCTTTTATACACCCTGAAATTATAATGGCTGTTTTCCCGCAGCATTTCTTTTGGTAGCTACCTACAATCGAATTATATTATAAAAGCTTATGTTTCTACGAACAAACTTTACCTCTTTTTAATATACTATCGTTAAATTACATCTTTGGTTACTGCACCTCTCCCGTGTATCATAGCGTGATGTTATATAGCCTATACTATTCCTCATGAATTAAAAGTGAAGTGTTATTGGGCTTTTCTAGGAAATTCTCCTAACACATACACGGACCTAAAACATACCGGGGAACTGTTGGTGTACATTGGTGCACCACTGCCTAACCCTTCGGGGAATACGGGAAGGCGTGATGGTGAAAATACAAAAGATTTTTATTTAATCCGACTACAAAAAATAAACCTCTTTAGCTTTTTTATATTAAGTATAGATTTTATTTCAAGCGGTTTTCATTACGTTATTGAAAAAAAATTAACAAAAGAGATCTTTTAGCCAAGAATATTATGCCGATCGTTCTCTTATTAAAAGTTCAGCCATTAAGAACCACTTCGATGCTCAAGTATGAATTGTATGGAGAGAGGATCACTCACTGCGATGATGCTTAATTAAGTATCTTGTTAGCCTTCTACATAATGCCCTTCACCGACCCCTTGACTTTAAAGGCTCATTCGAATTTGTCTGTTGTCGAATTTAAAGTCAATTATAAGCTTTGAATGTTGATTCAATTTATATATGTATAAATATGTATGAATGTGTGTGTGTGTGTATGTGTGTTTTTATATAAATATTTTTTTTTATTAACTGCCTCGGTAGCCTAGTGGTCCTAAGCGCGACTGCTACGCTAGGGGTCTTGGGTTCGATTCCCAGGTCGAGCAAAAAGTGTTATTGGATTTTTCTATGAAATTCTCAGTAGCAGCTCGGAGTTAGTATTTGTGCCCGGCTAATAGCAATAGGCTCGCCCCTTATTACATGGGACCTAAATATACCGGCGAACTGTGGGTGTACATTGTTACACCTCTGCCTTACCCTTCGGGGAATACAGGCGTGGTGGTATAGAATTGAATTAGTATATGTTTAAGAAAAGGATTTAAAGAAGTTTTATGATTCGTCAAAATGACTAATAATAAGCTAGTCAATGTCTAGATAATGTTAAAACATTATCTAGACATTGACTAGCTTATTATTATTATATAGCTTATACCTATTGCATTTTTGAGGGGGTGATCATTTTATATTTTTAAATATGATGCCGAGGCCGGCCCTAGGATGAGGTGCCGAGATAACCGAGACTTGCGCCGAGAGGACTTGGGGGAGGCCTTTGCCCAGCAGTGGGATATAACAGGGTAGGGTTAAAAAAATATATTTTTACGTTTATACAAATACTACCTGGGGACTGCTCCGCTCGGGTAGGTCGTAGCGTGATGTTATATAGCTTGTAACATTTCTCGATAAACGAGCTAAAAAACGCAAAAAGTTTTTTCAAATCGGACCAGCAGTTCCTGAGATTAACGTATTCATAAGCATACAAACTGTTCAACTTTATAATATAAAGTATGGATTTAAAAATGTAATAATAATGTAATATGTAAACAGGAATAAATAAACGAGATATAACTATCAATGCTATTAGAAGAATTTATAGAATATCGGTGTCAAACAATTGAAGCATAAAAATCGCGACATCTCACGACTAGTCGCGCGACGGAACTGCCCTAATGGTGTAAAACGATTTGTCACCTACTACTACATACCTATAGAACTAAAGTATTAAAACGTTTCATAGATAAAGTATAATGTCACTTCGCTTCGACGTGAACATCAAAAAGCGATTTACGACGATAGGTACTCCGTGTATCTAGACTTGCGTTGTATTGTTCAGCTTCTATAAATAGATGATAGTGGTTTGACGATGGTATTGTGGTCTTAAATTTGCTTTTCGGAGTGCATTCGATTATCCCTAATAAGAAATGATAGGTAAGATTACGTCAGAGGCATAATTATCTTTGTGAAGGATCTCGTCCGGGGAAGTACTACCACCATACCTATTTCTGCCGCAAAACAGCGTTGCTGTGTTCCAGTTTAAAGGGTAATGGTACCGGCGATGTAAATACAGGGGATACGAGACATTTCAACTTTGTCTCTGGGATGGCAACGCATTTGCAAGCCCTCTGGTAGTACAGATGTCTATAGGTAGCGGTGACCACTTAACTTCATGTGGGACGTCGGCTTGTAGTAAGTGGTTACCGCTGTCTATAATGGTGAGCTGAAGCTGCTACTATTTCTTACAACTACTATAAATGCGAAAGTGTAGATAGATATTTATTACGCAATCACGATATAATGGCTATACGGATCTGGATGAAATTTGGCACAGAGATAGATCATAGTCTGGAATAGTACTTGGGCTACTTTTTATCCTGAAAAAATGCACGGTTCTCTTGGAATAAAATATCAACTTAGACACGGAACAAGACGTACTATGCAGAAGCAAGTATGTTACAAACAAAGCTAAACGTACCTTGCTAAATCGAGTAAACCCGACAGATAAAGAGTAACAGTAATTAGCGAACTGAGCAAGTTTACACTTACTTTTAAAGTAAAGCCAAGCACACTCGCCAAGTGCTTCACACATCCGCCAAGCGACATCACACGCAGATTACGTTAAGAACTTGACTAATATGCTCACTCACATTAACTTATTTAACTTGTAAAGTTGTAATGCGTACATGAGAGTGGTATTAGGGAAATGAGCTTGACTCGCGTGCGGTTCCAATATTGATTACGTTTCGTTATTAGGCGCTTACGTAATTGATTAACGGAGGGGGTGTTTGTAATTAAACAAGTGGGGAGTGTTTAATTGATCTAAAATCTTTAATTAAAGTTGGTGGGAAAGCTTGAAGTTTGAACATTTCAGGGCGTGAAAATATTTAAATTTAATAATTAATTTAAGGACAGTTTTATGAGTTATAATGTGTTGATGATTCTCGTTATTTGCCAGATGTGCTCATGTGTTGGTACAAATATATAAAATACTACCGAACTGTCTGCGACTTTGCCCGTGTGGCTTATTTCAACCGCCTTATGTTACGTCTTTGGTTATTGCTCCGCACCCGTTAGTCGTAGCGTGATGTTATATACCTGTGTTACTCATGAATAAAATACCTATCTCACTGTGAAAACATGGTTAAAATCGGTCCAGTAGTTTCGCAGCTTATTTGGTACAAGTTCATAAAAAAATCTTTCCTTTTTATAATTTTAGTGTAGAAATGAATTTAAGAGAAGCATATTATGCAACTAGCTTCTGCTTGCGACTTCATTGGCATCAAAGTTAATCTAATATTATGGGTACTAAAACATACTCTATGGCACTTCATGAGCTTTTTGACAGTAAAAGATTTTTTTTATTCATGATATTAACTTGAGCCAAGATAATATTGTAACTGGTTAATTTCACACACATCCCTCGTTACGCATCCCGTACATCATGGTGGAAACGCAGCACAAAATAAATACAGGAGCCACCAAGTAAATCAAACGATGCAAGATTTTGCTACGGGTTTTCGTAGCAGTGGCGTGTAGCAGATTTTTGGCTTGCTACGATTACAAGTAGTACGCTTAGGCGCTGCACAAACGTAGACACTTTTTGTTGCCGTCACAGGACACCATGTGGTAGCAGTGTGCGGTGACGTCAACCGAACAAAGTTGCTGGTTGCTAGTACTGGAAACTTTCGGTGCTTGTTTTTGAATATTCCGTCTATGTACAACACGGCAACTTATGTATGCTACAACTTTTTTACTCTTACTATTTGTATGGAAACGTATAATTGTTAGGAACGTTTCAGTATCTAACTGCTAATATGGAACACTTTTGTGAACGACAATCAGTGTGTGTAAAGAGGAAGCAACAAGTAACCACAGTAGCTGTGTTAGCATTGAGTGAGTTGATTTTATGCCTTCTAATTTCTAGCTTCTTCAGCTTCATCAGCGTGGTTTTGTTCAACCACGTTAAGTTACGTCTATGGTTTCTGCTCCGTTATCGTAAGTCGTAGCCTGATGTTGTATAGCCTATACTGTTTTTCATAAATCTGGCTATCGTATATTTCCAATTCAGTTGTTAGTTCCAGAGATTAGTGCGTTTAAACAAACACACAAACAAACAAAAAAACACTTTAGCTTTATATTAGTATAGATTAAAAAAAAAACCACTGCTTGTGTCAGACACAATACACTAAAGTGTCCACGTTTGTGAAGGGCCTTATAGTTTTTACCTACGGTTATGATGAACAACTTTCAAGACAACTTTCCGTCAACAACAAACTATTCTCGCCGCGTATTCCCTCAACTGATACCAAACCCCAACCCCTATGAATATGTATCGCATATTGCATGAGTAACTTCGTTAATTCTAGAATTCAAGCAATATTAACCTTTATATCGACGTTGGTAAGGTTTACATCAACAACTCGTGAGTCAGCGGCCTGGTTCTTGGCACTAAATCCAGATTATATGAAGTTTGGCTAAATTCGTCGCTTCGTGTCTGGTTTGCTAATTTAGAAGCACTACGACCTGTCTATTTTGGATTAACGTTCTTCTGAGGTCTACCATTGGTTCGTCTTTTCTCTGATCTAGAAGAATATTCCTTACTACATTGATATTGTTATATTGGGGTGAATATCTACTTATCAAGTTCTCAATGTAAAACTAACTGCCTCGTTAGCCTCGTCATACTAAGCGCGACTGCTACGCTGGAGTTCTTGAGTTCAATTCCCAGGTCGAGTAAAAAGTGTTATTGGGTTTTTCTATAAAATTCTCAGTAGCAGTTCGGAGTTAGGATTTGTGCCCGGTTAATAGCAATAGACTCGCCCCTATTACATGGGACCTAAACATACCGGCGAATTGTGGGTGTACATTGGTACACCTGTGCCTAACCCTTCAGGAAATACGCGCGTGACTCCTCAACTCTGATGATTATAAGGCTGACAGAATATTCATGACGTATTTTCTTTCTTTTAACAACGTTGCTCCCACATTAGGAATTTCTCTCGTATCGTGGGTGTGGTTTTAAACACATAGACTCACATACACACACAGATAGACTCTGTACCACTACTACCACACGGCTCAAATATTTGTATGGCCTACAGATAGTTGTTTCGGGTCTGGCTGTTTGTGTATGTGAGTTTATATGTTTGTAAACGCACCCACGATACAGGAGAAATTCCTAGTGTTTGTCCCACACTAGGAATTGTGCCCGTATTGTTCACCATGACAGTCTAACAATAGTCTATCATTGCACCTGTCCCTATTAAATCGCTTCGTTACTCGGCCACGTTCGAGGTCTCTCTGTAATCTTCGGAGCTAACCGGTTCAGCACTTCCATTGTCTGCGTGTAATGCCTCAAAAGGCTTAGTCTCAATATTAGGGTTGCCAAAGTCTAGGTTTACAAGTAATATTTTGAGCAAAGGAAACTTAGTGGAAATACATATAAATATATTTAAATGTGTATTAAAATTATTTGGTATTTCTATCATTAATTCAGATACAAGAAATTATGCGTAAATAATGAAACTACTAAAACTAGCTGTATAAAACGTGGCAACCCTAGCAACAAGTCAAGTTAAACTCAAGCACAATACCCTGTCTTTGTTCAAAGTTACAATATTTATGTCGCTGGAACGACACGCCACAGATTAACATAATTTAATACAATATTTTGTGTCACAACGGAATTTATTAGACTATTAAAATGTACTGTGGATAACTATACCTTTAATGTTAGGTAGAAATTTAAATTATCTGGTGCAAATTAAAGTAGGTAGGAAAGGTCAGTATAAATACCGACACACTTTTTTTACCGTCTGGAAAAAATAGGGTACAATATGTGTAAGGAAAAGAAGCCCACAAAAAATAATAAATACAAGTCATGTTCGTGGTTATTGGTGATGGGAGCAATTTTTCACACATAACGATACAAAAAATGAAAAAGCAGTATTAAAACATTTTATCACGGTTATGTTTTGATTTATTCCATGTTTGGGACGAATTTTGTTTTACTTGTTTATCCATTAGTCACTGAATATAGAATAATCATCGGCCATGGTAAAATTAAAAGGTTTTTCTCTAAGGAACCCTAAAGACTATCTACGTCACTGTATCATGTATCTGTTCCAATCAATATTTTAATGAACGTGTATTTTACTGGTACACTAGTTCAGTTTGTTTTGTGGAGCGATGAAAGCCAATGTTTGTTATACGGTATTGAGTACAGAATTCGATACCCATTCACCATTTGTGAATTGTTCAAACGAATGAATTTTAAAATAGTATTTATTAAAGTTTGCGCAAATGTTGTACTTACTGTTTCGAATTGTTATTTGACTATCGGGAGCGGATTTCAACCTTATGTTGGTTGCCTTTAGGGTAAGTATTGATTAATTTTAGACAACGTTTTTTTATGTAAGGGCATAATGTCATGTTAAGCATTTTAATTCAGTATTGAAGATACTGAGACGGTACGTCAAAATCTATATAAATAAAATTAAAAGTTTGTATGTTTGTCTTTATGAGTTCCTAAACCATTGATCCGGTTGTAATACAACTTTAGTGGGTTGATCTGCGTACGAAAAGGTTCCTGACCCAAAAAGAAGAAGAAAAAATGAGACGCCGTTGTTCTAGTGTCTAATAAATAAATAAGATATATTCCTACTTCCTACTTCCTTATTAATAATATTTTAAATGCGGAAGTTTGTAAAGATGGATGAATAGATGGATGTTTGTTACTCTTTCACGCTCAAACGGCTGAACGGATCTGGATGAAATTTGGCACTGAGGTAGATTGTAGTGTGGAATAACACATGGGTTACTTTTTATCCAGTAACAATTTACAGTTCCCGTGGGATAATAAATCAACTTTGACGCGAACAAAGTTGTAGGCAGAAGCTAGTGATTAATAACTGTTGATAACACTATAGGCGCAACGGCTGGCCGAACGGCTGCTACGTTGCAAGTCCCCGGTTCGATTCGCACACAGAATATATATTTGTATGTTGTTGTAGTTGGAACTGCCGCGTTGGCTTGTGGTCGCAAGCGCGACTGATGAGTAAGGGGTCCTGGGTTCGATTATCGGGTCGGGCAAAAAGTGTTATTGGGTTTTTCCATTACGAATCTCTCAGTAGCAGCCCGGAGTTTGGAAGTTGGAGGCATGACACCCCCGTGACTCGGAAAGCACGTTAAAGCCATTGGCCTGTAATTCGTAGATCTTTACAGTCGTTACAGATAGTCAGAAGCCAGGAAGTCTGACAACTAGTCTTACCAAGAGGTATCGTGTTGCCCAGTAACTGGGTTGTGGAGGTCAGATAGGCAGTCGCTCCATGTAAAACACTGATATTCAGCTGCATCCGGTTAGACTGGAAGCCGACCCCACTATACTCATAGTTGGGAAAAGGCTAAGTAGATGATTATGTTGTTGTCGTAGCTCTGGGTCTGGGTGTTTGTAAACCCACCCACGATACCGGAGAAATTCCTAATGTGTAACGTTTTATTAAAAAAAACTAACAAAGTTGTAATAATTACTTCCAAGAGACATATTTAGAGGTCACAAATCAATTTAAAAAGTCGCGTTGGAAGAAGTAAGGCCCCATGTATAGGCCATCACGACTTAGACGATTAATGATGATTAATGTTAAATTATACCAAATCAAAACTTAACAAGTGATCAAATTAACAACTGTGGCGGCACACTTTGAACTGTTGAAATATTATGTTAACTACTTCAGTGACATCCAACTAACTGAACATAACTCAGTCAACAAACAGCGGTATACAGTAGTTATTGCATAGTGTGGCCCAGTGGTTAAGGCACCGGCCTCTAATGCATGAGGCTGTGGGTTCGATCAGGATAAGTACCAATAAACATACATAAACTCACGCCTTTTTCTCGCGACCTTTACAATTTTTTTTAGCCTCCTCCATTTTTATACATCTGATCATACAAGTACCAATATGACTTTTTCAATTCATATGTACTTTCTAAGTTTATCATTGATATCACTGACATTGGTAAAGGAAAGCATCGTGGGGAAACGTGGACTAATAACTAATGTAAGTCTGATATTGCCAATCCGCCTTGAGCAAACGTGGTGATCAACACTCGTACAATAGCGGCCGCCAGTCGTGAGCACAAACGTTAAGTTAATTTTTGGGTTCCTTTGAGGGTTTTTTGGGTCGCCGACGCCCAAAAAAGGCCTTTTTTTTTTTCAAATATCCAAAAATTTACTTGACGTTTGTGCTCATGACTCTTGGTGGCTACTATGCCACCTCTGTATGAGAAGAAGCCTTTGCTTTGCAGTGGGACGATAATAGGCTGGAGTTTTTATTATTGTACGTTACCATAGAGTAATGTCTGCCGTCAGAATCATAAGCACAAAGAGCTTTTTTATTGTTTTTTTCTTTTATTTTTACTTTTATAGCCTTAAAAAGATAAAAAAGTTTAATAACAATTAACGTTAGCTAAATTGCTTAAATATACTTTTAACTGTTTGTTATTGCCCCTAATTTATGTTTATGTTTTTAAAACTGGCATCTGCCCGCGATTTCGTCTGCGTAGAAGTTAAGTGTACCATAAAACAAATCTTATGATACTAGGCAAGTTACTCTTGCCAGGTTTGTGGAATTTGTTTGAAAGAGTCACCGCGGTCCTGGAATGCAAAGGGCATTAGGAGGAACACGAATGGGTTTTAGTCAGTAAAAGTCTGACACTTCTTTTCGCTCCGACCAGAGCGGAAGAAGTCATTCTAGAAAGAAAAACGGTAAATAGGTTTCTGTCATGGAAAGAACATAACATACCATCACGCCTGTATTCCCCGAAAGGTTAGGCAGAGGTGTACCGATGTACACCCACAGTTCGCCGGTATGTTTAGGTCCCATGTAATAGGGGGCGAGCCTATTGCCATTAACCGGGCACAAATCCTAATTCGGAACTGCTACTGGAAAGAATTTTTGAAATCAGAGTATTACTTCTATAGATTACGTCTTACAAACAAACAATTTCTACCTCTTGATAATATGCCATTTTTGATTTCATACGTACTATCCAAGTTTATCTTTGACGGAAAACATCGTGAGGAAACCTGGACTTAAAATTAATAATAAGTCTCTCTCTCTTCATCATTTCCAATCCGACTTGAGCAAGTGTGGTGATCAATGCTCATGCCTTCTCTGTATGAGGAGAATCTTGGGCCAAAATCTTGGCCCAGCAGTGGGACAATCATAGGATGGTATCTTGTATCTATTTCGTAACTTCTGGAACTAAATTATAACAGTACTAGTACGCGTGGATAGTTTCGGGTTGCTACGCAGTGTCTACGGCGTAGCAAGTCACGGCTACGGTTGCTACGCGGCGTAGCGTTTGATCGATCGGCGTCTACGTGTTGCCTAAGTTCTTTATTGCAATAATATAATAACAGAGGAAACACTTAACGAAACTGAAATTTAGATGTTCTTTCTATTGTTATTTTTGGTCCTGGACCATACCTGGGAACTTTGTGAATACCAAGATATCAGAGGTCAAAATTAAATGTTATTTTTTTTACAAAATCCTGTCTGTTGTATACGTTTTTAACACCAAACGATCTGTGATGTGTTATAATATACATAGCCTATACATATACTGTATTGCTTCTGTAGTTTAAACAAATAAGCAAAAATACTTTCAGCTTTATTACATTAACATAGAAGATAAATTAGGTTACACCTGATCTAGCGAAAAACATCTTAGTATAGGAATTTCATTGTCATGTTGTAAGCTTGTCCCACAACAAAGAATTATTCATGACGTATTGTATCTCTGAAAATTGTGATAAATGAGGGTAGTGTGTCATGATAAACGTACGAAATACATAAAAACAACAAATAATTCAACACTATACGTTATCGCCGACGTCTGACAGCGACGCGGCCCAACTATCTATCATACCAAACATTTACCTAAACTAATATTTTATTTCCATTCAGAACCTATCTTTTTGTCGGTTTCTTGGAGAATTTTTAGTTTATTTTTGTGGAAGAAAATGTATTCAAAGGCCTCTTCTCTTACTGGGGCGGGCGGGCGATTTTGAACTTAAATGTTATTATAAGTCTACGTTTTCTTCCAATTCTTTCCTCGATCGACGTGTCAGTGATGTCCAAGATAAATTCCGAAAATTCAGAACTGTACATTGAAAAAGCCACGTTTATATCTAACAACGATCGCATAAACGCGATCTCAGTTTCATTCCGTCATACATACCTCAAATATAAAACAAGTTAACTTTGATTATCGCTAAATGTGCGACTATATTTTGAACGATTTTGTTTACGTTTTGAACGTTTTTGGAATCGTCCATAACTGCTGCTGATTGCGACTTGAATTTTAAAGTAATTTAGTTTGTAGTTTGACCTTCAGAAATAACTTTGACCAAACCATAATATATTACCAAAAATTCTTAGTACATTCCATTTATCTAAAAGGTAGACGGAGGTTACTTGTTCAGCAATAACAGTAAATAAAACGGAGTAAAAGGTCGATGATACGAGTGCAGTATTTTGCGGAATGTGCTCCACAAATATATTGAATAGTTGGACTAGAAATATTTCACAAGGAATGTTAGGAACCTGGGGTCTTATTTGATGACGTGAAAGCCTTGAAAGTGAATTACAAACAATTTTATTAGCATTTGAATACAAAATACTAATAAAGCTTTATTTTAAAAGAGAAATTATGTAGTTTCTTGCCCATTCTTCTATATACGAAACTACTTTTTAACCCCCGATGCAAAAACGACGGGGTGTTATAATTTGACGTGTCTGTCTGTGGCATCGTAGCTCCCGAACGCATGAACTGATTTTGATTTTGTTTTTTGTGTTCGAAAGGTGAATTAGTCAGGAATGTTCTTAACTATGTTTGATGGAAATTGGTTTCAAAGTTATATCAGCTCTTTTGGCAGCTGCTGTAGGAATTTCTATTCTTCTGTCGGGGGTTACTTACAATTTTTGATTTTGTGTTTTTAGAAGGGGCAAACAGGTTCAATTATTTTTTCTTATTTGATGTTCAATGGTGTCTTTAATGGTATATTACCACTCAAATAAAAAAATTGACTTGACATAGACATTTACACCCAAAAGTCAGGATTTTTATCAGTAAAAACTGTTTCTAATTTAACTTTATTTTTGACAACGCTTGTCTTAAATTGCGAATTGATATTGAACATTTTTAATTATAGGAATTGACGTTTAGCTGCCTGTAAACAATATAGATATTTCTTCTAATTAAAAATTGAACCCTTAGCGCCTCGTATCAGAGATGTAAATGGATTAGCGGTTACCTCAAATGTGAAATGATGTTACACTTGTAATTATAAACTATAGCTGTTACGCTTTGTTCCACCATCCTAGGGGAATATCTTAATGTACCCGGATAAATATAATACTGCTTAACTAAATTCATTGCCAAAAATAAATTCATAACATAACATACCATCACGCCTGTATTTCCTAGGGGTTAGGCAGAAGTGTACCATACCGTCCCATGTAATAGGCCTATTGCCATTAACCGGGCAGAGATCCTAACTCCGAGTTGCAACTGAGAATTCCATAGAAAAACCCAATAAAAGTTTTTGCTCGACCTGGGAATCAAGCCCAAGACCTCTAGCGTAGCAGTAGCGCTTAGGACCACTAGACTAATTAGGCAGTTAAAAATAAATTACCTATAAAAATAATTCTGTGTACGAGAAATATGTGTGCATTTCCTCCAAATCTGGATTCAGGGCTAAGCAGAACCAAACTATAGCCCTGAAATATACCTCGCTTAATACTTACCAGTTCGCTATTCCTCTGAATATGTCGACGGCGTGGATAGCAAATTATTGTAAGCGTATTTTATTACTACAAGCTAAGAAAAGTTTTTTGAGAACGTGTCCTGTCGCACACAATATAAATCCGCTTCTCAACGTATCACTTCCTAAAATTCCATTAGAATAAAGTTGTACTTACTGCGGTTCATGTTCAGTGAGCAGTTCTTCGAAGTGCAGCTTCAGCGTGTGCGCAGGCGGCGCTCGTATCTCGCTCACACATTCGACGTCGTCCGGATACGGCCGAGGAAAGCCGGGGCTCGACACGATCGCGTGCGGGTGCGAGTGAGACAGCACGATTGTCTCGTTGCACAGGATCTTTGATGCTTCGTAAGGGTCTGGAACAAAGTAGAAATGACAAATAAGTTATATTTTTTTCATCTTGTAAAACCTTTGACCTTCTCTAGGAATTTATCCAGAACAACTATCTGTAGGCCATACAAATAATTGTTCCGTGCGAGAATTTAACACGCGACGGCAGCGCCGCGTTGTAGCTAATTGCTCAGCCCAAAGAGTACAATAATTATGGCTCAGTTACTGAGCCAACCGTGACATCGTCATTTCTTAACTTTTAATAATTTTCAGGACAAAAAAGATTTCTTTCAACTATTTAAGCTCTAATCAAAACAAGGGCTACCGTAGGTGCTTACCTAAAAATCAATTTCAAGAACCATCTTAACATTTTACCTGATATGAAATGACCTGGTACTTATAATGAACAGAATGAAGTTACATACAATATTTGTTAAAAGTACGTCGGTAGCAGAATATTGTTGTGTGTTCATAGTGGTATCCATTTGTGAACTTCTCATTGTGTAAACAAAGTTGTGAATAAATGTTTCGTGATGAACGTTATTTGCTCTCACGAATATAGAATTAAAAGAAAGTAAAAATGTTTGAAATCCATCCCTCGCGTTTAGATGTCAAACGTTTGTTTTTATTTTAGTATAGGTATTTTCAATGTTTGTTTGTTTTGGGGTTATTCGTGTGTATTGAATTCTATCTTTATTTAAAGCACTAGTTCTGGCCTGTGACTTTGCCTAGGTTGACTTCAAAATTTAATCAAAATACAGTACTTAAGCGCTTATAAGTCGCGAGATGACTCCCGGCCACCGTAGATACGGGCCTGTGGACAGTAAGCAATGGGTAGTAGGTTCCACGCGCGCCTCAAAGAGATGTCAGCAATTTTAGAAGGGGTCACCCAGCGCCGATGCCTGCCGGGGCTGCGGGTTGTTCGTAAGAGATACCGCGCCCCCGGAACGCAAAGGGCACAAGAAAGAACATGGGTGGGTTTTAGTCAGTAAAAGCCTGACACTCCCTCCCGCCCCGCCCAGGGCGGGAGAAGTTATTTGATGATTTCCCACCCCCCAAAAAAAAAAAACGCTTATAAGTATTGTGAAATCTTAGAGTAGAACAAGGATTCTCACTGTGACGTAACACAGGACAAGCGGTTTCCAGATAATTATGTTCTTGAGTCTGCCAAAGATCCCGTTAAGTAGCCGTAAGCAATACTACAATAAACATTAACATCCACAGACCCAAAATAAATCAAACTGGAACTCCGTTTACGAGCACCGCAGTAATTATTATCTTAAGTGCCTCTAATAACAGATGGTGATTTATAGAAATCTACTGAGATGTTTATTTGTAAGACTTAGTAATACAATATTCTGGGTAAATAATACCAGCCTACTATTTTCCATCTGCAAGGCAAACGCCTCTTCTTATACAAGGATAAGTAGCACAAGCTTGCTGAAAGCGAATTGGCGATTCCAGACTTATATTTATTTAAGAAAGACGAAATGGAATACAAAATATTCATTGCATAGGTAATATTGTGTTGTACAATAGTTGCAATGCGTTGGCTTGTTTACTATTGAATGACATAAAAACAATTTAAAGTGGCCCATTTAATGCCCACAGCCATTCGGCCTTACACTTCATTTCAATTAATAGGAACTAATTTAGTTTAATGTATTTTGTTTTATGTATTTTCGAAAATAAATCTTTAATCCCTGTATTAGGAACGTTATAATTCAAGTGAGAGAGATTCTTTATTCAAAACCATCTTTTTCTTTCAATCCTGTCCACTTTTTTAAAACTTGTACATCGCTGTCCCCGATAGCGCATTGTCCGCGGTACAGTCGAACGCAGCCATTGTTTTATACGTGAGCTTCCCGCCGTTTGTCTCGTCTGTACTTAAGAATGGCGGCCGCTACAATGTCCCTTTATCTGTCATTGTTCAGCTGCGGTATTACTTTGATATTTTTATTGTGCAGAGTTGATTTATTTGTTTGTTTGCGTGAAAAAGTATTTGCAGTAATGCATGAGTATTGATTCTAGCTGTTCACTTACCGTGACGATTGTGACAGTAACATTCGTATTAGATTTTATTTTGACAGTTCAATTTACGTTCAGTCCTTTGTTCGTGTAAAAACAATTTCTATGCAATAAGATATTGCTCACTTGGTAAAATTAAATGTAATGCTAGAGGCTGTCAGTAATCTCCTATGAGAATACATAGGAAGGCCAACCTGAGCACACAAATCTGTGGGTAGTTGAGTGGTGAAATGTCCGACGCGGTATAATGGAACTGTACAGTTTTAACCACATTCTTCTGGACCTTCTGGACTAGATACTAAACGTTTGAGAGATGTTAATTACGAGAATTGGTTTGTGTCTTAATACCGAATAAAGTATTGACACAGATTACATCGTGAATAAGTAAAACACTGATAATTGAATCCTACGCATCTCCGGGATAAAGATCACAGCTTCACGATCAACTCCCCCATTTCACACAATTACGTATTCTGAAGACGTTCTTCGGCCTATTGACTTGTAACAGGGCATTCAATATTTATCTTCTCTCTCTTTCTGTGCTCTAAGTGTGAGGCAGACAGAAGTCGAGATTATGTAAAGGATACTTGCAAGCTGAAGTACGGAAGGATTTCGCTGTATTTTATTTGACGTACAATTGTTTGAGATGCGTGGGAGATGACGCTTTGTATGTAGAGTGGTGTTTTATTAGATTTCTGACTGTTCATCGTACACGTGCCTGTTTCGGGATTGGCTGAGTTATTTCTTGAGGGTGTACCTATTAATAGGCATGGTGAAATCGTTGCTCGATTGTTTTAAGTCTGATACATTCCTTCTATGTTCTTGTTTCTTATTGATTTACCTATATATTAAAACGAAACTACCTCGTTAGCTTAGTAATCCTGAGCGCGACTGCTACGCTAGAGATCTTGAGTTCGATTCCCAGGTCGAGCAAAAAGTGTTATTGGGTTATTCTATGAAATTCTCATTAACAGTTCGGAGTTAGGATTTGTGCCCGGTTAAAGGCAATAGGCTTGCCCACTTTTACATGGTACCTAAACATGCCAGCGAACTATGGGTGTACATTGGTACACTTCTGCCTAACCCTTCGGGCAATACGGGGGTGATGGTATGTGTGTGTGTTACCTATATATTCTATGTTACAAGTTATTAATTACATCAATGATAAGGTGTGTTTTAAACCATTTTCTGGCATGTGATGACAGTTAATTTATCTAATAAACAAAGAACATTACCGAAATAATTATTTGTAGCGATTTAAAGTTAAATAAAAGTATATATACTGATCTGCATTAGCTTTCAACTACTTTTTTTTTAAATGTTCCAACTGACTTTTTAGACTTATGAACTCGTGTACACGTATCGAGTTTATAATAATAATATAATTATAAGATGGTTTATCAATATCCAAGATGTCGTTGGACTGGATACGTTTGTTTGAGATATTGTGCGATGTAAGCGTTAATACGATGTCATTTGAAACAAAGCTTTGGCCGCAATTTGCTTCTTAAAATCTTGGCACGACACATTTATCTTTCCAAATATTTTTATTACAAGTGAAGTTAAGTGAACAAACAACTAATTTTTAATATGCAAAAGAATACTGCAGTCGTGCCAACTCGTACATTCACTTTTATTTGCATCCGGAGCACCGAACTTTGATCTTTACAACGGTTTTACATGGCTGTTAACGCGGTTTTCTCCCCTCAGCCCTCCCTCGGCTGACGCCCCTAAAACCAGGACTATTATGTTCTATTAAAACTGCAGTAGGACCATTCGAAACAAATAAGAGAAATTTAAAATAATGACACCGGCAGAAAAATCTTGAATAACAGAGATTGCATGTGCTTTTAGAGTTGGAATGAAAATTGTCACTAACTAGCCATTGAACTGATCAAGCAACTCCAATTAACTTATAATAGTACCATATTATGCTGGTATTAATGTCCCACTGCAGGGCCTCCTCTTATTCAGAGAACATACATACTATCACGCCTGTATTCCCCGAAGGGTTAGGCAGAGGTGTACCTGTACACCCACAGTTCGCCGGTATGTTTTAGGTCCAGGTCCCATGTAATAGGGGGCGAGCCTATTGCCATCAACCGGGCACAAATCCAAACTCCGAGCTGCTACTGAGAATTTCATAGAAAAACCCAATAACACTTTTTGCTCGACCTGGGAATCGAACCCAAGACCTCTAGCGTAGCAGTCGCGCTTTAGACCACTAGGCTTCCGAGGCAGTTATTCAGAGAAAGCACGAACATTGCTTACTACGCTTGCTTAAACCGGATTGGCAATTTCAGACTTATATCATGTTTTCAGACTTCCTCATGGTGTTTTCCTTCATGGATCAGTAATTGATGGCCAAGATAAACTTATATTAAGATACACTTTTATTGATACTTTAACTGCCCCGGTTGTAGACACAACCCCGTGCATGTGACGCGCTTGCCTTAACCACTGGGCCATTATTACTACTAATATTTTTTTTTCTTGAATCCTTATTGATTTATTGACATTTATTTTGTGTTCATTACACTAACATATTTGGCGGATTGGTGATATTTGGGTTAAGACGCAATTCACGTCATTTTTTAACCCGAACACAAATATCAGACTGAACCTTCTGTATTTAAACTTGTATGTTGCGAATATAAAAAGACCTTCACACCAGATTGGATATTTGCAAGGCTCTTAAACTTTTTGATAGTTTAAAAAATATTCCGTTTTTATTGCATCGTACGGCTTTATGTATCCCTCAGATTGGTGGGTTAAGCGCTGAATTTCGTGTGTTTATGTCTCACCAAATGGCTGTTTTGTTCGTAAAGTGAGATATAATGTTTCTTTTGAACAACTAACAGTTGCATAGATTTTTTAGTTTTTATGGGGATATTATTTGAATTTGGTTTGGTAATGCTTTGTAATATGCATGGGTCGATGTCAAGTCAAAAGTCAAATTATTTATTTTAAGAACACTAAAGTGCACTTTTGAACGTCATTTACAAGAAAAACGTATTGAATTTTGTTACTCTTTGTAGGTTGTATGGAGAAAAATAAGCAAGAAACTCCATGCTTAATAAAAAGAAAGTCTAGTACTGTTTTGTTTACATAAATTGTATACTTACACGTGAATACAATATACCATAAATAAAGCCACTACATTAGAACAAAGAATAGTTATTTATTTTACAATTGTGACACATTGAATGAGAACCTCCATTCCGAAAAAAAAACTCTTTGTGTAAAATATCTCTGTCCATTCAGCTAGGAGTGAACCGTTAAAATGACGTAATGAACCGCTTTTGTGACCACGACAGAACATAGGGCGACACGAACGCGGCAAACTAGCGCAAGAAGAAATTGTGTCAAATACAATGTAACTGATTTCCTTAGTAATAGCTTTGTTATTTCTAGTATTCTTTTAGTGTATTTTTGTATTGGTGAACACTGGTTTGTGGTGGAATTTATTGAAAATTTTACTCGTGATCGTGTAGGTATATCATTAACAACGTTTAAGTAGGGTATGGTTATAATATTTATGCGTTCTGTATTTTGTTTTGTATGTTGTATATTATGTGGTGATTAATATTGTACGATGCTACGGAACCCTTCGATTGCGAGTTCGGGGTTTTTATTTCTGTTTGAAAACTTTTTTGCTAATACTCGTAATATTTCTTACGTTAATAATTAGTTAGGTATTTTATAAATCGATTCACAGCTAACTAGTTAGTATTTTTGCGTGTAACCAGCTTTGAAAGCCAAAATCTTTCACAAATTGTTTCACCAATTTATACGACATGTCTGTATTCAATATCTTGCATGCAATGTATGTACGCCATATTTATATTCATAAATAATCCAACTTACTTATTTTGAACGCGCTGTCGGTACAGTGCTCTTATACTTTCTCGCATAATACAAGAGTATATTATGCGAAGGCTACAGTTTGACTCGAGCAGCATCGCAAGCCAGGCCAATAAACCCTCGTTTATTTACAAGTGAGCAAATTACTAATAAGACTGCTACTTACAATATTTTCTCATTGCTCCAGTTAAAGGGTTGTGCTCGTTACATTAGCTGTTTTAACTCAATTCCGCTGAGTGCACTCAAGTTAACGGTACGTACAACCGTCGTATTTGTCGGTTAGACTCCTTTAGGATTAAGATAACACTACTGATGATGGTCTTAATCATAATTGCATTTTCTACAAATTACATGGTTCAGTTCCTTTCTTGGATAAGTAAGGGTTGCTAAACAAAGGGTCAGTGCATTCAATTTGGTATTGTAATAATAAGAATAAATTTATTTTTCATAGTAACCAAATATATTACATGTCATCAATTTAAAATTGGATCTTGGAGTTCTTAAGTATTTTCAATACAACGTTTTCAGAACTTGTGTTAATAATGCCGAACCGAACAACAGGCCGAACCGCTAAGTGTATAGCGACCCTAATAAGGAAATACCTGTCTGTATTTTGTGTTAGAAAAAATATTAAAAAACTTTCTTTCATTATTCTTTTACAGGTTCTGCAGGTACCAGTCAAGATCGCAAGTTGAACACGATAAAGTGATGTAATGAACCTCTTTCGTGATCACGGCGCTGCGCTGTAGCGTCGGCAGGTAATTTGGCATAACACTAGTGGTGTTGCCAGTCATGTGGGATGAAAATAGTGAAGTTTTGGAAAATATATTTTGTTTAGAGAAGGAAAGACTTGTAAAATTGATGTGCCTACTTTTTTTGTATTGCGCTACTGTCAGTATTTTGTTAGTTACAGTGATCGAAGCGCTACATTTGCTTGGTAAATGATATACGTTCGCAGTAATACGTATCATTGACAGAAATATATAAACGTTAAAAGGGACATTGTGACACGAACTTTCTCTTTGGGATGGTAATACATTTGCAAGGCATCTGGTATTGCAGATGTTTATAGGCAGCGGCGACCACTTAACATCAGGTGAGCCGTCGCCGCGTCGTCGTCTTGTTTCAAGGATATATTTCAAAAAAAGTTTGGCTCACGTTATCCTCCAGTGCTTATAATTAACTTCAAATTATTATGATATTCTTATTTATTTTAAAGCAGCACTTAGTCTACAATGTTGGATATTTGTCTTCAAAATAACAGTCGCACAATCTCTGTGGTCTGTCAGCCTATTTATTCTGGCCACGTAGGTCAATCCCTAAAAGTCGAGCAATGCGGAAGTCTGGCAACCCAACAGTCGAGCGAATGCAATGTTCGACCGTTATATAGGCCGGCACGGGTCGCGTAACTAATTCCCCTGTTTTAAATTCTGAACGCGATTAGAATGAGTTTTAAAATTCGGATTCTTTTCTTTTTCTGTTGAATAGGTCTGGCGTTTGACGTTTCGTTTTATTAAAAACAAACAGACTTTCGTATATTAGAATCCTCGGTGCGCGATGGTTCCGTACCAACTTGCATGTAAATAGGTCGTCCATTTCGGGAATTTACTCTCGAAAATGACTCCCCGAAAAAATAATATTCATTTACTTATTATGACCTTAGCCGGGACAGGAGTTCCGCTGCACGGCCACAGTAATTACGAACGTACTTTCTGACACTTGTGACACCCACGAGTCCCCAGTCTGACACTATGGTCACTCTACTCACACTCGGAACAGTCGACATTCGAAAATATAACGCCACGTCTTTTATTTAAAAAAACAATTCATTCATTCGTTCATTCTTCCGAACATAGGCAAGTGAAAGCGTAATATAACTTTATTACATACTTAAATAATACAATATCTCTCACCCGGTCACTTAAATTGCCAATAAAACTCTTTGTTGTAGTTGAATTCGCGTCAAAGAGAGAACTTTGACAGTAAAAGGTCAAATTTATTTAGTTGTTAAACATTAAGGAGTGAAATTCTCAAGTTGTAATTATTTTTAATAAAACGGAAGGATAAGGTTTTTTAACCGACTTCAAAAAAGGAGAAGGTTATCGAATGGGTTGTATTTTTTTTCATTATTTATCTCAAAACTCCGTCATTTAGAAAATTATTTGTTTATTTGACTCTACTAGGATTTGTTTTTATAAAAATAAAATACTAACATATTTTTTTGATGATTTGGACTGCCCCGTTAGTCTCGTGGTCGCAAGCGCGACTGATAAGCACGGGGTCCTGGGTTCGATTCCCGGGTCGGGCAAAAAGTGTTATTGGGTTTTTAGCCGACTTCAAAAAGAAGGAGGTTATCAATTCGTCTGTATGTTTGTTACGCGATAACTCCGCCAATTATGAATCGATTTTGATGATTCTTTTTTTGTTTGATAGCTCCAAGGTCCCATATAAATTTTATCGAAATTGAATCAGTAGTTTGAAAAAAAAATAACTGAAAAAAACATGTCATCCAAGTAAACGAATTATGCGTATTTTGCTTTCTTGTGACTTTTAAGTGGTGTCTTGTTAATTTACGAACTATAACTGTTCCTTCATGGATTGGGATGACAGGAAATTGATACTAAAAAGCGAAAAATAAAAAACTAAAAAGTGAAAATTAACTTTAGCTTTGGAAGTCAACGAGCTGGTTCTGTTTGTTGTTTTGTATTGCCACCGACTTCCAAAGCTTTATTTTTGTTCCAGATGGGAAATCATAAAAATACTTTTTGCTCCACCTAGGCATAGAACCTAAGACCTCTAGCGTAGCAGTCGCGCTTAGGACCACAAGGCTAACGATGCAGTTCAAAATAAATAATCATAAAAAAATATATCATCAAGAAGGTATGCCAGCTGGTTTTATATAATTATGTCATACAGGATATTATTATAAGGTGGGTAGGTAGATACCAAGCCATTTAAAAAGGTTTTAAGCCAGCAAACCATTAAAATGGAGCCTAACTCCATTTACAAGCGAAACGGACCATAATGTACATTTTATTTGCGATCTAATCACTATATAGATACATTTCAAAGTTATCTAGCTCATTTTTTATGTAAATTGCGCCAAATCACGGTACAAGTTAACAATTGAGTTAGCTTTGCATAGATTATACATAACTTTCGCTTGGTACGCGGGAAATTACGACACAGAAGGTTCAATGATAAAAATATTATTGTCGATTAATAAAAATGCTGTAGCAGTAGAGAAGGCCTGTAATACTTTATCAATTTTACAAAAAAATGAGGAACTGTGGTATAGTAGTCGCCACGAGTCGTGAGCACAAACAAGTTTATTTATGGATTTTTGTGTACCTTTCTGGGTTTTTTTCACCGACGCTGCACTCTATTAGTCTGTTAGTCGAACCAAACGCGTGCAGCGTCGGCGCCCCAAAAAAACCCAAATTAAAACCCAAAAATGAACTCGATCTTTGTGCTCACGACTCGTGGCGGCTACTATCTACTATATAACATCTATATATAGGTACTAATATTATAAAGCTGCAGAGTTTGTTCATGGTTTGACCTCTTTAATACCCACAATTATGGGTTCAATTTAGAAAATCTTTTTCTAACAGAAAGCTACGTTATCCCGGAGGGCTCTAATCTATATTTTACTAATAAAAAAATTTTGGCTCCGTAAAAAAAAATCACCTAAACGAAGACGCGGGCAAAAGCTAGTTATCATAATATTAGTAAAAAATTAAAATTATGTTTTCAGTGACTTATTTTTGAAAATCGATTCCCGTGATTGATAGACTATCTACAATTCTACATACAAATAACGCTTTATTGATATAGTGAACTGATATTTATAATAATCAAACTATCATGCGTAAATAAATACATACTTACATACATAAACTCACGCCTCTTTCCCGTGGGGGTAGGCAGAAACTACAGAACGCCACCTGCTACGATCCTTACATACTTCTTTCGCCTCGACCACGTTCATACAAGCACGCCGGATACGAGTACTGCGCACCTGACCTTTCTGTAGAACCCCATCAATAAGGTCAGGGATGGTCTTTTTAGGGCGTCCTCTCTCGGCGTTGCCAGTCACATCTGCCATATAAATCCCTTTTGTTAATAGCCTTTCACCCATCCTGTCAACATGACCGAACCATCTAAGCATACTCCTTTCATATTTTGTCACTACATCCTCTTTTAATCGTAAATAATGCAGAGAGAAATATTGCAGCCATTCTATTAACTGAGCCTTCTGTAAGTACCCGTGTTATGTCACAAAGCAATAGACATAACGGCTTAGCTGTATCGCAGTTGAATCAGCCCCGGCACGCAACAGCGCGTCCTTGGGAATACAGGACATGTCGCGTGCGCACGACACTCACTCAACGTTAATGTAACGCGTTTTCCGGATTGAGTTGCAAAACAGCTGTAAAATACAACAATTGGAGAGATGACACCATTAAAAAATAATTTCAAGACACAACTTCACAAAATATCTGTTTATTTTAGCCCTGAAAAACTGATGAATTTTTGAAAAACTATAAAATTCGATTTTGTGTTACCATGAAATAAATAAATAGTTAGTGAATTAAGACGTCAAAAAAGTGACGTGACTGTTTTGTATTGTCATACAAAATCTATGGGGGAATCGCGTTTTGACAGCTCATAAAAAATCCGACAATTGATGAGTAGATCTACCCAATCATTACCAACCTACAGATAAACAGAATCGAGGAAAAATAACTGTCAAAGTCAAATCACGCTCTCACTCGATAAGACCATTAAAGCCACTTATGAACGTCATTAACAAGAAAGAAAAAATAATCTAGTTGCCCATTGCAAAAGGTAGTTTCGTATAGAGAAGAATGGGCAAGAAACTCCATACAAGATATTCTTGACTAGTCAATCTTATGTCGATCTTTATCTATACTAATATTATAAATTTAAATGCGCAAGTAACTCTGTCTGTCTGTCAAGCTTTCACGAATTAACTACTGAACCGATTTTGATGAAATTTGTCAAGAGATAAGTTTGAACCAAAGGACTATATGGTACTTTTTATTGTACAACTAGTCTGCGTCCGCAATAACTGTCATTTACGTGAACAAAGCCATGGGCAAAAGCTAGTATTGTTATATGTAAATCTAGAACCAATCCAAACAGACATTTAAAATACATATTCCAATTCAAACCACGTTGCCTGCCATTCGTTCAATACAAATTCGTGTGTTCATTCGATTTTTGAATTCAAAAAATCTACAACAGTGAAATTCTAAAATCAAATAAAGGTAACACGTACAGCCAATGGCCGTGCAACATTTAACAACCAAACAACACTATTCGAATTTTCAAAAAACGAACGCCCATCACAAAGCTCCGTGCGTCACCGTAGTCATCTGGCCGACAATGACGTCACGTTAACGTCGAGTGCGTTCCGTTTTACCTTCATCTGGGTCATATCGTGTACCGAGCGGACTTACAAGCCAGTATTATTTGAGCCCCCTAACTCCTACTTTTAGCAAAAGGTTTGTATGTAAAGAGCCTGTAGGGATAGGTCAGGTGTATTGGTCGACACGGATGTATTTTTGAGGTTTGAATTTGGAATTGTGATATGACACTGGGAGATTAGAATGTTTTACACTACAACATACCTACACGAACGAACTGCCTCGTTAGACTAGTCTTCCTAAGCGCGACTGCTATGCTAGAGGTCTTGGGTTCTATCCCTAGGTCGAGCAAAAAGTGTTATTGGGTTTTTCTATGAAATTCTCAGTAGCAGCTCGGAGTTCGGATTTATGCCCGGTTAATGGCAATAGGCTCGCCCCCTATTACATGGGTCTTAAGTATATTCGCGAACTGTGGGCATACATTGGTATACCTCTGACTAACCTTTCAGGGAATACGGGCGTGATTGTATGTTTTGTTATACCTACACGCTAATATTTTTCTTGTTCACTATTTTGAAGGGCATCAAATGATACAACACAGTCCTCCATCAATCTATGCCATCAGAGGTAGTATCTATACAAAGAAATAAAATTGAAGAGTTTGTTTGTAACGACAAAATAACAGATTTTTAATATTGTTTTTATTTATTTCTGTACGTCTGTTTGATCCGGCTAATCTCAAAACCGGCTAGACCGATTTAAAAAAAAACAATTAAGGATCCGCGCAAAAAAAATTAAACTCCGCAGGTAGCTGTGCACGCGGACGAATCCGCGGACATAACGTAGTAATAAATAAATAATAATATAAGTTTCAAATGTACTGTCTTCTATCTACCCAAGTTGTCTCTACAAAGAACAGTTAAAAAAATATACAAAAACATTGTTCAATTCGGAACAAAGTCGTTTGACTCCTTTAGCTTTTCATCGTAAAGCTTGTGTTTCAAAGAATTCCAGAGGATGACGTCATATACTATGTTTATGTGGTACAAGCGATCTTATCACATGCTTCAGTAGATTTATGGGATATAAAGTGCAATTGACTGTATATGAGTACAAAGTTTTGTGGGGTACAGAACAAACCTTATTTATAAAATAAAATTTAGTAAGTCTATTTTACGGGCCTGTGGACGGTGAGCAATGGGTAGCTCACCGTCCTTACGTTTAACATAACGACAGGCCGTGTCGACGGCGCGTTCGTGTTCCACGCGCGCCTCAAAGAGATGTCAGCAAAAGGAAGGGGCCACTGAGGGCCGATGCCTGCCGGGGCTGCGGGTTGTTCGCAAGAGATAGGAGAAAGTAGGGAGAAGTTATTTGATGATTTCCCTACCCCCAAAAAAATAAAATAAAAGTAAGTCTATTTAACATATATAATACTTGCTTCTGTGTGCGACTTCGTTCGCATTATATTTGATATATTATCCCACGGGAACCGATCATTTTCCGGGATACAAAGCATCATATGTGTTATTCCACGATATAATCTATCTCGGTGCCAAATTTCATCAAGATCCGTTGAGCCGTTGAAACGTGAAAGAATATCAAATATCCATCCATCCTCACAAACTTTCGCTATTATAATATTAAGTAGGATAATAGTAGGAAGTAGTTGCGGATAATCAGAAGCCTGGAAGTCTGACAACCAGTCTAACTAGTGCCTAGTTACTGGGTTGTGGAGGTCAGATAGGCAGTCGCTCCATGTAAAACATTGGTATTCAGCTGCATCCAGTTAGACTGGAAGCCTACCCTAACATGGTTGGGAAAAGGCTAAGCAGATGATAATAGTAGGAGGTAGGATTAGTATAATAGTACAAAGTAAATATACAACAGAAAAAGTAAAAAATATCAAAAGCTGAGGTTACGATTTCTCAATTTTGTTTAAAAAACGTATAGCTCCTAAACTAGAAAACATTGCAGAACATACATACATGGGGGTATATTAGAAAACTCATGAGAAGAGGCTACCAAAATTTGTATTTGGACGTTTGCAACTGGGCCACCTGTACAGTATCGATTTAAATTACTTAATTAAAAGTAAATAATGGTCAAATACAGTTTAAATGCAGCAGGCTAGCAGGTGCATTTTTTTTAAACATCATTTCTCGGCAATCATTCCGACGGGCCACCTCATATTAAGTGGTCACCGCTACCTATAGACTTCTGCAATACCAGAGACCTTGCAAATGCGTTGCCATCCCACAGAAAGTTGAAATGTCTCATGTGCCTGTAGTTACACCGGCACCCATACCCTTCAAACCGGAACACAGCAACGGTGCTTTGCGGCAGAAATAGGTATGGTAGGAATACTTCCCCGGCAGAGCTCCTTAACAAAGAGCTCTACTACTATGATTTCTTGGGAAAAAAATGGCGGTACTCATAATAAATCTACAATATTTTCAATTTAATGTTACAATATTTCACCACCTGCACAGAATCCAAGCACATACATAACCTTTTGATAAATCGCGTTAATCTCACGTAATACCTCCCTAAAAATTACCCGCTGTTTCACCCAAGATAACTGTAATAAATGTCTTGTACTAAACCACTGTTTTTATCCCTTTGTAAATGACTGCCGCGGCTCATGTGTGCTTTAAATAAGTGGGTGATCTATTCATAGTCAAGGCTCCCTAATCTATAGTCACAGTTAAGGTTACTTGGAATAAGTTTTCTTAGCAAAATCCCTGACTTTTCAATAAATGACCTGATGTTGTGTCAATATTGATAGACCAACAGTTGCTAATAGCAAAGCATATCAGTTCGTGCGTGCGGGTGTATCAACCCGCTAGCCTAAACCCAGCTGGCTGGCTTGTTTAAATTTTTAAAATCAACTGCTAATAAATTGACTACTTAATTTTAATATAATTTTATTACTGATTCGTGTTGAGAATTACTAGCATGGTTGCCTCCTTGAATTATTCGTTATTGCCATATACTTTTCGTGGGCCATAATATTTGCTAGACGGTTTAAAGTTTTAACTGCTAAAGCATCGACTAATCATCACCTGCTTAGCCTTTTCCCAATTATATTGGGGCCGGCTTCCAGTCTTACCAGATGCAGATAATTACCAGTTATTTATATGGAGCGACTGCCTATCTGACCTCCACAACCTAGTTACTCGGCAACAGTTCCTGGCTTCTGACTAAATCTAAAGCGCTATTTCTATTGTATCTACTGATGCTAGTCGCCAAACCTCGACTTGTTTTTTTCCTTTCTCTGACTATAAATTAGACTCCATTTTGTTCTTACCTTTTTAGTTAGGTAGAAAATGATTAATTTGGCAAGAAAGACTAGTTTTTTCGAAAGTAAATACTGTTTGAGGAATTTCTTTCAATACTTTTTTCCTATTCTATTTGTAGGAGATTACGTAATCAGAGCTTCCAAGGTCAAGAAGACGTTCTAATTAATTTTACTAGAAGACCTTTGAAAATCTATTCGTTAATTTAAAGTTATTAAAATTTATGATCACCAAGATATCTTATAGTGTAGGCTTTGCAAATTACAAGGGATTTGGTTCGAAGAACAGACGAAGCGTAAATTTAATATCAGTTATTACCTAAGCCAGGGATGGCTAACCAATTACATGACAGAATAATGCAGGCACAACAATTGATAAACCAATGTATTTAATCAAATATATAATATAATACCGTAGCTCTTAAACGGGTGAACCGATTTGAATGCGGTTTTTTTTATTTGAAAGTAGGTTTCCTAACAACGGTTCTTAGATATGTTTTACCAAAATCGGTTCAGCTGTTTCAAGGTTATTAGCTCTTTTGTTAACTGCAGTAGAATTTATATTTCTTTGTTGAGGGTTACTTAAAAAAAATATTTCAATTATTTTTCCACGAATTTCTCTGCGTCTGCGATAACTGCGCAAGAGTGGTACGCCATCCCTGACCCAATCTATTGTCCCTACCATAATATTCGCAAAAACTGACTATGTTCCACTCAAATAAGATTTGATTCGTGCCATTACCGAATATTACCGAGGCATCTGCGATGTTGATATATAATCCGTCCGAGATACTAAAGGTAGGGTAATACGACAAAGCTCTATATACGAACATTAATATTCATTATCAGAGAAGTAACAACGCACATTAGTAGGTAAATAACGGTACTTCATAAATGCTAGTTAGTTGAAATGACAAATAAGGTCATCCACCTTGACTGATATGAAAAACTTTATGCTAGTCACTTCAGTATTCATTTTTTTATATCTAAACATTAATTTCAAAATGATTAAGATTACCGCTGAAGATTATAGGAACGGATGGAAGGATGGAGGTTTATTATTCTTTCACGCTTAATCGGCTAAATAGATTAAGCTGAAATTTGATATAAATAAATATTAATCTAGCTTAACTGCCTCGGTAGCCTAGTGGTCCAAAGCGCGACTGCTACGCTAGAGGTCTTGGGTTCGATTCCCAGGTCGAGCAAAAAGTGTTATTGGGTTTTTCTATGAAATTCTCAGTAGCAGCTCGGAGTTAGGATTTGTGCCCGGTTAATGGCAATAGGCTCGCCCCCTATTAAATGGGACCTAAATATACCGGCGAACTGTGGGTGTACATTATTACACCTCTGCCTAACCCTTCGGGGAATACAGGCGTGATGGTGTATTTTTTAATCTAGCTTAACACACAGAATATTTTTTTATTCATTTTAAAGTCTATGCAGACGACATCGCTGCAGCTTGCATGAAATTGAAACAATTGGATAGATGACACCACTAATCAATTGACGTACTGTTTATGAGCTGTCAAAACGCGATTCCCCCATAGATTTTATACGACAATGGGTACATGATGATGACGTAACTTTTTTGTCATCTCAATTCACTAACTATTTATTGTTTCCAAAGCAAATAAAAACTGAATTTTATAGTTATTTAAAAATTCATCGCGTTTTCAGGGCTAAGATAAACGGTTTTTTTTGTGAAGTTGTGTCTATTAATTATTATTTAATTGTGTCATCTACCCAATTCACCGAAATTAATGTACTATGCGGTGTCAGCACATCCTCTCTGCACCAGAAGTTTCCAAAACATGCGAAACGCTAATAGTTTCTCTACAAACACAGTTCCCAGCATTACGAGTAGTTAATCAAACCACTCGTCACATTGTTAAGGATAGTCGTAAACAGAGCATACGTATCGTAGCGGGTAATCTGTCGCAAATCGCAGCCATTTCGTAAATTACTAGTCATTTCGTGAAATGATCGGTGGTTCCGCGAAAATTGTATTTGTGGAAACAGAAATGGGAACATAGGTACACTTAGATCAATGTCTGTGAAGTTGTTCTAAGGGTAAGTAAAGTTTGGTACTGGGTATCTACTAAGGCTACCCCATTGGTCGAGTGCATGGGTCCTCTTTTTTTGATTCCCAGGTCGGGCAAATAGTGAATGAGTTTTTCTACTTTTTAGTGGCAGCCTGGAGTTAAGAAGTTGGTGTTGTATCACCCCCGTGCCTCTGAAAGCAGCAAGCATACATAACATACCATCACGCCTGTATTCCCCGGAGGGTTAGGCAGAGGTGTACCATACCGGCGAACTGTGGGTGTACACCCACAGTTCGCCGGTATGTTTTAGGTCCCATGTAATAGGGGGCGAGCCTATTGCCATTAACCGGGCACAAATCCTAACTCCGAGCTGCTACTGAGAATTTCAAAGAAAAACCCAATAACACTTTTTGCTCGACCTGGGAATCGAACCCAAGAGCTCTACCGTAGCAGTCGCACTTAGCACCACTACGCTACCGAGGCAGTTGCAAGGATGCAACATGTTGAAAAAAGCAAGCATGTGTGACATTTCAAGTTCCTAACATGGCAACGTATCGCTAGGCTACAGGTATTGCAGCGGTGACTAATTAACATCAGGTGGGCCGTTAGTTCATTTGCCATCATTGGGGTTGGTTCCTATCTATGACCTACAGATAGTTGTGCCGGGTCTAGCTGTTTGTGTATGTATAAGAATTTAGGTGTGTGTAAACGCATCCATGATACAGGAGAAATCCCTAGAGGGGGGGAATGGTTGAAAAAAAAATATACATTTCAGTGTGAAACACATTATTTTGATCACAGTACGTGACTTTCTTTTACAACGATTACAGAGAAAAGCTCTTCACAGTCGTTCACTGTTCATAATAAAAACGAAGTACGTGAAAATGCATTAGCGAATTGTCTTTAGCGTGGAAAGCTGTAACACGCGCCAGCAACGGTTGCAGTGTCAAGTTCCCATCGTTAGCAACGGTTATCGCATGAGTCTCGATGCAACTACTGTTGTTGCAACGTGCTTAGAAAGTGTTAAATATTATGTAAATTGTTATGATGTTTTGGTACGCTTTAGAATAACAAAATGTAATTTATTTTTTAAAGTAATTAAGGTTGTTTTTTGGCTACTTAATCGTTTTAAAAGGGGCGAAAAGACTTGAGCGTTGTTATTTATAAATAATACACACAGACTAAAGTATTGCAATTTATTATAACTAGCTTGAACCCGCGACCTTGTCCGCGTATTTATTTCCCACTCTTAGTGAGTTACGTCTTTGGTTACAGCTCCGCTCTCGTGTGTCGTAGTGTGATGTAATAATTATATGACTATCTATACAATTTCTTATGAATGTATTTTTTTTTACGGATAGGAAATCATCAAATAACTTTCCCCGCCCTGGGCGCGGCGACAGGAAGTGTGAGACTTTTACTGACTAAAAACCCATTCATGTTCCTTCTTGTGCCCTTTGCATTCTGGGGGCGCGATATCTTTTACGAACAACCCGTAGCCCCGGCATGCATAGGCGCTGGGTGACCCCTTCTAAAATTGCTGACATCTCTTTGAGGCGCGCGTGGAACAATATATACAACGTACGGACAGTGAGCTACACATTGCTCAATGTTCAGAGGCCCGCGTCTACGGTGGCTGGGAGTCGTTTCGTGGCTCCCGCCGTCCGGAGCGTCTACCGCGGCGGCTGGAACGGGAGACTCTTTGCCTCAACCGTTCCGCCACCTCTTTCTCTAGCATAACTGCTTCGCAGAAGGAGGCGACTGCTTCCTATTCCCTCTCGCTCCGGACCATGGCTTGTATAAGGGCCGGACGCGAGAGTTCGCCGCCGCCAATGGCCGCCACGAGGACCCGGCGATGCTCCGCCCAAGCGGGGCACACCGCCACGGTGTGCTTCACCGTGTCCGGGCGATCCACGCAATGGTGACACCAGTGACGTTTCCTCCCGCCCGATGAGGTACAGAACCTCCCGAAACAACGATGTACGGTGATGAATGTGGCTATCATATACAAAAAGATTTCTTTCAATCCGACTGGTAGTTTCAGAGATTAGTGCGTTTAAAGAAACAAATACGAAACTCTTCAGCTATATTATAATATTAGTATAGATTTATTATTTATTTTTTATGCCATATAACCTAATACGGATTACCGCTGTCAGCAATAACTTTAAACATCATAAAGGAGAATTTATTTAATAAAAATAAGAACAAATTACAGAACTGTCAATAAACAACTATTTAATATGACGTAGGTGAACAAAATTGGTCGTAGCTCAAGAAAAATTGCCTGTCAAGCGTTGTAAGCGAAAAAAATTATTCAATTTTGAACTGTCTGAATAAAACATAATTTATTATATTTTGTAACAACGGTATCTACCACACTATAAACAGCTTACAGTTTTTTATGAAATAATATCTTCAACGTACTGAAATCTCTTAAATCCTACTAGCTTTTTCCAGCGAATTTGTTCGTGCGAACTTTTTTATAGATGGCAATTTTTTTTTAAGATAGATTATTTTATTTTATTACAATAATGGGTTTAGAATGTTGATGGGGTTGCCACGTTACTGCAGTGCGTCGGGAATGTTTGCGGAGGCTACATCGACTGCCTTAGAGCAATAGTGCGTAAGAGAGTTGCTTCTCTGATGCATCGTGTGGGGGGCGGCACCAACAGCCTTCTAAACACCGTAACAGAAAGGGTTGAGTGTCCTATTGTGGGGCACTGGAATAAGGTACACAGTTCTGGTGGTGTCCTTTTTAATGTAGGATAAATAGTTAATTTGTATAAGTAGATGTAAGGTACTGACATAGTTGTAAGCTCTGCTAACAATTTATATGGAATTTATTCTGATTTAAAATTATAAATAAATAAATAGCTTATGATACTCAGCGATAATGTAGCTTCTTATTAGTAAAATAATTTTTAAAATCGGACTTGTATAAGCGCGTTCTGACAAAAAGGCAAACCAAAGTGCCACCTTGCATGCTATACTGTATGTACACTCATGTTTGCACAAATAAAAATTGTCTTATCTTATCTTATCTTATCTAAAACATCACTCGCTGACTATACACAAAATCTCGTAAACTAATTAACCCATAAATCTGGTTAACAGGTAGGTTTATACGTTGGAGATAACAGCTAAACAAACAAAATATTACCTTTGTCGCGGCAGGGTCGAATTACGGGGGTCGTTGACTTCCACGTAGACAAAGTCGCGGATCAAAGCTAGTAATATTGTAAAAGCGAAAATGTGTCTGTCTGTTAGTTTATTAAGTTTTGCGACAACACTATTTATTTGTATTTTTTGAATAATGATTACCTCATCATTATCTTTCTGCCCTTGTACCATGTTAAATGGGGTCGGCGCAACACGATTTCTTCTTCCATGCAGTCCTGTCAACCCTAATGATATATCTGACGCCCTTCTTTTTTATATCAGTCTTAACAAAAGCCATCCATCTTCCTTCTTCCTCCTCATCCATCCACATTTAATATTCACTTTGACTATCAAAATAGGGACTTGGAAAGTGACATAATATGTATATTATTCATTCTAGAAAATTAAATCCTCACACATGGTAGGAGACGCGGGCACAGCTGCAGCGAACACAACAAACACGGCTTCTTTAAACAAAGTCATACTCTGCTATTATTTACGCTTACAACAGTCGACAAAATGGATGAAGTGGAACAGAAAACGAAATTACTACTTGTGCTTACATGAACAAGGTTCAGTATTGCATTCTCGTCAAATTTGTGGCAACTATGCTAATGATTCTTAACACAAATCATTTTCTACGTCTTTGGATGGAAAACAAGCTGGCGGCCCACTTGATATTTAGTGGTTACCACTGCCTACAGACAGACATCTGCATCGTTGCCATCCCAGAGACAAAGTTGAGACGTCTCATGTGCCTGTAATTACACCGGCACCCACACCCTTCAAATGTAAACACAGCAACGCTGCTTTGCGATAGAAATAGGTATGGTGGTAGTACTTCCCCGAATGAGCTCCTTCCCAAAGAGCTCTACTACTAGTAAATAATCTTACTACTACATATTATAAATGCGAAAGTTTATGAGGATGGATGGATATTTGTTACTCGATCACGTCAGAGATAGATTATAGTCTGGAATAGCAGATAGGTTACTTTTTATCTCGGATAAAAAATCGGTTCGATAATATATAAACCTTGACGCGGACGAAATCGCGGACGGAAGCTAGTAAAAAAATGAATAGAGGTATTTTTTCGAAGCTTGGGGGCTTAGAATGAATCTTTCCGCAATGATGACCCTTACACCTCGTACAGTATTAATTAAATTCACAATTAAAATACTTATACAAATAGTCGACCAGAATCGTCTGGAACATTCCAGTACCTCGTTGAGCTCCACCCAACATTAGTACGGCAATGATCATAACTGTGCGCTGCAACTTATAATTGTTTCGACTCCGACGTACGTACTGCGGACTTCCACAATCGTTTAGGGCCTGCTCACACTGTTTAAAATGGGGTTTCCTCTTCTTTTCGAATCGATGATAAATTTATCATTCCCGCCCCCCGCCCCGTTGATCTCGTGGTGGCAAGCACGACTGTTGAGCGTGGGGACCTGGGTTCGATCCCAGGTCGGTCCCAGGACAAATAGTGTGGGTTTTTCCATGAGGAATTTCTCAGTAACAGCCTGGAGTTTGGAAGTTGGTGGTGTGACACCCCCGTGCCTCGGAATGCACGTAAAACCTAAAGGTCCTGAGCTCTCCCCGGTTGTGTCGGATTATGAGAGTTAGAGAAGAGGGAGTGCACCTGTGTTTACGTAGTCTTCATTAAGATAAGCCACCGTGACCGGAATCGGTCTGGAGAATGCATGTCATTTATACTATATGGGCCCAGTAGTTAATTGCCGCATCGGAGGCGCTAATCAGATCGTGGGGGTGAAAGGACATTTGGGACTCCAGCATATGGGACATTGTCTGATCAGGACCTCCGCAGTTGCACTAAGTGCCGGACGGGTCCATGATACACCATTTCGCAAGACTATTTTTGCATGGTTTATGGTACCTAGGTATGCAGCCGGTTCAATGGTTAAAATTGAAAATTGACTATACAGGTGGATTTTTGAGACGGAGCCGTAAAGTGAACTGTATATTAATAGGCATGGTTGTATATAATAGGCGAACTGTAGTACTGTCCCGTCTCAAAAATCCACCCTGTATATAATAGGCGTATTGTATATTGCCTTTGTTCTCATTATTTGCGGAATTAAAGAACTATCCCAGAC
This sequence comes from Caradrina kadenii, assembly GCA_947462355.1. Lineage (NCBI taxonomy): Eukaryota > Metazoa > Arthropoda > Insecta > Lepidoptera > Noctuidae > Caradrina > Caradrina kadenii. Next base: position 13,474,012 of record OX381687.1, on the reverse strand, counting down.
ATTAATAATACATACTCCATATTAGTATTATAATTGCGAAAGTAACTGTGTCTGTTCCTCTGTTAAGTTTACTAGAAACCACTGAACAGATTTTGATGAAATTTTGTAGGAGGAAGTTTAAACCCCAAGAAAGGCAAAAGGCTTCGTCTGGTCGCGTCTTGGTGTGAACGGACCCTTACAATAACATTAATTGTAACTAGTTGCTGTTACGGAGTTGCTGCAGTTTCATGTGGTTTTAGAGGAGGAAATAATTGAGTAATGGTCGTCGAAATAAACGGGTAGATATGGGAAATGTTCGTAGTAGAGTTTTGCCATGTGATTGTAAACGAACTACGGACAGAGATAGGTTCGAGTGAATTTTGAAAATGTATCATATCTTTATGGCCCGAGATTCGATAGTCGTGAGACCTGCGCCATTGTAGCATAGCTGTTAAGAAGAAATGAGTTCTTGATACTTTTAATGCTAGTGTTTCACGTATCAGGTACAGAAGGTACTTTGTTTACTTAAGCGCTGCAAGTACATTCAATCATTTTATAGATATCGAATCTGACCTCAGAAAAATGGACATAATAATTCACTGCGGGGTATAGCTAGTATAGTATAGTCACCGAATGTTTAAAAAACAATATGGCCATCTTCTCCTTTTTTGTTTTCGGCGGGAAACCTTCAATAGGCACCTGGTCTTCGAGGATAAGACCGGGGATTATTACCTCACTAAAACCACCCCGGTGGACACTATCAGCACATGGAGAGGGTTCGGTTTCCTCTTAAAACACAGTACTAGGACTCTCCTTGTGCAACGCCTGATATGGTAAATCCCTGGGGACAATATGGCTACCTACCACAATCTTCGGCAAAAACTTCATTGTGACGCCATACGAAACAGTTACATCAAAACATTGATCAAGCTCCAAAACCACCTACCTTCAACACTAGGCTTCTCACACACGAAGTAGTTGTGTTCCCTGCAGCCCCTGTCATTCCACATGAAAGTGGCTGACATGGGGGGCGGGCGCGGGGGGAACTCGCGCCGTGCCTCCACGCAGTCCTGGCCGGAGGTGCCGTCGTCGTTCGGTTGACCGCTATGCTTGCGCCAGCCGGGGAACCAGTCTGGGGGTCAAAAGATAACATGTGAAATTTAAGTCTGTAAGTTTTCATGCTAAGTTCATAAAACAAAGGTAGGTTTTTAACCCCCGACGCTAAAACGACGGGGTGTTATAAGTTTGACGTGTCTGTGTGTGTGTTTGTGTGTCTGCCTGTGGCATCGTAGTTCCCGAACGCATGAACCGATTTTGATTTTGTTTCCTTGTTTGAAAGGTGAATTCGTCGGGAGTGCTCTTAGCTATGTTTAATATTAATATTTTGTTAGCTGCGGTAGGGTTTTCTATTCTTATGTCGGGCGTTACTTAAAATTTTTAATTTTGTGTTTTATATGAGGTGTACATATACACATCACATAACCGTTAAGTACACGTACTGCCCATCAAACTAAGTAAAATTGAGCAAAAATTACTTGTGAGAAAACAACTTTTATGTATTTTTGGTGTGTAATATCTGGTCTGTTTTTAGTAATGCGCAGTGTGACGCACGCAACACATTACACTTACGGATGCATGTACAGATTACTTTACCATGTTTCAGCACCGACAAAAAAAAAAAAAACAAGTGTTTTAAAACAATAAAGTTCTCAGAAATATATTAAAGATTATACTTTATATTTTTTTAAGATTAATAAAAATTTTTGAAATACGTATATTTGAAGTATTTGAGTCTTGTCAATGGCCTCATTGGAACACAATAGGTTTTGTTTTTATGATTATATAATGCAAGTAGATATGTAAACATTTATCGCTCATCAAAACATAACATACCTACAACACACTTTAATATAAGGGCAGACCTAACATTGTAATAGGCCTCAAAGTACAGTCGAATAAGGTACAAGGTGTATAGTCAACTTGCTTGCTAACTGGATATGCTGAGTATTTTCTTTTGCATTTCATCTGAGAACTGTACCGAAAGTGCGCTTCATACAAAACCCGTCAAACAACAAAAATATCCTATTATACAAAACGAGTTATTAAGTTATCTATCATTTTGAAATTAAGTTATTTGACGGGAAACTGTCTAACCACAAACCTAGATATAAGTGTCTTTAACCTATTTACAAAATATTATAGAGTTTATTTACTTGTTGAACAAAATATGTCTATACTATGAATTTTCCATAAGCTTAAAAAGAACACACAAGGTACAAAAAAGAAATTGCAGTACAAACTGCCAAGGTTGCGGAAGTTGCTCGAAAGAGTCACCGCGGCCTTAGACCGCAAAGGGCATTAGGAGGATCACGGATAAGTTTTAGTCAATAAGAGTCCTCCCTTCAACTCTGCGTAGTGTCTAAGAAGTTACTTGGTGATTACTCATACTTAAACAAACATGGTAGTAGAAAGAAGAATATTTTTGCCTATACACCAAATAGTTTGTTCATCTGTACCTATTGCACGATTACAATGTTGGCCCACGTTATTACCAGTCATTACTTGCTCACTACAGCAGTTGGTAGTATACGTAAATAGTCATACATAGGTACAGACAGCATTTCACTTTAAAGGAACGTACTCCTAGCTCGTTGCTTTGTAGAAAATTACTATGTAGGGGCTACGCGTGAGAACATTGTGGTAGTTGCTTGTTCCATACCGTTATAAAGGTAATAAGAATACCTACTACGATGTTAAGATAAAAAGGTATTGCTAATCTAAATGGAGACTAGCCAAGTGTGCAGGGAATATTATAGTGCGCAAGTGTGTGCCCAAACACAGGTGCACTCCCTTTTTCCTCACTCTCATAGTCCGATAGGACGGCCATCCAACACAATCGGGGAGAGATCAGGCGCAGAACCAACGCGTTTTCCGAGTCACGGGGGTGTCACAAACTCCGGGCTGTTACAGAGGAATTTCTAATGGAAATACCCAATAACACTTTTTGCTCAACCTGGGAATCGAACCCAGGACTCCACGCTCAACAGTCGTGCTTGCCACTACGAGACCAACTGGGTAATTACGGGGCGGGTTTTTTTTTTAAATATATATAAACTAATATAACAAAGCTGAAGAGCTTTTTGTATGTTTGTTTAAGCGCGTCAATCTCTGGAACAAACAATCGCATTGGAAAATTTCTCGCCGCTATAACTCCAAATGAAATAAAATAAAGTTAAAAATTAAAAAAGACACGGCAAAGACTATCCCTTAAAATATCGGTGGGTACTAATTTAAAACCCATGTTGTGTATTAAGCATTTTCTGAGCCATCAGAACTTTGTCCTATTTAAAATTAAAAGCTGAAAATCTATTTGTAAATATGGCAGTACCATACCTATTGTATTCAAAACAACAAGCACAAATACATAAGTACCTCTCTTTGTTCAATGGTCACTGATTGCGGTAAGCCCGGTTTAATGAATCGATAAAACCAAATTATGGAAATTATAATGAATCCAGTTAACAAAATTGTTTGCTAAAAATCACGCACAATGTAAATTAATACATGATTCGTTCCAGTATTCAGTTAAATTATGGTACATAATTAATGTCCCCGTTTCATTTACGAATTCGTTTTAAATTAGGTGCTGTCGACTAGTTGCGATGTCATACTTTGTGGCCATTATTTTAAATAGAAATTAGATTTAGATTTACTTTTTTATACATAACATAACGTACTATCACGCCTGTTTTCTCCGAATGGTTAGGCAGAGGTGTACCAATGTACACCAACAGTTCACCGGTATCTTTAGGTCCCAGGCAATAGGGGGCGAGCCTATTGCCATTAACCGGGCACAAATCCTAACTCCGAGCTGCTACTGAGAATTTCCTAGAAAAACCCAATAACACTTTATGCTCGACCTGGGAATCGAACCCAATACCTCTAGCGTAGCAGTTGCGCTTAGAACCACTAGGCTAATGAGGCTGTTGATGTTATGTTATAAATCACCAACAACTATCTCACTATCAAACAAAAATCACCTTATCTTTTAATCAAAATCGAATAAAAACATTCACGGATAACTCTTAACGCTGTAGCACGTAAAACAAGCTCACATGGAAGCTCGTATTTTAGTGAAGCATTTAGTAACTGGAAGCCAGGTCAGAGCAATTTAGTGGAATAATTCAGTAAGGTAGTTGTGTTCCGCGAATCGGTTCGTTTGTATTTTGACGTGAATAAACAGAAATCATTGTTACACACGCGACGGTTTGGTGTGGTGACACGAATGTTGGAATAAGTTATAGGTAGGTAGGTACCCAATACAGGTGATTTTTGTGCGACGCCAGCAGTTGTCTGATACTTATGTAAACTGGTGACTCGCAAGGCGTCGCTGTAAAGATAATCCGTATCGATACTATACTAACGTAATAAATCAGAAGAGTTTTTTTTGTTTGTTTGTGTGTTTATTTAAACGCGTTAATCTCAGGAACTGCCAGTTGGATTGGAAAAAATATTAGTGTATGATAGCCTGATTCCTGAGGAATATTATAGGCTATATAACATCACCCTACGACACACGGGAATGGAACAGTAATCAAAGACGTAAATTAACGCGGGTGTAAAAACTACGCGGACAATGTCGCTGGCAGAAGCTAGTTTATATTTTATAGAAGGTAACACTGTTTGTAGCGTTTTCCTCACCGAAGCACTTAGATCGATGAAATGAAAGTATTACATGTATTCATTGTAATGTTTTGATGATTAAATTACGAACTATGTACAGTTTAAAAAAAAAGGAAGCTCATAGAGAATCAAAAAATTCATCCGCATGGCTGCCGATGGTACAAGTGCAATGGAATTAAAGATATGGAATGGAAGAGGAATATTTGATGCACGTTGTTCCGTTTTCGAACTCTCTCGTCACCACAATATTAACATCTGTAAATAACAAAATGCAAACTGAATCTCCGCGGTTCTGAGTGGTAGAGAAGACTGCTCACATTCTCACTCCACGTCAAAGCCGAGTGTCGAGACGGACTCGAGCAGAGCTAACTGGAGTTAGCAGTTCTCACCACCAATTAGTATAAGTACCAAGTTTCACACACTTACGTGAGCTTCTAACTGTATATTATATACGATTCTAGAGAGCTGATAAGGCAAAATTAGATGGTATGGTATATGTTCCAGAGTGTGGGTTAAAAGTGCATTCTAATAATGTTGTTTAATTAATTATTTTGCATGTCTTAAGGACAATCATGAAATTAGTAGTGCCCGCGTCTATGTCCACATCAAATTATTTTTTTTCGGGATAAGAACTAGCTTACCTGCTATTCCAGACTAATACTTCATAATTTATCTATGTGAATAATTTCATCCAGATCCGTTCAGCCATTCTGGCGTGATTGAGTAACACATATTAATTCTAACTTTCGCATTTATAATAGTGCTAAGGTAACATACCATCACGCCTGTATTCCCCGAAAGGTTAAGCAGAGGTGTACCAATATACACCCACAGTTCGCCGGTATGTTTAGGTCCCATGTAATAGGGGGCGAGCCTATTGCCGTTAACCGGACACAAATCCTAATTCCGAGCTGCTACTGATTGTTTCATAGACAAATTCAATAACACTTTTGCTCGACTTGGGAATCGAACCCAAGACCTCTATCGTAGCAGTAAGATGCGTCGATAAATTCAATGTAGCATTAGAAAAATAACGTTACAACGCTATAGTTATTTCGATGTTAGCGTATAAAAAGCTACGTTATTTCACAATAAATACAAAGCGATCTAAACTATTAGTTATTTACAATAAAAAAATGAAACAACACGAGAATATTTCTATCCTTTAACTTTTGCTTTTTATAGGGGGTGGCCTTATGGCAATGGCATGATAAGGTAAAATCAGCTTTTATTCCTTTGGGAAAAGACATAAAATTACGTAATATTGTAATTCTACATAAACAAGTATTATTAGCTGTCCAAAACTTTTCTCTTAAGTCTATCTAGATCTTTATTTTAATTACAATTCTGTGATTAATAATATAACGCGGTGTCGATCTGAAACACGGATGAATTCGCGCGCTTTTATGGACGCCATCTTGTCAAGATGGCGGACGACTGATTTATTACCGCCATTGTGTTGAAAGTCAGTCTTGAAATCATGATTAATAATGAGAGACCTAGATTTCTTGTAGTATTTACTTTTGTTATGCAGGTACGTTAAATGTATTGTATTGAGGAACTATTGTTTTGTCGAAGATTGAATTGTAACGTTCCATAACTAATATTATATTCGTCAAATATTGCATTATAATCGAGAGGTATTTTACTGTAGTACAATATAATTTTCGTCTTACGTGAAAACGAGTATTATTGTAAATGTAAGGGTACAAAATACTTCGTCTGGGTATAATTTATGCATGTACCTACCTACTTGAAATCAAGTTTGAGTGTAATTGAACGCTGAAAGTTTCAATATACTTAACAAAATTAGCTTATTAAGAGTTCTTAAGATACTTGATGCTATGAGAGTGCTACGCAGCTACGACGGAGCTACGCCGCTACGAAGCTACGCGAGTGCTATGGCGAACAAGGAATTAAAAATTTAATATGTCACATTTTACGGCAAAATAATTAAGCTAGTATGTTCTTTAAAAGATTATAATAGCGTGACTGCTGATTATGGTGTCCTGGGTTTGATTTCCAGATCGAGCAGTGTTATTGAGTTTTTCCGCTAGGATTTTTTTTTGTAGCAGCCCGTAGTTTGTGATGTGATACCCCGTGTTTCGGAAAGCACGTGTCACCGTTGATCCTACACCTGATCTCTTCCCGGCTATATTGCCGTCCGCCGTGCAAATATGCATTTGTACACACACTTGTGCACTCTAATATATCCCTGCATACTTGACTAGTCGCTATAAAAATTGGCCTCGTGACCGAAACTCGATCGGCAGCATATTATTAAGAATAAAAGTAAATGTAGAATATACTTTATTACCTCCATTCTGTTCACCACAAACGAGTTTACTTCTCTCCATTAATCCTTCAATATTGACCAACATCATAACTTCGTTAACGCAGTACTGCCAACATTATCAACATTTTGTGACGTCACATTCCGGACGCGATCGCAGAGTGCGTAGGGTGCGGTGCGGTTGCGGTACGCTGCGGTTCCGAACTTGTTGAATGCAGACGTCGGCATTGTAAACAGGGCCGACCCTTCGGTAGGGCTGGCACACGGACCCTTTGATTTGGCGCAAAGTTTATTTATTAAAAAGTGGAAAAAACTTTTTGTGGATCGATAATGTATTTGAGAAAATACACCTATTTACAGAAACTGGTATTTTTTTAAAAGCTTTTTATTTATTTATTTTTATTTCATACGGGTCTCCTCTTGAATCTTCTCTAGGTCAGAGGTGATAAAGACAAAGTCAACGCTGGAGTGAGCTTACTTAGAAGGAGCCTGTTCTCTCTAACTTTGAATACATTAGGGTTGAATTCGTTTGAATTCGTGGCTCGACTTCCGATCAGAACCAGATCCGGGTCAGCAGCACGTTGTGTTCCACCAGCGCCTCAAAGAGATGTCAGCACTGTAGACGGAGCCCACTAGGGCCAGTGCCTACCAGTGTTGCGGAATTTGTTCGAAAAAGTCACTGAGGCCATGCATTAGGAGGAACACGGATGGGTTTTGGTCAGTAAGAGTCTAACGCTCCCTTCCGCTCCACCCAGAGCGAAAGAAGTCATTTGATTACTTCCCATATTTAACAAAAAAAATGTTAAAGCATACCACTCCAGTAAATGATAGTTTGACATACTTAATCATCCTGCGTGCTATTTCATACAACACCAGAAGATCAAAATAAATGACTCACAATCAAATTAAAATTAAATCGCGTTACGCACCAACCCTATTAAGCGGTAACTGTTATACTATAACTCGTACTAAGCGATAATACATTAATAATCTGTTTGTTAATGTTCCCTCGTTCTCATACTACGATGAATTTGAAGACGTTTAGTTATTACTTAGCTAAATCTTGACAAATAGACACTATCGTGACATGTGTCATATATTAGCTTTATGAGATTTAATCAAATCTGTCTCTTGTGTACAAATCTTGTCACATCATCAGATTACATTAAAATTAGTTTGATGTCGTGATGGCTCAGGGTGGGTTTATTTGTAAAGTATAGGTAAGTATGGAATTTATTTCCCGTTCTCCTCCATACAAAACTTTCTTTTGGAATGGGCAAAAACATACAATATTGTTGGTTTTTTTCTCTCTTTGTGCATGACGTTCAAAATAATTAATGGTCTAATTGAAATAAAATATTACTAATCTAAAATCAAAATGAATATTATTATGAGCCAAATAATTTCTTTATTTATTTAAATGCGCTAATCCTAGGAAATACTGGACGAAGTTGATAAAAGTCCCTACTGTTATATAGCCCATTTAACAAGGAATGTGTGCTATATAACATTATTCTATACTCACCGGAGCAGCAGCAGTAACCTAGCAATATCCGAAGACGTAACGTAATGAGCATGAAACCGCGGGGTATAGCTAGTGTATGGATGAGGCCCAACCCTAGTATCGTTTATTTAACTAACCATCATACATTAATAAAACGTTCGTAATCAGCCTTCGAATCACGATGAACTTAAAGGTACGTATCATGCCATAGATTATACGATTTGGTGAGGCTGAACCGTCATTTCGATCGATGCCGAATTGCCGACCGTCATTCCGGTTGATTGTTATTACAAGTAACTTCAATTCTATTAATTATGGTCAGGCTCCTGACCTCTTGACGTGCCATGTGATTGGAAGCTCCATTTTGGAATGAGTTAACTAATTTTATGGTCATTTTAGTTGTGGCTGAGGGTTATATAGTGAGGGTTATATTATGAGTTACTAAATGATAATAATACTAGCCTAGTACTGTCCCACTGCAGGACAAATTCCTCTTTTTATACATAGAAAGCACAAGCATTGATCACCATGCTTGCTCAAGACGAATAGGTGATTTTATCAACTAACATTAATTTTAGATGTAAACCCACGTTTCCTGACGCTGTTTTCCTTCACAGATGTCAGTGATGACCAAGATAAACTTATAAATTACATAATGAACTGAAAAAGTCGTATTGGTATAGAACGCATAACGTACTGGGCTATTACGACACAATCCATACTAATATATACCTATAATAAATGCGAAAGTAACTCTCTCTGTCTGTCTATCACGTTTTGACGACTAAACCACTAAACTGATTTTGATGAAATTTGATACGGGGTTAGGTTTAACCCAAGAAAGGACATAGGCTACTTTTTATCTGTGCGAGTCCTAGATAATCGACATCCACGCGGACAAAAACGCGGGCAAAAGCGTGTAATAAATAAACAAATGAAGATCTTTACTTTATCTTAATTGCTTTGTGAATAAAAGAATATTAAATTGTACAATGTCAAAGCAAATCGGAAGTCAGATGAGTAATCGTTATGTTCCGTGGCTTTAATTTACGTCAGAAGTGCTGGAGCAAAGCAATTGGTTGAATTCAAACGAGCTAAGCCAAATGAGCTAAGAGCGGGTTCAGCAGACCGCAATCAACGGTCTGCTGAACCCGCTCTTAGCTCAAACGCATTTAGATTAGTTGAAGAAGTCAAACGGAATTGTTAATAAGCATTTATTAGCGTCAAAGCGTTAGTATTTATTAATTTTCAATACTTGTCTATGCTAATTTCATCATCTGCTTAGCCTTTTCCCACCGGGGCTGCGGGTTGTTCGTAAGAGATACCGCGCCCCCGGAACGCAAAGGGCACAAGAAGGAACATGGGTGGGTTTTAGTCAGTAAAAGTCTGACACTCCCTCCCGCCCCGCCCAGGGCGGGAGAAGTTATTTGATGGTTTCCCACCTCCCCTAAAATAGCCTTTTCCCAACTATGTTGGGGTCGCTTCCAGTGTAACTGGATGCAGCTGAATATCAGTGTTTTATATGGAGCGAATGCCTATCTGACCTCCACAACCCAGTTACTGGGCAACACGATGACTCTTGGTAAGACTGGTTTGTCAGACTTTTATTTTTGGTGGGTGGGAAATCATCAAATTACTTCTCCCGCCCTGGGCGGGGCAGGAGGGAGTGTCAGACTTTTACTGACTAAAACCCACCCATGTTCCTTCTTGTGCCCTTTGCGTTCCGGGGGCGCGGTATCTCTTGCGAACAACCCGCAGCCCCGGCAGGCATCGGCCCTCAGTGGCCCCTTCCTTATGCTGACATCTCTTTGAGGCGCGCCTGGAACACGAAGGCGCCGTCGACACGGCCTGTCGTTATGCAACGTAAGGACGGTGAGCTACCCATTGCTCACCGTCCACAGGCCAGTATCTACGGTGGCCGGGAGTCGTCTCGCGGCTCCCGACGTCCGGAGCGTCTACCGCGGCGGCTGGGACGGGAGAACCGCTGTCTCAACCGTCCCGCCGCCTCCTTCTCAAGCATTACTGCCTCGCAGAAGGAGGCGACTGCATCCCATTCCCTCTCGCTCCGGACCATGGCTTGCACCAGAGCCGGACGCGAGAGTTCGCCGCCGCCGATGGCCGCCACGAGGACTCGGCGATGCTCCGCCCAAGCGGGGCATACCGCCACGGTGTGCTTCACCGTGTCCTCGGGGCGAGCCACACAATGGTGACACCCGGACGTTTCCTCCCGCCCGATGACGTGCAGGAACCTCCCGAAACACCCGTGTCCGGTGAGGACCTGCGTCAGGCGGTAGGTGAGGGCGCCGTGGCGCCTCTCCAGCCACTCCTCAAAGAGGGGACTTACCGCCTCTATTAAGGCGTGCCCAGTTTGTCAGACTTATGGCAAGGCTTTTTTAAATTTTCAATGGATGGCAAACAAGCCGACGGCCCGCCTCATGTTAAGTGGTCACCGCTGCGTAAAGATGTCTTTTGTATAATCTTGTGTATAATCTTTTGTTTGTTTTTATAGAATGGGCTTCGAAACTCCTGGACTGATTTTAACCTTTTTTTACCAATGTATAGCTACATTATTCCTGAGTAACATAAGCTATATAACACCACGCTACGACACACGGGAGCGGAGCAGTAACCAAAGATGTAACATAACGCGGGTGAAATAAACCACGTGGACGAAGTCGCGGGTAGTTGGCTAGTTCTTTATAAAAGAATAAAAAAAACTTTAATATTTTATATCGTCAAATATGGCGCACAGTATCAGTGTGGACATAGTAGGTAAAATAACGAAAATTTAAAATTCGATTTCTATGCAGATGCGGGTACAAAGGAAAAACAAAACGTACTGCAGGCGCTTGTGTAACGTTTAATTGTAAAAGTGGACAAAAAAATACGAATTTCATGTTCTAAAAACTGTTTAAATATTGGCTAGTATTTTTCTGGAAGCTTTGTTATAAAGGAGAATGAATTCTTGATGATTTTTTGCTGCTGTCGCCAACATTACTTCTCTACAAAATTTCTATTTATCCTTTACTAGTTTTTGCCCATGACTTCGTCCGCGTGAAATAGTTACTTTGTGTAGCTTTTTTTATTTCCCCAAGGTATAACTAATCCATTTTTATACCAAATTTTATTAAAATCGGTTCAGTGGTCTAGGTGTAAAGGGTAACAGACAGATAGACAAACGGAGTTACTTTATCATGTATAATATTAGTAGGGATTAGGAAGATTTACAAAGGTTTCTATTTATCCTTTACTAGTTTTTGTCCATGACTTCGTCCGCGTGGAATAGTTACTTTGTGTAGCTTTTTTTATTTCCCCAAGGTCTAACTAATCCATTTCTATATCAAATTTTATTAAAATCGGTTCAGTGGTCTAGGTGTAAAGGGTAACAGACAGATAGACAAACGGAGTTACTTTATCATGTATAATATTAGTAGGGATTAGGAAGATTTACAAAGGTTTCTATTTATCCTTTACTAGTTTTTGCCCATGACTTCGTCCGCGTGGAATAGTTACTTTGTGTAGCTTTTTTTATTTCCCCAAGGTCTTAATAATCCATTTCTATACCAAATTTTATTAAAATCGGTTCAGTGGTCTAGGTGTAAAGGGTAACAGACAGATAGACAAACGGCGTTACTTTATCATGTATAATATTAGTAGGGATTAGGAAGATTTACAAAGATATGGGTGCCTGACAATTTTCCACATTAACTTTTCGTTCGTACAACAGATGGTTAGTTAAGATTTTGTTGCAGAATAATATGACCTTTCAAAGGTCAATGGTGCAGATGAAAGCATCAATGGGACACTTCAGCATATGAGACATAGTCAGATTAGGAGCTGTTAGACGGGCCTACGATGCCCCACTTCGTCAAATTATGTTAAATGTCAAAGTCAAAGCATTGATTTCAATTAGACCATTTACAGGCACTTTAAAATTGTTAAGAAGTTACAATTAAAAGTTGAAGCTAGTTTGTCTTCAGAGAAAACTTGGATAAAATATTCAGATTATGTGCCATTAAGCGTAGCTTGCAATTGCAAGCATTCATTGCCGAGGTTGTTCGAAAGAGATACCGCGCCCCCGGAATGCAAAGAGCACAAGAAGGAACATGGATGAGTTTTAGTCAGTAAAAGTCTGACACTCCCTTCCGCCGCGCCCAGGGTGGGGGAAGTTATGTGATGATTTCTCATACCTAAAAAAAAAAATATGTATGTTCTGCGATTTCTTTTAGTTTAGTCAATAAAAGACACCCCCTCTCACCCCGCCCAGGGCGGGGGAAGTCATTTGGTGATTTCCCATCCGAAAAAAAACTGCACTTAATGGCACATAGTCTTCATATTTTAATCATGAACGAAAAAAAAACCACAGGAAGTCCACTGCTGGACATAGGACTCCCCCATAGATTAAATACGACGAAGGTTACATGTTCTCTATTAATATCACAGCATTTGATTTACAAACTAGCTCACTAACTAACTCGGCTAACTGCCTCGGTAGCTTAGTGGTCCTAATCGCGACTACTACGCTAGGGGTCTTGGGTTCGACTTCGTTCGATTCGAGCAAAGTGTTATTGGGTTTTTCTATGAAATTCGCAGTAGCAACTCGGAGTTAGGATTTGTGCCCGGTTAATGACAATAGGCTCGCCCCCTATTGCATGGGACCTAACCATACCGGCAAACTGTGGGTGTACATCGTTATACCTCAACCTAACCTTTCGGGGAATACAGACGTGATGCTAACTAGCTCACGTAACATTGTGTCCTCAAAGGGGGTGAATTGAATCACTTTTGAAAGACCTGAATAGAGCTACAATCGCATGTAAGTGTCGCCGCGCCGTCTAGACTGAAGCCCTACACTCGATACTTGGCACCCATTGACGCTTTTAACCTATAAAGTGCACTGACTGTTTATTTTTTACTTCAGAGCTATTAAATTTAACTTCTGAAGATAAGTTATTCTCATTTTTAAGAGTTCTTTTTGTAGTTTATCTTTTTATGGTGTGACTTCCAGTTTCTCAAATAGTGATTTCAATGTCATGGTTTTTGACCTTCAGTGTCTCGAATGAAAAAATTGTGTGATAAATTGTCTACATATAAATTGTCTGTGTGTTGGGTTTTTGATAATTCAGTCAGTTAATCACAGTAGCTTACGTGTGCTTTTTTTTTTTTTTTTTTTTTGGTGGGTGGGAAATCATCAAATAACTTCTCCCGCCCTGGGCGGGGCGGGAGGGAGTGTCAGACTTTTACTGACTAAAACCCACCCATGTTCCTTCTTGTGCCCTTTGCGTTCCGGGGGCGTGGTATCTCTTGCGAACAACCCGCAGCCAGCTTACGTGTGCTTGACATTTTGTTATATTAATTTTTTGCTTAAAAAACTAAGGACAAGGCTTTTGTTCTATTTTCATTGTTTTAGGTTTTTGACGACTGTCAGACTAAAATTTTTTATTGTAGCTGTTTTCACCCATACTGTTCTGTGAAGCTGCTTTATCTATACTAATACAATAAAGCTAATTTCTTTTTTGTTTCTATAAACGCGCCAATCTTGGGAACTGGAAACAATCTTTAAGAATCTGATAGGCAGACTCATAGGGAATAGTATGTATGCACTCTATAGTGGAGCAATAACCAAACACTTAACTTAAGTGAATGAAAAATTACGAGGACGAAGTCGCGGACAGAAGCGAAAAAAAAAAAGAAAATTTGATAATTTAAAAGCGTATCAGTAAAAACCTACATCAATATACCTAAACTCTACTATTATCCAACTCAAATAAAACTGAGCTCAACACACGCCACATCCACGTCGCTGCGCCACACACACACGCGCCACTCGAGTCACGACGACCCTCGCGCGGAGAGCCCTCGCCTCCACCTAGCACCTACTCAATACCACCGAACTAACTCGCTGTTGACCACACGAACACTTTATGAGTGCTCATCATTCACAAATGGCTGTATAAATGTAACTCGAAATATTGATTTTTTTTAGCTGCTTCGTTAGCCTATTGGTCTTTAATGCTTAGAGGTATTGAGTTCGATTCCCAGGTCGAGCAAAGTGTTACTGGGTTGTTCTAGGAAATTTTCAGTAGCAGCTCTGACTTAGGATTTGTGCCCAGTTGACAGCAATAGGCTAGGAGAAAGTGATAAAGCCAGTTATGTACTCACGCGCATAAGAGAAGGGTAGTCCATCCGACCATCGGAACTCCCCTTCATGGACGGCATCAGTAGCTCCGATCCAGTAGACGTCATCCACTCCGGCACCGGGACTGCAAACAAAGAGTTATTGTCATGATTGATTCCCCACTACTGGGCATAAAACTAGGCACATTAGGAATTTGTCTTATATCGTAGTTGTGTTCACAAAGATATAAACTCACATACACAAAAAATCAGACCCGGGATACTCAAAGTCAAAGTCAAAGTCAAAACATTTATTTCAATTAGACCATTTACAGGCACTTTTGAATTGTTAAGAAGTTACTCACACAAAAAGTTGAAGCTAGTTGCTCGTTCCAAAACGTAGGTCTCTATGGAGAAGAACGAGCAAGAAACTCCATGGACACTCTTTTCAAATTGGTTTTTACAAAATCTTGGTTACTAGAAACTACCTCCACGTCATACAAATATAATTAGGTAGATGACACTACTAATCAATTGACGTACTTTTTATGAGCTGTCAAAACGCAATTCCGCCTTTAGATTTTGTATGACAATACTAAACCATGACGTCACTTTTTTGACATCTCAATCTACTAACTATTTATTGATTTAAAAGCAACCAAAAATCGAATTTTATAGTTATTTGAAAATTTATCGGGTTTTCAGGGCTACAATAAACTGTTTTTTTTTGTAAAGCTGTGTCTTGGAATTATTACATAATGGTGTTATCTAACCAATTATGTTCTGTGCCGGAATCAAATCCGAGACACGCAGCAAAACAGCCAAACGCTCAGCCACAGCGCCAAGCGTGCCGTCTTTTATGCCTTGCTTCTCCACATTCTAATTGTGTAACAAATACAGTCACAATTCGAAGAATTTTAAACGAAATTCATAATCCACTGCTTTACATGTTTGAAAAATGTATCAGCTTGATAATGTAAATAAAGCAATGTATATTGTTATGTTACGTAATAAGATGTTGATCAAATCATTTTATTTTTCTAATAAAGAATGGAATGGATAGTTAAATTGTTTTTTTTTCATTCTATCCTTTATAGGTTATCCTCAAATCTGGCTGTAGGTTTGCCAACACTCCTATACCTTAGTAGTCGAAAAAAAAAAATATATGGAACGGATGTCTTTTTTTTTTTCGAACAAAAACGATTTAATATGGAACGGATAGTAGAAGGGCGTTACGTAAGTTGTATGGCGCAGTAAATATGGATGCGTTTTGGGTCACAGTACGAAGTTTATGGCAGCCGTCGTCGTGGGTAGTTGGAAAACTTATTTATAGGTACCTACAGTTTGTGTCAGCCACAAATAAATATTCAGCAGTTGTCTAGGACGGTGTATTTATTGAGAACTAACTTGTGCCTGCGTCTTTGTCATTGTAAATGTCGGTTATCTCCGAGGTTTATTCTTGCGCGCAACCCTAATTCTTTTTCTAAGCAAAACACAATATTAAAAATTTTAAGCAACCTCCGACAGAAGAATAAACCGCAGCTAACAAAAGAGCTCATAATTTTAAAGCCGCTGAACCTATTTTCATCAAATGTAGCTAAGAGCACTCCCGACTAATTCACCTTTCAAACAAAAAAAACAAAATCAAAATCGGTTCACGCGTTCGGGCGTTACGATGCCACAGACACACACACAGACACGTCAAACGTAATAGGCATGACCCCGTTGTTTTTGCGACGGGGGTTAAAAATTTAAGTAGCCTAAGTTACTCCTTATAACATTAGCTAGCTGCATGAAAGTCCTGTCAAAGTCGGTCACGCCGGTTCGAAGATTAGCCGAAACAAACATGTTTTATATATGGTTTTTTTTTTGATGTTGGTACTCTGTAAATACTTCTTTTTAGAGTATCGATGGCAAATATAAATAGTTTTTTTTTTTTGTAAACACTGTTAAGCGTTTAGTTAAAAGCTATTATTTTGACGTTATAAACAGACACTACGATTTTATTTATTTGTTTTATATGTATTGATTGATTTGGAAATTTAATAGGGATTATGCATGATTTTTTTAAATTGCATTTATTAACAAAATATGACAATACCGTAGTAGAGATGACTAAAAGTGAAATTAAAAAAATCGGCCAAGGAATACGGCCGATATAAGCATTTAAAACTATTAATTAGGCACCAATTAGACAGAGAAAAAGAGAGAGACTGTGACGTCACTTAACATTACGGTTCTAAAAACTCCATGTTAAACGTTTTGCTCCGTGTTACGTTTTGATGGCTTATATTTTTTCACATTTCACAGTTATTAGAAAAATTGTTTTACTAAACTGTCTATTGCATAACTGAGGATTAATTTTTAAATAAAAAAAATCATGCACATTCCCTATTGCGCACTTATCATTATTTTAGTTTATCACATTGTTCAAGCTTCAGAACTTGTTCGATGTATTATGAAGCAGTTTATAGTCTAAGCTAAGTAAATCCTTACCGAGATGAGTCGTACATTCGTCTTTATGAAAAAGGCATAACGTTTTCCTGAATCACATTTGAATTCTCAACGGTAATGCTCTCAAGTAAATATAAGTAGAAATACGTGGCACGATGGCTCTAATGTGTCGACAAATTGGAGTAGAAAAGGTGCCATTATACTCTCGTGTGTCTAGATTCTACAATATATTGCCTTACACCTGCCTCCTTGACATTTAAATAATACACAAGGGATACTTTACATTGAGATGTTCTTACAAGTCTGTTTGACGCTAAAATACACCTTTTTCTTTATACCTTAAAGTCACGTTGCGTTTGACCATACGACAATATTAAACTTTAATACTCACGCATGTATGAGTAGTTGGTCCATAATCTGCTGTTGCCTCTCGTTTAGAACGCTAGCGAGGTGTCCCCCCAGCCTCACACACTCTGCCTCCGCCTGCCTCCAGGCCTTCTTCGCCTCCCGCACCGCTGATATGCAAAAATCACCAGACAGCACCCACCCATAGTCGCAGTGTCCCACGACCTCCTCCACAGCCTTATCCATCCACCACACTTTCAACCACATGGCTGACGTATTCTTCTTCGCAGTTATACTAATATTCAAACGCACAGAATTACCCTCAGATACTATCTGAACACTTCTCAAGGGGTCGCCAGGCTGGGAACAGTGCCTCCACTTTGACTCCCCATCTTCTAAACTTAATTCCATTCCTCTACACAAAGCTTGTACATCTTCATGTATAATGTTGGACACATCGTTTTCTTTAGCGTCCATTGGTCCGGTGCCCATTTGAAGCCGCAGGGCGACGCGGTTGCCGTACGGCAGGTGGACCTCATACGAGCATGAGAGCTTGACGGTCGGGCCGACTTCGAACGAGCCGTTTCTTCCCGTGAGCAGAACATCATGGCAATGGTCTACTAGACGGTATATCGCGGCGAACGTGGGTCGACCGTGGAGTTCTATGGCGGGGCTTTTGAATGATGCGGTGTAGAGAAACTTTCTGTTCGGAAGCGGTATTTGGTCCAGTTTACCGCAGAGGGTGGGGGTGTTGGGGGCGAAGCGGATGAAGCCGGTGGAGCACGGCACGTTGAGCTTGTGCAGTTCGATGAGGACGGCGCGGCGCGGGCCGGGGGTAGGCACGAGCACGCGGCACCCGTGCGTGCGCGGCACGTGCCCGGAGTGCACGCGACCCACGCGCAAACTTCTTAGGCGTATTGCACAATCTGAAACAAAAGATAACATATTTCTTTACTCCGATAAATCTTATTAAAAGCTGAAAGCCTGCTGCTGCGGCTGAGTTGTTTACTGCTTATTTATTATTTTTTTATAGTGCGCTTTTACTGTGTATTGATAAAATGTTCTAATAAATATATCACTAGCACAAAGCCATGAGAAATAGCTGAACTATAAATAAATGTTAACGACAAAGAGATTTATATTTGGGAAACGATCAATACTGTCCCTCTTCCCGCTGAAAATAGCGTGATCCAAGTCGAATATTATTCAGAGTAGAGATTTGAATTCAAGAGATTTGGGACGATCTTGATATTGGACAATATTCTTGTCAGTGAGCTCATCTGAATACAAACTTCAAAGTTAAACTACTCAGGAATCTTTTTTTAAATATTGCCTTTAATTTTACCTACAGCTATTAGAGACCATTCAAATGTTTCTATCTACAATAACGGTTGTGAGTCAGTCAAATAGCCCCGTCGAACTGCCCCGTTGGAGCGTGGGGTCCCGGGTTCGATTCCCAGGTGGAGCAAAAAGTGGTATTGGGTTTCTCCATTAGGATTTGCTCAGTAGCAGCCCGGAGTTTGGAAGTTGGTGGTGTGACACACCCGTGCCTCGGAAAGCACGTAAAGCCGTTGGTCCCGGCGGTCATTCGTAGATCTTTGACAGTCTTTACGGATAGTCAGAAGCCAGGAAGTCCGACAGTTAGTCTAACCCAGAGGTGTCGTGTTGTCCAGTAACTGCGTTGTGGAGGACAGATAGGCAGTCACTCCATGTAAAACACTGGCAGAGGGAGTGTACCTGTGTTTGCGCATACACTTGTGCCCTATAACATCTCTTGAGTACTTGGCTAGTCTCCATTGGAATTCGCCGCCGTGGCCGAAATTCGGTCGAGAGGAGGATATTATTACTATCACCTTGCTATTAAATATTTTTATCACAGCATTACCTACCATCCATCACGCCGGTATGTTTAGGTCCCATATAGGTAGTAGGGGGCGAGTCTATTGCCATTAAACGGCCACAAATCCTAACTCCGAGATTAAGAAATTTATAGAAAAACCCAATAATACTTTTTACCTGAGACTCGAACCCAAGACCTCCAGCATAGCAGTCACGCTTTGGACCACTAGGCTGCCGAGGCAGTATCATTACCTATTCTGTTTAATTCGTGTCGATACTACGAAAAAGTAAACTTTAGTTATATTAGGAGGTAGGACAGTATAATAATATTAATATTATGTTAGATACCTATTTTGGAGGCTTGCTTGCCCTGTTATGTTCGCCTTAGGCATAGTTTGTGCGAACAATGTCCGTCGCATACCTGGGCATCAGTCAAAGGTGCCGTGTCTTGTGAGACGACATGACACGTAGCTGTACAGCCCTGGACATGGGTATGTTACGAGATTAGCAGTATCATTAGTGGAAATCCGTTGGTTGGTTTAGCTAATTAGGTTCTGTTTACCTTGTATTTTTTTTTAATGAGAATATGTTGTATTTTGTACTTGACTTGTTTGAAAATCCATGAAGAAATGGTAACACTACGTAAATTAACAAGATAAACCATTGAAAAGACACAAGAAAGCAATGTGCGTTCGTTCATTTGGATGACATTTTCTTTTTCAGTTATTTTGAATGAAGTATTTATGGGAACAACCTGCGCGACTAATAAGCGTAGGTCTCGGGTTCGATTACCAGGTCGGGCAAAAAGTGTTATTAGGTTTTTCCAGTAGGATTTGCTCAGTAGCAGCCCGGAGTTTGGAAGTTGGTGGTGTGACACACCCGTGTCTCGGAAAGCACGTAATGCCGTTGGTTCCGGCAGTAATTCGTAGATCTTTGATAGTCGTTATGGATAGTCAGAAGCCAGGAAGTCCGACAACCAGTCTAACCAAGAGGTATCGTGTTGCCCAGTAACTGCGTTGTGGAGGTCAGATAGGCAGTCGCTCCATGTAAAATACTGGTACTCAGCTGCATTCGGTAGGACTTGAAGTCGACCCCAACATAGTTAGGAAAAGGCTAAGCAGATGATGATCTATGGGACCAATGTAAAACTATATTCTTTCAAATAAAAATATATTTTTCTAAATCGGAATAAATAAATAATGGAATTAAGAGGTAATAAAAAACAAAAAAATGTATAAATTCGTATTAAAATTTAGAAAAAAAATTAAATTGATTTAAAATTGTAAATGAAATTATTAATAATTAGTGTTATATAATTCCTAGCAATTACATAATATCGTGATGGACAGTGGTTAAGGGGGCGCATTTTACATATGACGTAGCGGGTTCGATGCCGGGCCACCAACGCGACTTTTTAATTCATATACGCACTTTCTAAGTTTATCTTGGACTTCACTAACATTGGTGAAGGATAACGTCTTGAGGAAACCAGAACATATAATAAGTATAAGTCTGAAATCGCCAATCCGCCTTGAGCAAGCATGGTAATTATTGCTCGTACCTTCTCTGTATGAGTTTAGGCATTTGCTATGTAGTGGGACAATAATAGGCTGGTATTATTATTATTCCTAGTAACAGTTAAACGCCACGTCATACAATGGGGTGTGTATTCAAGTGTGTATTTCCGATGTCAGTGAGGCGTGTAATAATAATGTCTATTGGACAGCTCGTCTATCGGTTGGACAGGTTTAAGATATGCATTAATTATCGAAGTCATGAATAATTACGACTATTATTACTGATTAAGGTATGCAAATGATCGATATGGCGTGTTGCTATTACGATATTAAATGCTGATTTTGGTAAATGTGTCATATTATTTAACGAAGGCACGAGCTGCCACGCTTGCTCCACGCGCCACGCTTGCTCAATGCGGATTGACGATTTCAGACATAATATGAATTATGAGTAACTGCCCCGTTGGTCTTGTGGTCGCAAGCGCGACTGATGAGCATGAGGTCCTGGGTTCGATTTCCAGGCCCAGCAAATTGTTATTGGGTTTTTTCATTAGGATTTTTTTAGTAGCAGCTTGGAGTTAGGATTTGTGCTCGCCTCCTATTACATGGGACCTAAAACGTATCGGCGAACTGTGGGTGTACATTGGTACATCTCTGCCTAACCCTTCGGGGAATAGAGGCGTGATGGTATGATGATGATACTAATGTACACTAACAGTTCGCCAGTATGTTTAGGTCCCATGTAATAGGGGGCGAGCCTATTGCCATCATCGGGGCATAAATCCTAACTCCGAGCTGCTACTGAGAATTTTATAGAAAAACCCAATAAAACTTTGCTCGACCTGGGAATCGAACCCAAGACCTCTAGCGTAGCAGTCGCGCTTAGGACCACTAGGCTAACGAGGCAGATCTACCTACGAGCAATAAACTTTAAATAGTAAATAGTTATCGTGGAGCGACGTGGTAGTAAAACGTACAATGTTGTGAATAGGTTGCAGCTGCACGTGTATTGCTTCTAACAGTGTTTGTTTATGTGATATTACCGTTTGGAAGGTAACAGGGTGCGGGCGGACGCGGTAGCGAGCGCAATTCTCGCTGCATTTGTGTGTGTGTGTGTGTCCCGAACCGATTTTGATTTTGTTTTTTGTGTTTGAAAGATTAATTAGTCGGAAGTGTTCTTAGCTTTGTTTGATGGAAATCGGTTCAGCGGTTTCAAAGTTATTATGAGCTCTTTTGTTAGTTACGGTAGTGAATTTTATATAAAACTTCTGTTTACGCCACCCGGCTGAGAAGGGTCAACCTACCGTTTGAATCATTCATTAAAAATAATATAGGCACATGGACCCCATGACCCAAGGGTTTCCATCTCAAATGGCTTGAAAATACAGTTACCAATGAGGGTACTTTACCTTCGCCTTTTGAACTTCAATAATTATTTATTTACTTATTGCACTCATGTTGTTTCGGGATTTTATATTGTTTCTAGTGTTTCAAATATGACCCTGTTAGGGCACAGCAACATATTTTTAAAACTGCATGCATTACATTCACATATTTATACTAATATATAAAGCTAAAGAGTTTGTTTGTTTGTCTGGTTGAACGCGCTAATCTCAGGAACTACTGGTTTGAATTGAAAATTTTTGTGTTGGATAGCTCATTTATCGACGAAGGCAATAGGCTATATAACATCACGCTACGATACACGGGATAGGAGCAGTAACCAAAGACGGAACTTAATGCGGGTGAAAAAAACCACGCGACCGAAGTCACTAGCAGAAGCTAGTATTACATACATATAGTTAAGTATATCATAATTATTTCATTAATGAACATAAAGATGGCAATTTAGTGATTTTCAGTCGTTTTTAAGACAACACCACGCTTGTACCTGTAAACCGCTATTGGAACAACAGTGTGTCCTCTACCTAACCTATTGTGTTGATGGCCCGCCCCCTCAAAGCTTCACTCTGGAGGCGAGAAAACCGCACACAACGTACGGGTTCCGCACACAATATTGTACCTGTTTCTCATGTCACTGATTACAGTAGACACAGGGTCTGTTGTACTACCTTCGATTAAGTTCCGATTAAATATCTTGTCAGATAATAAAGTATACAAGGTGTTAGTTTAAACAAGGGACATGATTTAAGGGGTCTGTACTCCTTACGAAAATAAACTAGGAAATTAAACATAAAATAGCAAAAAAAAAACCAGCTGTTCCTTACAATATGTTGTCCAGTTATGCGAACATAAATGTATGGAGCAGTTGTTATTCTTTTGTGTTTTTACGATTATCTATTTAGAGTTGAAGTGGAACACTCCATAGAGGTATTTTCTGTTGAATACGTTTAGACCGTCTCGTTAGCTTAGTGGTCCTAAGCGCGATTGCTATGGTAAAAGTATGGTGTTCGATTCTCAGGTCCAGAAAGTGTCTGTGGGTTTTTTCTATGAATTCTCAGTAGCAGCTCGGAGTTAGGATTTATGCCCGGTTAATAGCAACATACCGGCGAACTGTAGGTGTACGTTGGTACACATCTGCCTAATATTACGGGGAATACAGGCGTGATGGTATGACATTTAGCGGACTACCTTTGTAAGAGGATTAAAATAACATCGTTTAAGGAACCCAAGAAAGGCCTTCTAGATGAAGTCTACGTATGGCTTATTAACGGAACTATCCCTTGGGCATAATCTACTCAGAACAGCTACACTATGCTATGTATTGCGTGCTACATAGGTGCGGGTTTCGTACTCAGCACTTGTACAATTTCGAACTACGTCTAATAAGCAGCGAGCTTTGTACGAACCAACATGTACCGTACTGCGCAACATTGTTTTAATTTTGTTTTCACTATATTTCTGTTGTGTGGAAGTCTGAAATTATGCGGCATTTTTCGTTACTAAACTTTATTTATTACTTAAGAAGTCGTGAGGGATTAGTGGATAAGTGGCCTGTCTCTTGTGCATGGGGTTGTGGATTCGAAATCGGGCAAGTAAGTAGTATTTTTTTTTTTAATAACGATGTCCTTCACTAGCTTTTCCTCCTTTATCGTGGGTTCGTTTACAAACATATAAACTCACATGTACAAACAGTCTGATTCGGAGCAAATCTGTAGGCCTTACTAATATTTGTTCCGTGCGGGAATCAAACTTGTGACACGCAAGCAGCAACTTGCTCAGCCACTACACCAACCGTGTTTCAATTTAATTCATAATTATGTACTTTCTAAAGGTTATTTTGGACATCACTGACATCGGTGATGGAAAACATCGTGAGGAAACCTGGAGCTATATGATAAATATACGTCTGACATCGCCAATCGGCCTTAAGCAAGCGTGGTGATCAATGGTCGTGCCTTCTCTGTATTATTCTATGTTACTCCGCGAGTTTGTGCTAGGCTCTCTGGAACCATATAATATGGTATACTCGCCCACTAAAGTGTTAACATTTCCTTTTATATTTGTATGTTCTGCAGTGCGGGTGTATGCATTGAATTTATGTACAAACATTTGTTTTAAGGGTGTATTTATAACATTTTTATTACACTGAATATATTAGTTTGAAAGAAAAATGTTCTTAGATTTTAAAGATTGTTTTCCAGATGGCGCCCACCTCTCATTTAAAAGTTTTGGATATGGAACTTGGTACTGTTTAAATAAAAGCATTTTATTTTTAATTAAGTACTTATTTTTACTTAAATAAACAATTGGAGTTTACGCTATCGGCTCCACTATGCTCTAGCCTTTGGTTCAGGTCACAATACAGCCTCGATTGCAATGACAAATTTTACTCACTAATATCATAATGTACTTTTAACGTACGATTTAAGGCACTAACTTGAACGGTAAATGACTTGCTGTGTCAGAGCCATGCTGTAATGAACAACAATTCAAGTGTTACGATAATATTTGACAGTCGTACCAAGTTATGAATGAAAGATAAAGCCTTAACATTAAGTCTCACTCTAACTGTTACTGTCCCATATAGGGCTCATATTGAGAAATAACGAACATTGATTACGTTTGCTTAAGGCGGATTGGCGATTTCAGACTTATATTAATTACAAGTCAAGGTTTCTCCACGATGTTTTCCTTCAGCGATGTTTAAGATAAACTTAGAAAGTACATATTATGAATTTGAAAAACCAAATTGATTGTTGCCCGGTTTCGAACCAGCAAATTCACGCATGAAAGGCTAACGCCTTAACCACTGAGCCATCACGACATAAAATCAAATACCTTTGTCAAGTATTCATATCTGACGTTAAAATACAAGATCATTTCATTATATGAAATAAAACACGCACACATACACACCCCATGTTGAACATAATTTCCGAGTGTTACATAAAGCAATTTGGACGTAAAATAAGAAAACATTCATTGTGCATACAATGAACGTAATAAGCGTATGTTCCCGCGCTTTTAGGCCAGCCATCTTTGTTTCGTGACGTCACTTGATATAACTCACGGGATAAGAATGTTTCTGGGTTTCTTTTGGACGTTTATGGCATTTTGTATATCGTTTGGTAGTGTTATTGCTTTACTGATTGACTTTAGTTCTGTCAAAACGAACCAATCCACAATCTCCATTATATATATTATTTATGTATTTTTCTTTACTTATCAATGACACATCTATAACAGCTTACACTAATGTGCCGTGTCGACGGCGCGTTCGTGTTCCACGCGCGCCTCAAAGAGATGTCAGCATATGGAAGGGGCCACTGAGGGCCGATGCCTGCCGGGGCTGCGGGTTGTTCGCAAGAGATACCGCGCCCCCGGAACGCAAAGGGCACAAGAAGGAACATGGGTGGGTTTTAGTCAGTAATAGTCTGACACTCCCTCCCGCCCCGCCCAGGGTTGGAGAAGTTATTTGATGAAGCTTACACTAATGTGGCATATTCTGATTAGGAGCTCCACAATCGCAATTGAGTTTTGAAGTAATACTTCTTTACGCACGCTTGACTTGAGGAGTAAGCTGTTGAATGAGTGACAAGAGCGTTACAGAAATGTGTGTGATCGGGCTAACGGAAGTTGAGAGGGAGATAAAAGTTAGTGAAGATAGAAAGAGAGAGAGAGTTAAGTTTCGCATATTATACTACTGTACTGTAGGAGCAAGAGAGAGTAGTGCGTGCGCTCATTTTCTTTCCTTTTTCCTCAAGTGACATGTCAAGTGACACAACTGATTTTTTTTTATAAATTAAAGTATTTTTTTTTGTTTATACGAATCCAATGACGTATCATTTATTAAAATCGATTGAGACTTTGGGTAGTTACGAACGAACATAGGAACGGACATACATACATACAGGTCAAACAAATAACCCTCGTTTTGGGCTTCACCGCAGGCGGGTAAAAATGTAATGTTAGGTACAATCATATTTCAGTATTCGTTATCTATAGTTGTGTGACGTGAAAAACGTCACAATTGGGTAGATGTCATTAAACAATAATTCCAATAGTTTATCTTTGTTTCGGGAGGTTCCTGCACCTCATCGGGCGGGAGGAAACGTCCGGGTGTCACCATTGCGTGTATCGCCCCGAGGACACGGTGGAGCACACCGTGGCGGTATGCCCCGCTTGGGCGGAGCATCGCCGAGTCCTCGTGGCGGCCATCGGCGGCGGCGAACTCTCGTGTCCGGCCCTGGTGCAAGCCATGGTCCGGAGCGAGAGGGAATGGGATGCAGTCGTCTCCTTCTGCGAGGCAGTAATGCTTGAGAAGGAGGCGGCGGGACGGTTGAGACAGCGGTTCTCCCGTCCCAGCCGCCGCGGTAGACGCTCCGGACGTCGGGAGCCGCGAGACGACTCCCGGCCACCGTAGATACGGGCCTGTGGACGGTGAGCAATGGGTAGCTCACCGTCCTTACGTTGCATAACGACAGGCCGTGTCGACGGCGCGTTCGTGTTCCACGCGCGCCTCAAAGAGATGTCAGCAAAAGGAAGGGGCCACTGAGGGCCGACGCCTGCCGGGTCTGCGGGTTGTTCGCAAGAGATACCGCGCCCCCGGAACGCAAAGGGCACAAGAAGGAACATGGGTGGGTTTTAGTCAGTAAAAGTCTGACACTCCCTCCCGCCCCGCCCAGGGCGGGAGAAGTTATTTGATGATTTCCCACCCACCAAAAAAAAAAAAACCGTTTATCTTAGCCCTGAAAACCCGATGAATTTTTAAATAACTATAAAATTCAATTTTTATTTGCTTTGGAAACAATAAATAGTTAGTGAATTGAGATGACAAAAAAGTTACGTCATCATCATGTACCCATTGTCGTATGAAATCTATGGGGGAGTAGCGTTTTGACAGCTCATAAAAAGTACGCCAACTGATTAGTGGTGTCATTTCTACTCAATTGAAAAGCAAGCAAGGTTATGTATTGTAACGAAGTTCCCCACTTCGTTACAATACAGAACAGATTCACAATGTGTATCAGCATGTGGGGGATATTCTGAATTATTCATACGACTGATATGAGGGCGCCAATTCTGGAATCTGTTGCAGTGGTGTTAATGGTCAGGCGTTTGGCTTGAACCGGGCTGTTTCGGCATTTGTGTGAGTTTTTTTATTTACTGTTCGGATCATACATAATTCATTGTTTTCTGGGTTTGTGCCAGATAACTGCAGTAGGCTCGCATCCTATTACGTAACTAGTGAAATGTGAGTATTATTATATGTATGCTGATAGCTTCTGTCCGCTAATTTGCCTGTGTATTTTTTCTTAAGGTCAACAATTTTTTTTAATAATAAATATTAAATTATTTACAATATTGTGATCTTAAAGGATAACTCCTGACATTTCAAAAGACAATGAGTTAGTGTGTCGGCCATAGTCATTACCGAAAGTAGAATTCAGAAGGTCAAAGAACAAATAAATAGGTCACACAGATACACATAAAAAAATGGTTTTGTGTACCTTGTAAACATTCATAAATATATTTATTTTGTAAAAAGCTGTTATTTTGACACTACAAACAGACACTTAAATCTTACTAATATTTTTATTTTTATTAAATATTATGAATACTTACCATTTTTTTACCAATATATAGCTACATTATTCCTGAGTAACATAGGCTTTATAACATCATGCTACGGCCTACGAAGGCGGAGCAGTAAGCAAAGACGTATCTTAATGTGGGTATAATAAGCCACGCGGATGAACGCGACGTATTCTTGACTCGAGGTCCATAGAAGTTCATATGTACTCACTAAAAATAACGCTACAGTTTGTCGTATTTTCAAGTCGGCACATTGCTTGCTTTTCTTTGATCTCACGTCAGAACTTGCCCTCAAAGGAAACATTGACACAACTATTCCCAAGTGTGTTAACGACTTGAAGTAAATATTTGGTAGACAATACGAGATTAAATGTACATAATACGTGAGATAACAGTAATTCGGCCAAGTAGATAATGCTTCGGTAAATATTTATACAATTTGTTAGATAAATAGGCAGGGAGAGTAAATGGGTCTGGTTTAAAAATACAGGATTTGTTTTGGCGATTGAAGATTAAGTTACCGTGGATATGAGTGTATATGTTTTAATTTTGTTTCAATGTTTTCGTAAATAAGGATAAGGGCCTTCACACATGCCCGACTTTTTGTAGGACCGATTATCGGACCGTTAGATAAATCCATAGCATATATAGGTATTATTAAAATTCATGTTCCATTCTCTCCGACAAGAAAAACGGTCATCGATTGTCTGACGTGGACGGGCAGCGTTATAGTCCGACTTTGTTAATTATACTTATGTAAGCTACGCTAAAATATAGCTTGCTAGCTTTTGCCTGCGATTTCATTCGCGTAAACGTCAGTTATCGCGAAATAAAAAGTAACCAATGTTCTTTCTTAGGGTTCAAACTTGGGGTAAGTACTACTAAAGTACTAAAGTAATACTAAATTGCAACAAAATCGGTTCAGTGGTTTAACCGTGTATTCGTAACAGATAGATGGATAGAATTCCTTTTGCTTTTATATTATTATTATATGAATAACTGCCTCGTTAGCTAAGTCTTGGGTTCGATTGCCAGGTCGAGAAAAAAGTGTTATTGGGTCTTTCTATGAAATTCTCAGTAGCAGCTGGGAGTTAGGATTTGTGCCCGGTTAATGGCAATAGGCTCGCCCCCTATTACATGGGACCTATACATACCGGCGAACTGTGGGTGTATATTGGTACACCTCTGCCTTACCCTTCGGGGAATACAGGCGTGATGGTATGTTCGCTGGTTAGATTCCCGTACGGAACAAATATTTGTATAGCCTACAGGTAGTAGTTCCGGGTCTGGTTGTTTGTGTATGTGAGTTTATATGTTTGTAAACGCACCCACGACACACGAGGAATTCCTAGAGTGGGGCAATGTTTCTCTAAAAAAAAGAAAAAAAATAATTAATAATTGTGACATTATTGAATTATTTTGTATACGTACTTTCTTTCTTGCTTTCTATACTGATTTAGAACACCTCTATATTTACTATAGCAAAATTATTTAGGCAAGTGTACCTGTGAAAAGAAAGAAATAAAGCCAGTCTTATCAAAAGAAATTGTTACTTTCAATGAGCTAGAAGACTTTAATATCGTGACGTTGAAAACTGAAAAAAAAAGGTTGAAAGGAAAAACGAATTTGATGCCCAAATTGGGAAATTTCTTTTTATATAACTTTAATGACTTGTGAAAAACTCTGAAAAGTCCAAAATGTAAGGGCGAAGGTACGAACTTGTTTTATCATTGGAGGCGTTTTTTACTTGATTTTTTTGTTGAATTTGGAGAATATTGTGATTCATTATTTTTATTTTTAAATATTTTACGAATAATAAAAAGTCGCGATAGCTCAGTGGTTAAGGCGTCCGCCTCTCATGCAGAAGGCTGCGGGTTCAATTGCCAATGTGACTGTTTCAATTCATATGTGCATTTTAAGTTAGTCTTGGACAGCACTGGCATCGGTGAAGGAAAACATCGTTAGGAAACCTGGACTTGTAATGAATAGAAGTCTGGTGAATAGTAATAGGCTGGTAATTTTTTTTTTATGACGGTGATGCCATCTAGCTGATTTCGGCCAACAACGTAATTCGAACTTTTCTACAAGGTGGTGGTTGATGATTGGGGTATGCTGCTCTTTTATGTGTATGTTTCTTGTGTGTCTTTTGTGTGTGTGTGTGCATTTGACTAGCATATTCAATTGTTGCTGAGAAACTTCAAGCACACAGTAAATATACTAGGACACCGTTGGCAATATATAAATTATTTATTATATAATATATTTAGTTATCTATAAAAAAAACTTTTAAAATGATAAAGGGAGATAAAAATAAAATAAAGAAAGATAGCTTAAAAGAAAATGTGACGCGTTGAATTTAATCAGTTTAAATCACGAAACTCCCCAGAATCTCCCCTCCTCAATTATTTCATCCGCTCTATTCCGTAAAAACTTTATCGGGGTAAATTAAGGTGAAGCGAGCTTAGGATGAAATGTCGCCCCATTTCTAGGTATTGAGAGCTCTTGCGGAAGAATGCTCCGAGCGATACACGTATCCTGGCCAATGGTAGTTGAAGGAACACTGTGGAGTTTTAGTCGGTAGGAGTCCGACACACTCCTCCGCCGTGGCCGACAGCCCATGAAGAAAAAAAACGTCACGAATAAGAAATGATAAAAAAATATTGTCAGCTCACATCAAGCTCGTTTTACTTAAACACGCCGGGAGAGATTCCAAAGGACCAAAATGTTGTTTTCAAATTTTAATAAAGACATGTCATTTTCAGTATAAATCAAAGTAAAGTAAGTAGGTACCTTATCATTATTCAAATATTTTAATGAGTAGATTACTATTTAAAATTACTTTAAAAATAACTTGCCGATTATACAAACCTGTCAGCAAACAATATGAAAGCAACCTTGTCTAGACGTTCAGCATTTCTTGAATATTTGTTTTAATAAAAAAGTCTAATTATACCTCTTCATTAGAAATAGTACTGGCCACACGAACGAAACTCAGTCAGGCAATCATTTAACTTTTTGAAAAGAGAATATTCCGCCATATTTGAAATATTAAAAAAAAGTTTCGCCGTCCTATTATTTCGTGTGCATGACTCGATTACCAGCTGTGTTAATATTTGAGGGTGGTTACGCTCTGGTTGTCAACGTCCCGTGAAACCGGGACACGGGATGTCCCGATTTTTAGGCCTGTGCTAATAATAGTCCCGACGTTTTAATATTTTGGAAGTTTTTAACTGTAGTCATTGCTTGCATGCGGTTTTGTTAGCGTGGAATTAGTTAAAGAATTTTTAGTTTCGTGATTTCATGAGTCTATATTCTGATTGGACAAGCCAATTAAACATTCCAAAATTACCATTGGTGATTTATTAAAATGGCTGCAATTTCTCACATGGCTATAATAACAAACGAAATATCTAAACGAATAACAAATTAAGAAATCAAATCAGCATAAAAGACAAATAAAACGGTTTGATATAAAAATTTCGGGAGCAAAAATATTCATATCCCGGATTTCATCCCGAGATATTGTCTCAGTCATTGGCCACGCTAGTATGCAAACTACTTTGACATTTTGTTTTGTGCAACAACTTTATTATTTATGGTTCGTTTTCTCTTTGGAATAGCAATATTGTTTTGTTTTTATTGGCTTCTGAGCTATAAGTTAAATTATATTAATGTTAGAAATAACGAGTTTGCGGTCGAATAATGTTTTGGGTAATTTATTCGTGTTTTGTGATAGGTTTGGCATGTTTTTAGATTAAAATATAATAAAAATGTTACGTGTAAAACTGATGTTATTTTTCTCAAGGTTTTCATGACGTGTAATGTTTTTAAAATCACATACAACTTGGTTGGGAAGTAATATTTATTTAGTTTTTTTGACGTTACAAACAGACACTTTTATTTTGTTTATACAGCATGTTACGGAAAGGAAATATACATATCAAAGGCACGGATTCTTTAGTGTTAACAAAACATAAAGCAATTTTTTTTAATACCTATACTCACAAAATATTGTAGACATATAAGTAAAAAATCAAATGTTTCCAATTAATCAAATTCTTCACATGACTACACCAAGTCAGCTCATCGGTGTCAAAAACTACACACAAAGAAACAATTCCGTAAAAGATTTGTTTCTCCTGACACGTTTGTTATGATTTAAACTTAATAAACAGGCGTAATAAAAAAATTAAGCATTTTTAAAGTTATTGCTTATGAGCTGAAATTTTGTATAGAGATTAAGTACTGGATACACTCTTCACCCTGTGTGTAGTTCTTAAAGAACATAATTTATTGTAATCCCTTCTCTAGGTATCAATAAAGTCAGAAAGGCGGTCTAAAACGAAATAGGTTGCAATCTGTAACACTAAAAGCGACTCGCTGACTTAGTCGTTTCACGTTAAACCAACGGCCGTGTGCCCCGACACAGCCCTATCCGATATTTTTTTTAATGTAATGTTGATTTTTATACCCTTGTGAACATAAGAAAGTATTACCATCACGCCTGTATTCCCCGAAGGGTTAGGCAGAGGTGTACCAATGCACACCCACAGTTCGCCGATATGTTTATGTTTCATGTAATTGGGGCGAGTCTATTGCCGTTAACCAAGCACAAATCCTAACTCCGAGCTGCTACTGAGAATGTCATAAAAAAATCCAATAACACTTTTTGCTCGACCTGGGAATCGGACCCAAAACTTCTAGCGTAACAGAAACAAAGAAAGAAGAAGAAGAAAAAAGTATTAAAGTGACAAAGCAGCTTGGAAGTTACACAACAAACCGTTTAGCTCCAATAGTCCGGAAAGGACTTTTGTCTAAACCGTTCTAGGTCAAATTGATGGATTGATCGAATGTAACATTTTGCTAACATCCTGAATCCGTCGGAAACCTTCTTTCCAACGATACATCTTACAATCACTCACTCACCCGTTTATTTACTACTAGCTTAATCCCGCGGCTTCAGTCGAGTAAATGTTGATTATCATGTGTTTTATTTTTACTGCGCAGAACCCTAATTCCTTTTATAAAATAAAAGTAGCTTAAGTTAATCATTATAGTATCATCTGTTTGATAATGAAAGTCCAATCAAAATCTTTTCAGCAGTTTAGGAGACAGACAGACAAAATTTAAAAAAAATGTTGTTTTTTATAAATACCGTTATCTGCCGAACGACGCCCACTGCTGGACATAGGCCTCCCCTAAAGATAGCCACAATTACCGGTAATGCGCTACCGATCGCCGTGACACCATTTATTTAGCAAAAGACGACATTTATTAAGTCTTATATTGCCACTAGCTTATGCCAGCGACTTCGTTCGCGTAGTTTTTTTCTCCCGCATTAAAACAAACAAACAAACTCTTCAGCTTTGTAATATTAGTATAGATTACAGACAGAATTAATTTCTCAGTAGCAGCTCGGAGTTAGGATTAGTGCCCGGTTAATGGCAATAGGCTCGCCCCCTATTACGTGGGACCTTAACATACCGGCGAACTGTGGGTGTACATTGTTACACCTCTGCCTAACCCTTCGGGGAATACAGGCGTGATGGTATGTGTGTGTATGCGTATTACAGACAGAATCTTCAATTTTACTTATATCTATAATAATATTATAAAGTTGGAGAGTTTGTTTAATTGTTTGTTTGGTTGATCGCTCTAATCTCAGGAACTGTTGGTTCGAATTGAAAAAATATTTTTGGGTTGGGTAGTTAATTTATCGAGGAAGGCTTTAGGCTTTATAACATCATGCTACGACACACGGGAGAAAAGCAGTAACCAAAGACGTAACTTAATGCGGGTGAAAAAACCAAGCGGACGACGTCGCTGGCAGAAGTTAGTGTATAGATATGTTAAAGAACATACATTACAGTAACCCCTCCCCTAGGTATCAATTAAGCTATAGGCATCCGATGAAACGTGATAGGGTACCGTTCTACTTATAGGACTTCATGTACAGACAGCAAAACAGTTTCGTCAACAGTCTTTGTACTACGAAGGCAATATTCGCTGTTATTTCACGCGTTACAAGAAACTTTTGCAGACAATTATTATTATTGATTATAACACTTCAGCTTTCTATTAGTGAACTATTGCTTGTAATCGCATCACCCACACACACAATCAAAACACTAGTTTTTCTCAAACATAGACACTCCCTTACTCACACATACAGACATACATTATTCCTGTTTTATTTTCTTATTGATTTTTTTTTAAATTACTGCATTTTATTTTTTGTTGCTTCATGTAATTGATAAAAATGTTTAAGGGTCAATCGGTATCCAAGATACAGGCTTGCCTAGTTTGGGGCCAATGTTAATACCGAATTATTTTACTTTATACTGAACAATATGTAACAAAAAAAAGGCCTAATAATTCAAGAGAGTACATCGATGAAAAAAATACGTTTTCAACCTTTTGACAGTCACGTCAAAAAAGCAAAAACGTGCCCTCAGCGCGAAGCTACGAAGTCCATTCTTTAATACCTACACAATAATAATGAGTTCGGAATTATATCGATGTTGTTTTATGAGTTTTATTAACAATAAAAGTTTGTCATGGGATCGTGACCGTGGCGTGCTGGGCACATTTTGGTTTGTCATCTATACATGACTATGGTGGTCAAAATGTTAAATATTATTTTAGATTTAGATCTTTATAAATGCGTTAGAATAAGAATTAAAAACTTGACTTCTCATCACACTAGGGTTTAAAAGAAGGTAGGTTAATAGTCTGAAAACTTTTTTGTCGACAGTACATTTTCAACAAATCAGAGGAGCGACCCTTAACAGTAAGTTTTCGCGATAAACAGCCTAACTCTAACTTTATTACACTCGTCTTTCGTAAAACCCCCCGGTTTTGTCCAAACTTTTTGGTCACTACC
The DNA here is from genome assembly GCA_947462355.1 of Caradrina kadenii. Classification (NCBI taxonomy): domain Eukaryota; kingdom Metazoa; phylum Arthropoda; class Insecta; order Lepidoptera; family Noctuidae; genus Caradrina; species Caradrina kadenii. The sequence goes on along the minus strand of OX381687.1, from coordinate 13,439,399 downwards.
TTTTAGTCTTGGCCTTTCATTGAGTTCTTGAGTCACGCTTAAAGAATTTCTGACTGAAATACTATGTACAATGACGTAGGAATCCTTTGTGGTGCTACCCCATATTGTTCAGTAGTTGTGTCATGGACTGGGGTATTCAATGTGGAAACATTTCGGCTAAATGCTTTCGTTTGATAGGTTTTTTTTCTATGTATTATATTGGGACAAGCCCGCCACACTATTCCCAACCACTGCAATTTCTGAGAGCCAGAATCAACAGTGGAGACCGCAAGAAAAGCGCCGAGGTAATGAAGCTCGAATATCGAAGATCGCTAGGTTGCCCGGTTAATGGCAATAAGCTCGCCCCCTATTACATGGGACCTAAAACATACCGGCGAACTGTGGGTGTAAATTGGTACACCTCTGCCTAACCCTCCGGGGAATACAGGCGTGATGGTATGAATGTTATGTATGTGTAGTTTTTCTATGGATGGGAAATCATCAAATGACTTCTTCCTCTCTGGGCGGAGCGGAGTGTCAGCCTCTTATTGACTAAAACCCATTCGTGTTCTTCCAAATGACTGATAACCTAATCCTAGAGACCTACGTTTTGGAACGAGCAACTGGTTTCAAATTTTTGTATGGGTAACTTTTTGACAATTAAAAAGTGCCTGTAAATGGTCTAATTGAAATAAATGCTTTGACTTTGAATGCCCTATCAGAGCCGCGGTGACTCTTTCGAACAAATTCCGCTACCCTGGCAGGTACTGGTCCTGGCGGGCCCCTTCACTTCGTTTGATACGTGAAAAACCCTTTTGTAAGCCATTTTTGTTTAATAAAGGTTACTGTTAACGTTGCCTTGACTTTAAGGCCCCTATCACACTGGCGTTTTTCGAGGCAAAGCGAGCACGCGACGGGCGCGCTACGTATCACCGCCTGAGTGTGGCGGAGCGGGCTGCCGAATGCGACTGTACAAAATGGCTTCGGCGGCGCTATTCGCGGCGACACCGCTGCGCACTCGCCTCGCTTTGAATTCGCTCGAAAATCGCTAGTGTGATAATAGTGTTTGTTTTTGTGAAATTTAATTTTCAAGTTGTAATTTTCTTTTTGATGGATCTTGCAAGTATTATTTGTAAAGTTTGTTTTGTTTTATGACTTAATTGCTTGCCATTAAAGTTGCTAGTCATTTATTATGGCGTGAAAAAGTGAAAACAAAAAATATATTTGCATAATTTCATCATCTGCTTAGCCTTTTCCCAACTATGTTGGAGTCGTCTTCCAGTCTAACCGGATTCAGCTGAATACCAACGTTTTACATGGAGGGACTGCCTATCTGACCTCCATAACCCAGTTAGTGGGCAAAACGATACCTCTTGGTTAGACTGGTTGTCAGACTTCCTGGCTTCTGACTATCCGTAACGACTGTCAAAGATCTACGAAGGACAGCCGTGACCAACGGCTGTACGTGCTTTCCGAGGCACCGGGGTGTCACACCACCAACTTCCAAACTCCGGGCTGCTACTGAGCAAATCCTAATGGAAAAACCCAATAACACTTTTTGCCCGACCTGGGAATCGAACCCGGGACGGAACACACGCTCATCAGCCGCGCTTGCGACCACGAGACCAACGGGGCAGTCAATAAAATCAATATTTGTATAATTTGTTATTGCTAATAGTAACACTAACAATAACTAATAGTAACTGCCTCGGTAGCCTAGTGGTCCTAAGCGCGACTGCTACGCTAGAGGTCTTGGGTTCGATTCCCAGGTCGAGCAAAAAGTGTTATTGGGTTTTTCTATGAAATTCTCAGTAGCAGCTCGGAGTTAGGATTTGTGCCCGGTTAATGGCAATAGGCTCGCCCCTTATTACATGGGACCTAAATATACCGGCGAACTGTGGGTGTACATTGTTACACCTCTGCCTAACCCTTCGGGGAATACAGGCGTGATGGTATATATATATATATATATATACTAATAGTAACACTTTTATTAAATACCTAGCTTCTGCCCGCCATTTCGTCCACATAGTAGTAGTAGTGCAACTTTTTTATCAGTGAAATAATTTCTGTAATCAGACCTTACCTACCTCTTACAAACATAAATCCTTATCTCTGTATAATATCAGTCTAGCCAGAGTTTAAATCTAAAATAGTACTTGGTATGGAGCTTTGACAGATTATTTTTTCAAAAAGTAAAATGCTGATAGTAACTATTAAGTTATTTATCAAGAGACCTGATAAAGTACTTGTCATAAAATTATTAGTGGCAAGTAAATAAGGTCTATTTTTCAGCGCTTGATATGAAACGGTCACAAATACAGATAACGGTGATTCCGCCGGGATTTTATAAACGTTTATAGCCCTCGTAATGTGTGTTATTTCTGCCCTTAAGTAGGGGCTCCAGATGTGAGGGCTATTCGGGGAATTTTTATTTAGTTATGACGTTATTACATTTGATTGGTATTATGAAGTGAAACCCGTTTTATAGCCTATGATTTGAACGATAATCTGATGTAGTAATTGTCAGTCCCAATATAAAACGTGCAAAATACCTATTAAATGCACACCCTGTAAGTAATTTGCTCAGAATCGGCAACTGAATCGATTACAGCTATTTCCAAAATAGGTAATTTTTTATCCTAAAATACCGTTATATAAATAATAAATACTCCGTGGAACAGTGAATTCAAATGAAACTTATACTTAATTCAAGGCAATTATGGTTTTTAAAACGCAAACCCATCACGCCCGTATTTCCCGAGAGGTTAAGCAGAGGTGTACCAATGCACACCTACAGTTCGCTGATATATGTAGGTCCCATGTAATAGGGGGCGAGGCTATTGCCATTCTAAATAAAATCTATCGTTAAACATAACATGAATTGAAAATTACCTTGTCTTAAAGAGCAGAAGGTTTATTTAAAAGAAGTAATTCGAGCGACATATACCGACGAAAAAAACAACTTATTTTAGAAATAGCTGATATCAATTCAGTGGCTGGTTCTGAGGAATCTACCTTTAGGGCGTGCATTTAACGTTACATGTGGGAATCAAAGATAGATTATCACATACATACACAATTCCTATTTGAAATTCCTTTTTAGGGTTCCATAACGGAAGGATGCAAACGGGACACTATTACTAAGCCTCTGCTGCCTGTCTATCTGTCCGTCCGCCTGTCGATTAGGGGGCTGTATCTCATGAACCGTAATAGGTAGAGTGTTGAATTTTTCACGGAGTGGAAAAGTGGAGTAGAGACTTGAAGAGTGGAGAGTGTCTGTTCTTTTGGCCGCAAAAAACAAAATAATAAATAATTATAGGTGGTTTTGGTATGTAGTCTTAATAGTGTACGATACTTATATTTTTTATTATTAGATGGCAAACAAGCCAGGAAGTCTGACAACCAGTCTAACCAAGAGGTATCGTATTGCCCAGTACCTGGGTTGTGCAGGTTAGATAGGTAGTCGCTCCATGTAAAACACTGGTATTCAGCTGCATCCAAAAATACTGGAAGCCGACCCCGACATAGTTGGAAAAAGGCTAGGCAGATGATGATGGGTGGCAAACCACCAGCCACCTGTTGTTAAGTAGACATGGCTGCCTATAAATGTCTGCAATACCAGAGGCCTTGCAAATGCGTTACCATCCCAGAGACAAAGTTGAAATGGCTCATGTGCCTGTAATTACACCGACGCCTATACTCTTCAAACTGGAACACAGCAACGCTGCTTTGCGGCATAAATAGGTATGGTGGTAGTACTTCCCCGGACGAGTTTCTTCACAAAAAGCTCTACTACTGCTACTTGGCCGGTGCTTTTTTTTTAACCACAGCGTTAGTCGAGTTTAGAGCGATAGTCTGATTTAACAAATGTCAGTGTCAATATACGTATGTATAGGTTAATGAGGATTAGACATACATTATTACATACGCACCTAATCCCTATTTGCAATTCCTTTTTCATCCTTTTCATCCCTTACATCATCATTTCTTTCACAAATCCCAAACAGTATCTTAAGACATGGCCACCCTAGCTAACTCCACAACAGCTCAACTCCTCGTAACTGTACAATACAATATGCATATTACAGCTGCACAATAAGGTCTATATTTCTCCACTAGTGGAGGTACATTTAGGTGATATATAGGCGAGTGGCAGACGATAGATCCGTCGGTTGGCAGGGATATCAGTGATGTGTATGAGTTTATCTTTATGCGACATTTTGATCGCTCTGGATCTAGACATTGACCCAGTTACGAAAATAAGTAAAGAATATAAAATAAAATGAAGGATTTGTTAGAAAAATATCACATTTTCGCGCTCCCTCCATCATTTTGTTGGAAAGATCTTAACGAGGTCATTATTCTTTCAAGTTATTTGATATATTTCAGAATAAAGTGAGTTATTTCTAATTAGTTTAACAAAAAGAACCGCTTGAACACAAACCCTTCTTAAACCAATCATGTTTTAGTCCCAGGTATGATTCAAGTCAATTTTTAACCGCGCGCTAATCCAGACTCCGGGATTCTACGTACTAATTCCTTGTAGAAAAATCCACTACCTGAACTTTCGGCAATCCCCTTTACAACTATTCGACCTGCTTGGAGGATTGTGATGACATTCCGTCCAATACTTAATTTCTTAAGTAACCCATTTACGAAAATAAGTAAAGGATATAAAATAAAACGAAGGATTTGTTAGAAAAATATCATATTGTCGCGCTCCCTCCATCATTTTGTTGAAAACATCTTAATAAGATCATTATTTACGTCTTTCAGGATAACACACACCATTACGCCTGTATTCCTCGAAGGGTTAGGCAGAGGGTTACCAACATACACCCACAGTTGGCCGGTATGTTTTAGAACCCATGTAATAGGGGGCGAGCCTATTGCCATTAACCGGGCACAAATCCTAACTCCGAGAACTACACTACTACTGAGAATTTCATAGAAAAACTCAATAACACTTTGCTCGACATGGAATGGAACCCAAGACCTCTTGCGTAGAAGTCGATCTTAGGATGACTAGGCTAACGAGGCAGTTTGATTTGTCAGGATAAAATGTGTTATATCAACTTTGATAAAAAAAAGTCCGCTTGACAGTTTAAGGCTTTTAAAGTCATCTAAGAAAAAAACACAGTAAACCTTTTGGTTTTAAAGAAATTACTAAAAGCCATAAATTGCGTCTTAGCTATTAAGAAATTACTTAAGACTTTTCACGGATTCTTCTCGAATGATTTATCTCATTTAACTAAACCTCTTTTGTTTTATCTTCTTACTGAAAAGGTGGCTTTTTTATTCAGTTTTATTTTTTAATTCCCACAACATGATGCCAGCGGCCATTAGCGGATTGCAGTAATTACAGTAAAAGTTCTTAGATACAAATTTGTTATTTAAAACGTTAGTCACAGCCATTATACTATTGATTACGCCTGGCTTCGTTGCCAATTGGCAACAACACACGTAATATATAGGTACCTATGTATTCTCTAGACCAATTTCGATCCCAGTGGCTAACCTCAATGGAGACTAGCCAAGGACACAGAAGATATTATAGTACACCTGTGTTTGAGCACACACTTGTGTCTTCCCTAACTCTCATAGTCCAATGTGGCGGCAATCCGACACGACCGGGAAGAGATCAGACGAAGTACCAACGGCTTTACGTGCTTTCTGAAGTACGGGGGTGTCACACCACCAACTTGCGAACTCTGGGCTGCTATTGAGAAATTCCTAATGGAAAATCCCAATAACACTTTTTTCCCGTCCTGGGAATCGAACCACGAGATCAACGGGGTAGTCGGGGCAAGAAGCGCCAATAATACTAATTTAGATATGAATATTGTAACACACTCACCTAATCTTAAATTTTTAGTAAAGAACACTTGGTATATGGTGGCACTCGTCGTCTTCCTATAACGTAACCTGAAACAAAACACAAACGACATTAATAAAGTGCACTCATTAATATTCAGAACTTACAAATTAATCTCAGACGTCTTTTAATTAAAAATATAAAAGATGGCGGGTGGAACTTGACTCCTACCGAAAGTACAGCGAACAGAAATTAGAGGAAAATGAATGATTGTCTGCAATATAGCTTGAGCAACGCTGCTTTGCTGCAGAAATAGGTAAGGTGGTACCATTTCCCCGGACGAGCTCGTTCACAAAGAGCTCGACTAGCAGTAATCGTTTTTTTTTCTGTTGCTGTTTTTCAAATACAAACTAGCCATCTTGCAGGTGGGTAGGTAGGCGGGGCGACGAACCCGCACGCACTCAGTGGTACCAAAGTCTCGCGACACTGCCTACCGTATACGCCATGGGGCGATTCTGTTATTTGAAAAAGGTGTATCTATTCTGCAATACTGTCAAACATAAATTATTAAAAAAATAAGTATTTATTGATTACGGACCAGGTGTCGACAATTTATTTGATTATCACTGTACTGCCTCGATAGTCTAGTGGTCCTAAGCGCAATTGCAATGCTGGGGTCTTAGGTTCGATTCCCAGGGCGGGCAAAGTGTTCTTGGGTTTTTCTATCAAATTCTCAGTAGAAGCTGAAGTTAAGATTTGTACACGGTGAATGGTAGTAGACTCGCCTCCTATTACATGGGACCTAAACATACCGGTGAACTGTGGGTGTACATTGGTACACCTCTGCCTAACTCTTCGGGGAATGCAGGCGATGATGATGGTATTATTGTACGTGTTTTGTGAACACCTCTTTTTGACAAGGATGCAAGACTTTCATCTTGTAGAATCTAGTGTGACACTTCCGACACGCGCTTCTTCTACATACAACTATGTACGACCAAAACAAGATGAGTAAGAAATACTTTGCACGTGCTCCACTTGGGAAGGATTTTATACAAGAAGTTGGTTGTTTGACAACGTCATAAAATAGCCTATCACAAAACTTTTTACGACTCTCACGAGATAAGCTTTGGGGGTTTTTCTTACTACAAAATATGACCTTCACTCTTTGAAATATACACGGTGGTACATTGTGACACAAACTTTAAAGATGGGTTCAGTACACAGTTGTTCGCCCCTCGGCGATACCATTTTTTGATAAAGAGCAGTTACATACACATGTGTTCTAAGTACCTGAATGTATGAAATAGTAGATTTCTTTTTAATTTTTTTTTAATAACCGGCGAAACATATTATCTTTTGAAGTTTAGAATCATATAATGAATCCATGGTAAATATTTGTGTTATGATTTCCCTTCCACCATGTATAAAGTAAAGCCTATGTGTAGTTACCTAATTTAACACTTAAAAAAAAAATTTAATATGCTTTTGACAGTTCAGTTTAACTCGTTTATAATGTACTAAGTATATATCGCGCGGTTTTTTCTTTGGTTACTACTCCGCTCTCGTGGTTCGTAGCGTGAGCTTATACTATTCTTCATGGACCTGGCAATCATATACAAAATAATATTACCAATCCGATTATTAGTTCCAGAGATTTGCGCGCTTAAACAAACAACAAAAAATCTTCAGCTTTATAATTATTAGACCTATAGATTTACTCCAAGTTTTCCATTTTTATTGGACAAAACTAACAAAAGATTATTACGTGATTAGATTCAAGACATTTCATAGCTTTACGTGAACGAAAACAGGTACGTATACTGAACAATGGCCTACAAAGAACGGCTGCCCTTTTCTTTGAGCTACGTCACCGAAGGTCGCGGCGATCCATCAGCTTCTACCTTGATTACGTAGACTGGAAGACTCGCACAACCCAGCACGGAGTGATTTACACGAATGATAAATTAATATACTAACGTAGTTTCGAGAACAGTAAAGGAGTAAGGGTGGAACAGGTACCTGGGTTTAGTGTTGGAAAAGCGAACTGAACCACGGCAAAATCATGGTGATTGATTTTTAATCTATTTTTTATGTGTCTGATTAAGATATATTTATTTAAACTTTATGGAACATAAATGTACAAAGGCGGACTTAACGGCTTAGGTATCTGTCAATCAGTCCAGTCAACCAAAGGTGGTGAAGAGATAAAATGATAGGCGCAAATTATTTTATTACTCAAAATAATTACATAAATAAATAAATAAAAAATTTAGTCCCTATTACATGGGACCTAAACATACCGGCGAACTGTGGGTGTATACTGGTACACCTCTGCCTAACCCTTCGGGGAATACAGGCGTGATGGGATGCAAAAAAGTAGTTTATGGAGGAGAACGAGCAAGAAACTTCAAGGACACTCTTTTTTTAATTCACATAATCCTGGTTACATTATTTTTGTTGCTTCTCTAACTGCAAACAACGTAGATCTTTATCTACGTATTTATACTTATTTATTGCTCTTCAGCAATAAATAAATTAATATAAAACAATTTAAAAAATAAAGGTATAAGCTATACCAGTCAAGAGATGACCAATGTCAACTGAGCGGCCGTTCCCGACCATGACGCGTGCGTCAGCTCTATTTAGGTCATGTTTTTGTAGGTATATAATTTTTGCGTTAAATAAATAAAAATAGGTTACCTAGTACCTACATTGGCTGTCATCATACTGCTTCTGAATTACGCGCCGATACACAGGCGACCACAGACCTTGACCATCATGCTATGTTCACAACAACTTGCTACTACCACTGTACCTAATTACTAGATAATTACTAAGCTTAAAATTTCCATTCAATGGACGTAGAACGGTTTACTATCCGTTCGTAATCCCGTCTATGTATGCGGTGCCAAGGTAAAAGTGAAAATAATATTTTTATATATTGGCAATTGCTACAAACTATTTTAGAAATATTTAATCAATTAAGAACTAGAGGTTGTTTTTTAAAGAAACTAGAAAAATAATGCAACGTTGCCTGTTTGATAAAAAACATTAAAAAAAAAATAATATTCCTTAAAATAGTAAAATATCATTTTAACGCAAGCAAAGCCTCGGGCAAAAGCTAAGACAAGGTAAATAATTATTTTAAAGGGAAAACCGAATTACAGAGTATGATATTAAAATCAAGACCATCTTCAATTTTCTTTTAAGATCTTTCAGAATGGCGAAAAAATATAATGTTATTCGCAATTTCCCCTCGCATCTCATACATTAAACGAAGACTGCGAATGTTATTAAAATTTCGCTTGATCTTAACATCGTCTAACCGAAAAATAAATATTTAAATAAGAAAAGTAGATTTTAAATGTATAAGAAAAATATTTGCCTAATTCCTTGATGTTATGTCTCAGGTGCCAGTTGTTATCATTTCCCTAAATTGTGTTTACAAAAGATTTCTCAGTTGAATTTTGAGAGGAATGTTTGTTGACTTATTAATCATGTTTGAGTAGGTCCGGGATTTGTTTGAAGATTTATTAAACTGTGACGAATTTTGAAGATCTAAGGGAAATAAGAGATATTATGCTGTTTTGTCCTGTGTGGATATGCGTTTACGTTGCAATTGAAATTACATATATAAGACTTAGTTTTAATTATCATTGGAAGGCAAACAAGCGGACGGCCCACCTGATGTTAAGCGCACACCACTGCCTATAGACATCTGTAATACCAGAGGCCTTGCAAATGCGTATTCCAGAGTCAAAAATAAAATATCTCATGTACCTGTAATTATATCGGCACCTATACCCTTCAAACCGGACGAGCCTATTCAAAAAAAGCTCTACTACTACTAAGAGTATTTATTCAATACTTTTCATTGTACACAAAAAATCCAATGCGATAAAGAATTTAAAATTTTCAAAAGTATTAATTGCTCTCCCTATATCAGATACCAGATAAAAACAATCTGACTTAGGTAAAGCAGCTGTTCTAACAACTTTAAGCCCTTTAGATGCCCTAATTAAACATTCAAGTTTAACAGTCCAGTAACTCGCCCAATCTAAACGCGGCACAAATAACCTAGGAGCTGCCATTGCATATTGATTTCTGTGGTAAAGATTGCGTGGTCATCGCAATTCGTAATAATACATTATTCATACGATAAGTAGGTCATAGGTTTTTTCAAGAATAAAATATAAGTATATTTTCCCTTCTTGTGTTATTGAAGGAAAGGTTATGTGGGTGGTTCCCTGGTTATAATGCCATCGAGTTGATGATATAATTTGAAAAGTTTCGTCATTATTAAGTAAGTTTCGTGGTATTTTTCCAGCTACAAAGTTTTCTATATCCACTCTTCGTAATGTTGGAGAAAATTTTCAGTTTGAATAAAACAATTCACATAAAACATTATTTGGGCCACTTAAATCGCTTTGAAATTGCCGCTTTTGATTGGCTACTTTACTTTTATCGCCATTCCGATTCTGTGGTTGCCTGGCCTTAGAGTTAAAAATGAAGTGAGCTGTCTCTACATTTTGATACATACTTTATATCAATTCTAATAGGGGGGAAATTGTTATAAGATTTAGGATGGCAGTCTTATTTTTATTTCATCGAAAAGTTTTCAGACGACTTTTTCAACTCTGGGCGGAGCAGAAGAGAGTGTCTGACTTTTGCAGACTAAAACCCACCAGTGTCCCTCCTAACGCTCTTTACGTTCCAGGGCAGCGGTGATTTAAACAAAGTCCGTAATCCTGGACTGGGTTGGCTTATTATTATCTCGTGCAAAGAGCAGAGATATTAGTGCCTTTATCCTATGTACAAGTTTTCTTAGAGCTTAATCATCGACCACAATATGACAAGACTAAGTTTGTACGGAACTTCTGTCGGCAAAGTTCCTCTTAAGAAATTAACATTATAAAAGATAATAAAGGAAATATTATTTAATATAGAGTTAAGTCGACGAGGCGGGGCATTCCGCTGTTTATAATGGATATTTTTATTACCACCCGTGAGCTCGTCGCTGAAAAGGTGAGAAGTATGCAATAAAACTGGTTTTAACGTACGGTGCTTGGGCTTTTTATTTTATTTTTAATGCCAGTGACGGGTTATTCTGTCTTTAACCGAGTTATAAAACGGGGAAGTTGTAATTATTTTTACTTTTGATGTTTAGATTAGAGATGGAGTTTGCTTACCGATGGGATCGATTTAAAAAAAATATATAATGTATCTAGGTTTTTGTAGCTGTAGTATACATTTTCTACTTTACGTACTATATTTATAAGTTTGAGTATTGTTTAAATTTTTCGATTCTTTTAGGTTTGTTTTGAATTTCTTTTTTATTTTGATTTTTGATTTGTCTCTGTTATTGTGTTCTTTATAAGAAATAAGAGATCGATTAGTGTAGGAAATAAATACTTATTCGTTTGTTTGTGATTTATAATCACTAGTTTCTTCCTCCATGTGAAATTCTCAGTAGCAGCTCGGTGTTAGGATTTGTGCCCGGTTAATGGCAATAGGCTCGCCCCCTATTACATGGGACCTAAACATACTGGTACACATTAGTGTACATTGGACCGCCCCTCCCTAACCCTTCGGGGAATGCAGGTGTGATAGTATGTATGTAGATCTGCATTATATTACCTTTCACGTGTGGTTCTTCTTTATTTATTTATTTATTTAAGTACTACGGAAGATTTACAGCTACGCAATACAGAATAGAAAATAGCAGATGAAACTGACAGCCAATTACAAGTCCTCACTTATAAAAACAGACTGGCAAAGATTGTGGGAACAACACAGCACTGCCCATACAAGTAAAAAAAAATAAAAAAAGAAATAAAACAGGACAACATCAGAAGCTTAAACTAGAAACCGCATAATCGAAAATATGCACTAGCACCTTTATCTGTCGATGTGGTATTTAAGCATACCTACATCACATTTATTCACAATGATCAGAAGAAAAAAAATGTTAAGGCTCAAGCATCTTCTGGCCGTGGAAAAACTTGTCGATAAGTATAAAACAAAAATATATAGTATAGTGTTTATATAGGAAAAACCAAAGTCGCTTTCCGCTATCTGTCCCTCCTGATCTTTTAAACTACGCAACGGATTTTAATGCGCTTTCATCAATAGACACTGATTGAGGGGGAAGGTTTCTACGTATGAAACATACATCACGCTACGAATAACGGAGGCGAAGCAGTAACCAAAGACGTATCTGAAGGATAGACCTCGTGTAAAATAGCCTGCATGTAAGACATGTTATAAAATAATTTAGTTGAACTCTGTCATAAAAACCAAATTAATATGATTTAAATCTACTACCACGGAGTCAACTATCCAGTCCAAATAGACCTTAAAAAGCATGACAAATAATATCGGTGACCTTTAGCGCTATACTACACGTCTAGTGACAATTATTACAGTAATGGATACCATCATAACTAATAACCTATAGCTATTATAGAGACAATACAAAATCGATTCTCGCATCAAACACTAATGTGTTTTAAATAACATGTCGTTACAGCGTTCTTCTTGTTAGGGTTCCGTATTCAAAGGGGTAAGGGATCTTTGTGAAGGAGCTCGTCCAGGGAAGTACTACCACCTTACTTATTTCTGCAGCAGCGTTGCTGTGTTCCGGTTTGAAGGGTGTGGGTGCCGGTGTAATTACAGGCACATGAGACATTTTAACTTTGTCCCTGGGATGGCAACGCATTTGCAAGGCTTCTGGTATTGCAGATGTTTCCGCTAACATCGGGTTAACCGTCGGCTTGTTTGCCATCCAATGGTATAAAAAAAATCCCAAGCGGGCTGTTTGTTTGTCAGTCACACGGCTGTACTTCGAGATTGTAGAACCGTAATATTAATAAGTTATTAATAAAATATTCGTTTTTTCATGTCGATTGACTCGTTTCAAATTTTGTCCGACCTGACCTTTAAGCAACCTGTACAGCTCTATCATTACCCTCGTTTAGATCTTGGATGGTGCAGGTGGTTAAGCACAACGGGCAACTGAGGAGGGCAAATAAACTATTAATTATAATAAGCTATTAACTTTTTGCCGACACCCTAATCATAAGTCTGTGTCCGTCTGTCAGTCACACATCTATATCTCTAGAACCGTAAAACCAAGCTATGTTTTTTTTTTCAGAGAATATTTGACACTTTTTCACGTCATTTTACTACATAGCGAGTTCACTGTTTACTTGTCAACTATTCAGAGAATGGCTAGTATGATGGCAAATTTAAATAAAAAAATATTTAAGCACACCGGAAATTCCCATTTAAAAAAAAACAGAAAAAAACGGCGTTCATATTTACTGCTTTATTTAGAAAACGATAATAATTCTAGTGCATCTGTTATTACGCAAACAACAAATAACAAAAAAAAATGGTTCAACATTTTATCGATACGAAACCCCTTAGTGCTCGAGCCGGTCTCACGCTTGACCAAATTTATTTTTCTACTAAAGTGGCTTTCGAATTATACGCTACTTGGCATTAGTCTGCTGTGTCATTGAGGAGGAGAATTGGTTTTTGGAATGTTTTGTGGCCCTACCTTAATGTTAGAAGTGCTTTATGTGATTCATGTAGGAGGTACGATCAGCAACAAAAGTTGATTAGTAATGTCACTTTTTCATAAAAAAAAAAATTAAATACGAAATAACACAATGCATTACTTTTCAGGTTTTAGGCCATAGTTATTAAGACTTTATATTATCTTAATTTCATATCGTATCGTATTTCGTTTGATAGGTATAGAGCTCAATAAAAATCTGAAATTTTCACGATTTTTGTCGACCTATCTATCTTTTTCAACCTATGTTTTTATTTACTTTATCAAAGTGTATTTACTCTTACCGACTACTACTCAATTCTGTCTACCATCTCGAGTCAGGAGCTCGGTTTACACTTGAGGTCTGATCCATGCCCCTGACGACCTAAGTATACCTACCGTACCTGCACTCACAGCTGCTGTAAGCATTCTTTCACACACCATTATAATCATTACAATTCTGCCAGTCTTTTGTCTTTGGCACAAAGGGCTTCGTTTGACGCTGAGTGCAGCGAGGTGGCGCTGCCATCGCAATTAGACAACGCTTGCCAAAAGAGGTGTCGGCCTTCCCCTCTAAAAGCCTTTGCTGGAAGCAACGGCTCTTGAGGGTACATGAATACTGAATTACTGATGATTTTTAGATTTTTCTTAGTGGACTGAACGTGACATACAAATTAAAGCAACTCATTGTGGTGGAGTTTTAGGACACACTTACTAGAGCTGTGAATAGCCAAAATTAAACAACCCGTAATCTCTCAATATTTGATTCGTAATCTTTTTAATTTTTTCCTAAAAGCTGAAGAATTTTTGAAAAAAAAAATTGTTTATTAAAGCTAGATTTATGAGTAATAGTCTAATATAACATCATGCTACGACATATGGAAACAGAGCAGTAACCAAAGACGTAACGTATGTTCAGCGATTATTTATAGTTAGTTAAGAGCCAGTGCAATATTTTTTTCGAAAATTCTAAGCTAATGTCAAACATTAAATTTTTAATTTTGTGTGACATGACTGCAAAACCCCCACCTTTCCCTTGCTTTACTTACATATTCCATGTATTTATTAATTCTACCCATTCGTAACATTACTGATAGCTAAGTCAATTTCCATAAGTCTCGATATTATACATGATTAATTCATCGGAAAGCTAGTCTGTGGCGTTTACCTTGAGTTTTACTAACCTAGCGGACAGGGGAAATGAGGCGGACTGCCCCATTTCACATGACCTCGACACATAAAGTCAATGTCAAGTTGATTATTTCAATTAGACTATTAAAAGGTTGAAAAGAATATGCTTGGATGGTTCGGTCATGTTGAGAGGATGAGTGAAAGGCGACTAACTAAAGAAATTTTTATGACAGATGTGCGTGGCAACGCCGGGAGGGGACGCCCTAGAAAGACCTACCCTGACCTTATTGGTGAGGTTCTTCAGAAAGGTCGGATGCGCAACACTCGTAAGCGGCGTGCTTGTATGACCAGATGTATGAACATGGAGGAGGCGAAAGGAGTATGTAAGAATCGTAGCAGGTGGAGTTCTGTGGTGTCTGCCTACCCCCTTGGGGAAAAGGCGTGAGTTTATATATTAAAACACACTTGTGAATGTCACTTACTAACAAAAAATTATTGAAATTAGTTGCCATTTCCAGAATGTAGTTTCATATAGAGAAGAGTGGAAAAGAAACTACATACTTTTTAAAATAAATATTTTACACAAGCTTCTGTTCACGTTAAGTTACGTTTTTCGTTACTGCTCCGCTCCCATAAGACACAGCATGATGGTAAATGTCTATACTTATTCGTCATGAATTTATCTATCATTAACAACAATATTTTTTTATCTGACTGCTGAATTCGGAGGTTAGTGATTTTAACACAACACACAAGCAATGGCAAATGCAATAATAATTTCCAGGGTTGCGATATTTGTTCGAAAGAGCCACCACGGCCCTGGAACGCATAGAGCATTAGGAGGTACACGGATGGGTTTTAGTCAGTAAGAGTCTAACACTCCCTTCCGCTCCGCCCAAAGCGGAAGAAGTAATTTGATGATTTCCCATCGTTATAAAGAGAAGGTGTAATAATTTGCACCGGTCATGTTATCTCTTCACCATCTTTGGTAGAGAATGCCCAAGGCATAAGGATTTTGTTGCATACAGTTTAAATAAATAAATAAACAAATAACTCTTCAAATTTATTATATTAGACTAGCTTCTGCTCGCGACTTCGTCCGCGTAGTCTTATCACCCGCATTAGGTTACGTCTTTGGTTACTGCTCCGCACCTGTTGGTCGTAGCATGATGTTATATAGTCTTGTCTTCCTCGATAATTGAAGTACCCAACACAAAAATATTTTTTCAATTCAAACCAGTAGTTCCTAAGATTAGCGGGTTTAATCGAACAAACAAACAAACTCTTCAGCTTTATAATAATAATATAGATTATATAATGTTGTCAACAAGGTATAGCAGGCAGGTCGGGCAGGTAGGTAATAACTATTTACAAAACTGCGCAGTTTTATGTTTCTTTCTACGATCTCTGATTGTAACTGATCTCTCTCGCATCTGCAATAACAATGAGTTCAAATATTGAAAAAATTGGGAGCCATTTTTCCGTAGACACCTTTACAGATATCCTTTTTCGACAGGAACTCTGATCTCAATCTATTAAAAAATATAGCTTTTGATAAGGAGGTTAAGTTTGAGTTTCCAATGCCATATTTCAGTGAGGCAGATGGAGAAAATACATTTTGTAATTGCCATATTTTTAAAGGAATCGAGAGGTGGCCATTAGAATTATTACAGATGAATAGGTTCAATATAACATAAATCAAACGAGCAACTAGCTTCAACTTTTTGTATGGGTAACTTCTTGACAATTCAAAAGTGCCTGTAAATGGTCTAATTGAAATAAATGTTTTGACTTTGACTTTGACAAATCATAATGGTTGTTCATTATGTTACTTTTTCTTATTTCCCGTTTCGTATTATTAAGACCAATCACATATGTTGTTATACTACATATGTTGTAATACTGGCTTCTGCCCGCGCCTTCCTCCGCGTCAATGTTGATATATTATCCCACTGGAACCGTACATTTCTCCGAGATAAAAAGTAGGCTATGGGCTATACCAGACTATAATCTATTTGTGTGCTAAATTTTATCCAGGTTCGTTTAGCCGTTTAGGCCTGAAAGAGTAATAAACATGTATCCATCAATCCTGACAAACTTTCGCATTTATAATATTACTCGCATTATAGGATTATTAGTAGGATTAGTATGATATGTAATAGTATCAGAAATACACTTCTTGTATTACCCACACTAGGAATTTTCCTGTATCGTGTGTGCGTTTACAAACGTATAAACTCACATACACAAACTGCCAGACCCGAAACAACTATCTGTAGGCTATACAAATATTTGTTCAGTGCGAGAATCTTTGATTGAATTTTTTTATTGCATCGTAGACTTTTACAGTAAATACTTACTATAGGGGTTGTTTGTTCAAATATGGAAGTACCAATGTGACTTTTTTAATAAATATAATAATTTAAAATAATATTTCTCATCAAAAATGTTGCAGTTAGTAAGTGCTAAAACCAATATGGAAAATACAAGAAAATTTTTGTGAGAGACTGGTGCCCAAAGAATGCATTGGATACTGTGTTACGGGTCACCAGCCCCCAATTCGTACAGTTAGACTTTGTATGGTATTAGATCAAGTATAAATTAGATGTGTGATGGACCATACCATCACGCCTGTATTCCCTGAAGGGTTAGGCAGAGGTGTACCAATGTACACCCACAGTCCGCCGGGATGTTTAGGTCCCATGAAATAGGGGGCGAGGCTATATCCATTAACCGGGCACAAATCCTAACACCGAGCTGCTACTGAGATTTTCATAGAAAAACCCAATAACACTTTTTGCTCGACCTGGGAATCGAACCCAAGACCTCTAGCGTAGCAGTCGCGCTTAGGACCACTAGGTCAACGAAGTAGTTATGTGATGTGTGATGGAGTTTACAAGTAATTGATATGTAAGTAGGTACATTTTAAGTTTTTTTTAGACATCACTAATATCGGTGAAGGGAAACATCGTGAGGAAATGTGTCTTTAGATATGTAAGTTTGCAATCGCCAATCTACCTTGAGCATGAGTGGTGATCAATGAGCGTGCCATTTCTGTATAAAAGAGGCCTTAGCCCTGCAGAGGGACGTCGGGAGCCGCGAGACGACTCCCGGCCACCGTAGATACTGGCCTGTGGACGGTGAGCAATGGGTAGCTCACCGTCCTTACGTTGCATAACGACAGGCCGTGTCGACGGCGCGTTCGTGTTCCACGCGCGCCTCAAAGAGATGTCAGCAAAAGGAAGGGGCCACTGAGGGCCGATGCCTGCCGGGGCTGCGGGTTGTTCGCAAGAGATAC
This sequence comes from Caradrina kadenii, assembly GCA_947462355.1. Classification (NCBI taxonomy): domain Eukaryota; kingdom Metazoa; phylum Arthropoda; class Insecta; order Lepidoptera; family Noctuidae; genus Caradrina; species Caradrina kadenii. The sequence goes on along the minus strand of OX381687.1, from coordinate 13,421,612 downwards.
CGCGCCCCCGGAACGCAAAGGGCACACGAAGGAACATGGGTGGGTTTTAGTCAGTAAAAGTCTGACACTCCCTCCCGCCCCGCCCAGGGCGGGAGAAGTTATTTGATGATTTTCCACCCACCCAAAAAAAAAAAAAAAGCCCTGCAGAGGGATGATAATAGGCTGGTATTATACATATAGGGGAGGTTTGCTGTCTAGTTGCTTAACTTAGAGGACTAAGCGCAGTTATTTATGTGCTAAAACAAAGGCATTTTAAGCCCTATTTGCCAACATGGTGCAATTTAGTTGCTTGTTGAGCAAAATAAGTTGAAGCTACATTGAAAGTTGGACCGCCTATACACTCTAAACTGTATTTAGAATATGCAAGTCATTTGTTAGTTCTAGGAAACTGGCATCGTATAATTAAAGCTTAAAGTTCTTTTTATTTGAGCGTTATAAAAAAAACCTTAATAGAAACAAAAAAAAAAACAAATTAAATCCAAACGTTATATATTTCAGCTGCCCCGTTGGTCTCGTGGTCGCAAGCCCGACTGATAAGTGCAGGGTCCCGGGTTCGATTCCCAGGTCGGGCAAAAAGTGTTACTGGGGTTTTCCATTAGGATTAGCTCAGTGGCAGCCCGGAGTTTGGAAGTTGGTGGTGTGACACCTCCGTGCCTCGGAAAGCACGTAAAGCCGTTGGTCCCGGCTGTCATTCGTAGATCTTCGACAGTCGTTATGGATAGTCAGAAACCAGGAAGTCAGACAACCAGTCTAATCAAGAGGTATCGTGTTGCCCAGTAGCTGGGTTGTGGAGGTCAGATAGGCAGTCGCTCCATGTAAAACACTAGTACTCAGCTGTATCCGGTTAGACTGGAAGCCGACCCCAACATAGTTGGGAAAAGGCTAAGCAGATGATGATGATTTCAGCTCTTTCATTTTGGCAATAGGCTCGCCCCATATAACATGGGACCTCAACATATCGGCGAACTGTGTGTGGACATTGGTACACCTCTGCCTAACCCTTCGGGGGACACAGGCGTAATGGTGATGGTGTGTGTATACTTCAGCTCAAACTCGCAATTGGTGGAAGAAATGGAGGGAGTTCTTTGCCCAGCAGTGGGACAGTACGGGCTAGTTATAATAATATTGTAATAAGCCTTTACGACCGCTAGAATGAAAAATGATTGCGTTTTGTTTTCGTGGTCAACAATTCAGGTCTAGGGTGATCAGTAATACTTTCCTTTCCTTGTTTTTTTTTTCCTTTTTCACACTGTATCGCAAACACGCGCCAACAGCACGTTTAAAAAACGTGGTGTGCACAGGCCCTTAATGTCGGTTATCGTGGACACCATAGAAAGACGAAGTCGCGGAATGAAAAGTAGCCTATGTCCTTTTTTGAGGTTCAAACTTACCCCATACGACACTTTATTACAATCGGTTCAGTGGTTTAGTCATGAAAGCGTAACATACAGATAGTTAGTGTGGCATTTTTATTATTACGTATAATATGGATAAGAATTTGAAAAAGATTAGTTTGGATATAATCATTTATTATAAGTATCAAGCATAGTAGTTGTGTAATGTGAATTAGACATCCTTCATCCATCTTCCAGCCCACAACAAAGAAAAAATACCGGACCAACGAGAAGCCAATATTAATTCACTGATAATAAATCAGGAATCCCGGAATATTACCAAAGAAAACCGAAGATATCTATTATATTACTCACCATATATCCTAGCGGATGAAATGATCCAATTTTCCTATTAGCTATTTCTGAAGGTATCAAAGACTTACCTACCTACCTATTCTGTATTCAGTAGAAAGGGAAATGTGAGTAAGTAGAAATGTAAATAAATTCCAAAGTAAATCTTTTCCTGTGGGTTAAACATCTTTTTCAATGGGTTTCCGGGAGGTCGGGAGCATCTGATTTCTTTTTTGTGAATCGAGTTTTTCCTGCTCCACATCTTTTTTCTGCGATTTCATAACTGTATTTGTTAGGTGTTATTGTTCTTGTCGTTAGCCTAGTGGTCGAAAGTGCGACTGCTACGCTAGTGGTCTTGGTTTCGATTCCCAGGTCGAGCAAAAAGTGCTATTGGGTTTTTCCATGAAATTCTCAGTAGTAGCTCGGAGTTAGGATTTGTACTTAGTTAATAGCAATAGGCTCGCTCTCTTTTATATGGGACCTAAACATACCAGCGAACCGTAGGTGTACATTGGTATACCTCTGCCTAACCCTTGAGGAATATAGGCGTGATGGTATGTTATTGTTCTTAAAAATTTGAGAAAAATAATCTTGTATATAAAATTCTCGTGTCACAATGTTAGTTAACATACCCCTCCGAACTGGACAGATTTTTATGAAATTTTGTGTGCATATCGGGAAGGTCTAAAAATCGGCAAACATCTATTTTGGAACTATATGTGGTGTCTAATCTATAGTTCCGAGGACAGCGATATGCCCCGGCTTACGCTGATAACCAGCGCCGTGGTTTCGTGCCATCGTGCAGTCCATCATGCTGAGCGTCGGCCTTTCGCGCGGTGGTGGCGCATATGTTATTCTGTCATAGACAATATTTATTTAATATTTCTCTTTTTTTCGTTGTTGTTAACTATTTGTAAAAAAAAGTTACGTTATGTTGCGCCACCTTCGCAGAATAAATGATTTTTCTTTCTTTCTTTTCTTTCAAATATATATATATTTTTTTTTTAGATGTCACTGGATGGCAAACGCGCCGCATTAACATCAGGTGGGCGCTGATGTTAAGTGGTCGGCACGCGTACCCTTTAAATCAGAACACAGTAACGCTGCTTTGCGGCAGAAATAGGTATGGTGGTACTACTTCCCCGGACGAGCTCCCTCACAAAGAGCTCTACTACTATCAGCTTATGTCAGTGACTTTGTCTGCGTCAAAATTTCACAAAAACGGGTTCAAAATGGTTTTATATGAGTATTTAATTATGTGGGACTTTCAGCTGATTGGGTAATAGACACGACCAATCAGCAGACGTACTTTTTATGACCTGTCAAGAAACGATTCCCCCTATACATTCGGCAAACGACAACTGTGACGTCATTATTGTGCCGACTCAATTAATTAACTATTAATTAATTTCAAAGCAATTATAAATCTAATTTTACATTTAATTGAAAATTAATCTGGTTTCAGGCTCAAAATAAATAGTTTCTCCAAAGAAATTATGTCTAATTCCCAATTGGAATCATTGCGTTCATTAGTATTCAAGTAGCAGCCCAAAAAATGAATATTCTACCTTGATAACACTTAGAAACCATCCCTAAATTAAAAGGGAGTAATGATACAGCCCAGGAATTAACTAAGCAATTAATCACTTCAATATTCCCTCGTCCATTTCAATCGCTGAGCCGGGCCGAGACAGAAATGTCAAATGATTCTGATTCCAGTTGGAGGCGCAATTAGTGGTAGAGGCGTAGATGGCTGGAAGTGTTACATGCTACATTAGGACTATATAGGTATGGAGTGTGACATTAGGGTTGCTTTACTAGGTACAGTTTTGCATCCCATTCATTAAGTCAAATGTATAATATATATATTTATAATATATATATTTATAATATATATATAACCGTACATATTGCCTGGATAAAATTATCCTGTATGTTATTTCACACTACAATCTATCTCAGTGTCAATTTAATCCAGATTTTATGCGTGAAAGCGTAACAAACATCCATACATCCATCCATCCTTACAAACTTTCGCATTTATAATATTAGTAGGATAGGATAAGTAGGGAGTAAGATATCTCGACAAATTGTAATATGACTGTATGGATGAGCTGATTTGTTTTTTTGGAGGGTTGATGTTTCTATAGTGCGATTTTATGACCATATCTGTACTAATACTAGCTGCTGCCAGTGACTTTATTTTTCCACCCGCATTAAGTTAGGTCTTACTGCTCCTGTCCCGTGTGTCGTAGCGTGATGTTATATAGCTTATAGCAGTTTCTTATAGTAGTTTCTGAGATTAGCGCGTTCAACCAAACAAACAAAATCTTCAGCTTTTTAATCTATACATATAATAAAATCGTAGCGAAGTCAAAACTGTACATTTAATATTTTTGAAAAAAAGTAATTGCTACGAGGTCGGGTAATGATTCTAATGCCGAAAATATGGTTTTTAGAATTTTTGTCTGTTTGTCTGTTTGTCTGTTTGTCTGTTTGTCTGTTTGTCTGTGCGTTTGAACACGCTAATCTCAGCCGTGGCTTAACCGATTTGAATGCGGTTTTCACTAATGTATTGCGGTAAGCTCCACTTAAAACTTAGGCTATAAATTATCACGCTATTTGCTTTGGGGGATGAGCAATGTTGCATTATGTCCGAGTTCTTCTACAGATTCTCACGGGATTGAAAATAACGACATATAATGTAAGAATATTGTAGATAGCTGCGGAATTGAACTTCTAAAATAATTATCATCACGCTATACCTTCAAAGAGTTGAGCAGTCAATAATGGCAAACTAGAACAGCTATTTTAGAGTTATTTCCGAAGTAGTAAATAGTCTAATGGTTTGATGACCGCCTTACAAATTGCTGATCGTGAGTTCGGTCCTCAATAACAGTTTTACTTTTTGTGATTTTTCAAACATTTTTTTTCGTACAGGTAGATTCCCAACAATAATAAAATAAAAGTATGCATAACTTCTGCCATAACATTGATTTGATCTTTCTACTTTGGGGGATGAAAAATGATGATACAGATTACGACGGGTTTCAAAAAAGATGAAACAAAATATAACAATACTTTTGATGGCTGAGGATTGAACTGTTGAAATAATTATCATCACGCTATACCTTTAAGAAGCTAAACAGACAATCATGGCAAAACAGAACGGCAATTTCAAAGCCTTTTCTATTGAATTAAATAGTCTAATGGTTCGATGACCGCCTTTCGAATCGCAGGGCTTGAGTTCGGTCCCGGTATAATGTTTTACTTTTTGTGATTTTTTAAATATTTCTTTTGAATACTAGAAGATTTCCAAACAATAATAAAATAGAAGTAGTCATTCTTATACAGTAACGCTTAGCTTGCTTATTTTTTCTTTATTATTTTTGCAGAAAAGAATGTCTATAATACATAGTTACTAAAAAACAGCAAATTGAAGTCAAAAGTTTTCATCGAAAAAATAGAAACTGATAGGTGTGCAAACGATAGTAGAGCGGAAAATATACGTATTGTTAAAAAAATTATGTCTATTTGACTCTTTAATTTTGACAAAATAGTCTTTAAATGTCGGGCCAACACATGACTGTATTATAGCGCGATTTAAATTCTTCTTTTCACATCAATGATACCCCTTTTTGTAAAGATGGGAAATCTTTAAATGACTTCTTTCGCTCTGGGCGGAACGGAAGGGAGTGTCAGACTCTTACTGACTAAAACACAAAGTGTTCCTCCTAATGCCCTTTGCGTACCAGCGCCGCGGTGACTCTTTTGAATTCCGCAACCCTGTTAGACACTGGCCCTGGCGGGCCCCATCTTACAGTACTGACATTTCTTTGAGGCGCACGTGGAACACTACGCACCACCGACCCGGGATTGATGATGCCCCTAACAATAATTTACACCGGTTAAAAGAAATAGGTGGCGGCTTTTACTGATGCGTCAATTGCACTGAGTTTCAGACGGGTATATGATGCCCTCTTTTACCAAATTATGTTTGCAGCGGCCTACTTAAATGCGCAATCTATTCAATGCCTTCCAGATACATCACTGAAGTTCACTACCGGGAGGTAGGTAGTTTCACTAATTCAAGTAGTCATGAGGTGCTGGATATCTTCCTTCACACAATCTGCTTTGCTCTTTGGGTGGTGGGCTTTGTAATTAATAGTTAGGCTATTTCGCTATTTGTAATAAATAATGAGGTTAGGTAAGCATTTTTGTTCCTGGACATGTTTTGGATTGCTATATTATGCAGTATTGTGTATATTTTATACACAATACTGCAGATTAGTTACATATTACACCGTACATACCATCACGCCTGTATTTCCCGATGGGTTGGGCAGAGGTGTAACAATGTACACCCACAGTTTGCCGGTATGTTTAGATCTCATGTAACAGGGGGCGAACCTATTGTCATTAACCGGGCACAAATCCTAACTCCGAGCTGCTACTGAGAATTTCATAGAAAAACCCAATAACACTTTGCTTGACCTGGGAATCGAACCCAAGACCTCTAGCGTAGCAGTCGCGTTTAGGACCACTAGGCTAACGACGCAGTTCCTATGAAAGACAGTGGGAGATATTTTATCCTATGAAATAAAAAACATGACGTCATTAGCCACAAGGAGTTAAGCAGTCAATTATGACATGGTATGGGAATTGCTATATTTTTTTGTTATTATTACGCTATTTACTTTGTTTAGAGAATAGCTTCGGTGTGTAATGAAAGCCATGTAAGATATTTTGTGTGAGTTCGATCCCAATTGATTGTTACTTTTTGTCATTATTTTAATTGGTACCTAATTCAATTGTTTTTATTTTCGATGGTATGATTTCAATATTATAATAAAATAGGTTTAAGCATAACCTTAACATAACTTTGAAAATTTGCATACGTCGACTGAAGAAGAATGAATAGAACAGAATTCGACAGGAAAAACAGCACCTCAGAAACTTAGAGTTACCAATTTATATCGATAGTAGGATCGCCGCACCACAAGGATTCTCTGACGCAGGTACTCTCTGGTCACAGTTGTTTCGGGAGCTAACTGTTTCGGTTTCGGAGCTAGGACACGCCTTGGTGTTATCACTGTAGGATCACAAAGGAGCGTACGGTGGAGGTATGCCCCTGCTTGGGCAGAACATCAGCGTGTCCTCATAAAGGCGATTGGCGGCGGCGACCTCTCGCGTCCGGCCTTGGTTCATCCATAGTCCGGAGCGAGGGAGAATGGGAAGCAATCGCTTCCTTCTGCGAAGTAGTAATGCCAACGAAGGAGGAGGCGAAACGCATGAGGGAGAGGTCAACCTTTCACCCCGGCCGCCAGAACAGAAGGGGATGCCCCGGGTGTCGAGAGTCGTAGAGCGATTCCAGACCACAGTCGGAGTGGGCTTGCGGTCGGCTACCGTTGTGTGGCTCGCCGTCCAACCAGAACCAGACCAAAGTCGACGACGTACTGTGTTTCACGCGCGCCTCAAAGAGATGTTAGCACAGTTGCGGAATTTGTTCGAAAGACTCACCGCGGCCCTGGAACACAAAGGACATTGGAAGGAACTCGGATGGGTTTTAGCCAATAACAGTCTGACACTCCTTTCCACCAGAAAGGAAAAAATCATTTGACGACATCTCATGCTTAAAAAAGGGACCTCCCAACTTCGACACTTCATACAAGTGTTGAACGATTTATGTGCAAACGTTTTTCGTCCAAAATTTTAACTTCTGTCCTGAGCCACGCCACCAAAAAGTGTACTTATATTCAAATGGCAGAACAGAAATAGATTAGCAACAGCAGAAACTGTACCAAAATCAATTTCACCCATAGAAAAATTCCGTGACAGTCGTTCTTCTGACGTTGAATGTCTCACAGACTTCACGCTTTCGGGATGCAAGTTGAATCAAGCATCAATCATGAATTATGCATCGCATTCGGAATTTCTTCTTATGGGTAGGTACTATAAACAGAAGATGTTCTACATGCTTAAAATTTTTCTTTAAATGGAAATTGATTGTAGAGTTTACGGTTCCAAAGATAAGGGATAATTTGTGAGGTAAAACTTTGCTTAGTCTTTTAAGAAGTCTTATGCTTACTGTTTTTTGTCCATACTTTCTCCCAAAAAGTTTACATTAATTTGGTTCTAACACGAAGCTCAAATTTTGTTGGCTGTTGCTCTGATTATAAGATTCATTTCTTCGGGCTTGATACTAGACAGATCGCAGCTACAATGTGAGGTATAATGTTAAAGCAGTGCCTATTAAAGATGCTGTTTAATGGTTTGAGAAAGAAAAGTAAGTGAATTTTGAAACCACATCAAAGTATTATCTAAAGGGATAGTAAAGCCACATATACTCTCCTTACGCCAATTATGTTTTAGTCCCAGGTATGGCGTAAGCCTATTACCAGTCGTGCACAAATCCAGACTTCAAGCGACTACAGATAAATTCTTTAAACCTACAGTCGTAACTATTAGCAGTCACCTTAGCAACCATTTGACCTGCTTGGAAGATTTTGATAACATAGTATTCAATACTTATTTAGTTAAGTATCACTTAGGTCGACGTGAGCGAAGCCGCGGGCAACAGCTAGTCTATACTAATATTATAAAGCTGAAGAGTTTGTTTGTTTGGTTGAACGCGCTATTCTCAGGAACTACTGGTCGGAATTAAAACAATATTTTTGTGTTGGATAGTTCATTTATCGAGGAAGGCTATATAACATCACGCTACGACCAAAAGGTGCAGAGCAGTAACCAAAGACGTAACTTAAAGTGGGTGAAAACAACCACGCGAACGAAATCGCTGGCAAAAGCTAGTATCTATATACTTATCGTGGTGGTCCAGTGGTTAAGGCACCTACACACAGGTAGGCTTCTCATGTACGACATTGTGGGTTTGCAACCGGGCACCAGCAAATATTTATTCTATTTCATAATTATGTGTGTATTTTCTAATTTATCTTGAACGTCAGTTAAGGTAAGTATCTTGAGGAAGCCTTGTAATAAATACAAGTCTGAAATCGTCAATCCGCCTTGAGCAGGCGTGGTGATCAATGCTTATGCCTTGTTGGTACGAGAAGAGAAATTTGTCCTGCAGTGAGGCAGTAATAGTCTGGTAACACGAACCAACACTTGAACTAAAGTTAAAAACCAAATGATATTTTTGCCCATTAGCTTCAACCAACATTTTTCAAGGCAGACGGACCAGAAATTCAATTAGCTTAATTGAATTAAAACTGGACTTTATGCACATTTTAAGCGTTGATTCCATAAATGTTTCATTTGAGGTCGTTTTGTGCTATTAGTATGATGTTCCTGGATAGTCAGAAATAGTAGATGTTGAGGATTTAATGGTTTCTGCTGTTAGAACAGGAGCAGTGATGGCTTACTGATAGTGAACAGATCTGACATATTAATATGTCAGATGGTACAATTATGATGTGCAACTGCGTCGTTAGCCTAGAGGTCCTAAGCGCGACTGCTACGCTAGAGGTCTTGGGTTCGATTCCCAGGTCGAGCAAAGTGTTATTGGGTTTTTCCATGAAATTCTCAGTAGTAGCTCGGAGTTAGGATTTGTGCTTGGTTAATGGCAATAGGCTCGCTCTCTATTATATGGGACCTAAATATACCAGCGAACTATAGGTGTACATTGGTATACCTCTGCCTAACCCTTGAGGAATATAGGCGTGATGGTATGTTATTGTTCTTAAAAACTTGAGAAAAATAATCTTATATATAAAATTCTCGTGTCACAATGTTAGTTAACATACCCCTCCGAAATGGCTGGACCGATTTTTATGAAATTTTGTGTGCATATCGGGTAGGTCTGAGAATCGGCAAACATCTATTTTGGAACTATATGTGGTATCTAATCTTTAGTTCCGAGGACAGCGATATGCCCCGGCTTACGCTGACAACCAGTGCCGTGGTTTCGTGCCATCGTGCAGTTTCCCAGGTCGAGCAAAGTGTTATTGTGTTTTCTATAAAATTCTCAGTAGCAGTTAGGATTTAGGATTGGTGCCCGGTTAATGAAAATAGGCTCGCCCCCTATTACATGGGACCTAAAACATACCGGCGAACTGTGGGTGTACATTGGTACACCTCTGCTTAACCCTTCGGGGAATACAGGCGTAGTATGTTACAATTATGTCAAACAAATGATCAGCGCAGACAGAGCGGCAACATTGCTTTGACTTCTTTTTTTTAAGCTCAAAGTTTATTTTTTTACACTCGTGCAATCATTTGCACCTGTCATGTTACCTCTTCACCACCAGCCAGCCTTTGGTTGACCGGTAGAGAATCCCTAAAGCATTTAGTTCACATTTGTACCTCTTCGTTGCATAGATTAAATAAATAAATGTACTTGAGTAGTTTCTATTGATTAACTAGCTTTTGCACGCGACTTCGTCCGCGCGTTTTTTTTTCAATTTACGTCTTGGTTTACTGCTTCGCTCCCGTGAGTTATAGCGTGATGTTTTATTACGTATACTATTCTTCATGAACGTGGCTAGCAAACAAACTGTCGAATATTCTTCAAAACTTGGTGATTAATGTGTTTTATTTCAGAGTTGTTGATGGCCGCATCATAAGTAGTTCACGCTAATATATTTATGTTGTTGCAAATTGATGAATTCGTAAACTGTTTCTTGTTTTATGATTTTGTTGGATAGTTACATTTAAGTAGCTTGATCGGACAGTTCTTATTATAGTAAAACTAGTTTCTGTTCGCGACTTTGTCCGCGTGAAAATTGATATATTATCCCACGGAAACCGTACATTTACCCGCGACAAAAATGAGCCTATGTGTTATTCCAGACTATAATCTACCTATATGCCAAATTTCATCCAGATCCGTTCAACAGTTTAAGCGTGTAACAGTAACAAACATCCATACATCCTCACAAATTTTCGCATTTGTAATATTAGGAGGATACTCAGAATCGGCAACTGAATCAATTTCATCTATTTCTAAAATAGGTAATTTTTTACCTTAAAATAATAACACCAGTAACTTGCCTGTAGTCTATTACCTTTTTTAGAAATACCTGAAATCGATTCAATGTTACACGTTCGATCAGGGGTCTCCAACCATGTTGAGGTCAAGGCTCAAAATATTTTTTTTTGTGTTTCGCGGGCCCCATATCAATTGAATATACTTATAATTGTTATTCGATTACAAATTTACAACTCAACTAGAAACATTAATTTTCGACCGATTTATACCTACTAACGCGCGTTATTTGATTTATTACGTATACAAAATTATAATAATGTTTACCTATTCAACTGCCTCGTTAGCCTAGTGGTCCTAAGCGCGACTGCTACTCTAGAGGTCGTGGGTTCGACTCCCAGGTCAAGCAAAAAGTGTTATTGGGTTTTTCCATGAAATTCTCAGTAACAGCTCGGAGTTTGGGTTTGTGCCCGGTTAATGGCAATAGGCTCGCCCCCTATTACATGGGACCTAAACATACCGGCGAACTGTGGGTGTACATTGTTACACCTCTGCCTAACCCTTCGAGGAATACAGGCGTGATGGTATGTTTAACTATTCTTTATTTACTGTATTTTAAAATTTGCTATAGGTGCTAATATTATGAATACATAAATAAAAATTGGCGATGTAGGCGGCCTGTGTCGCCGGGCCGCAGATCTCTATGTGACTGAGAGCCGCGCGTTGCAGACCATTGCGTTAGATGTACTGTTGTTACAACATCTTTAGATAAAGTCGTTACCAAAAGCTGACATTACATAGAAATTATATAGTTAGTCAAGGACAAAGCAAACCCACTTGGCAGCTGTTTATCATTGTAATCACATAAAATATGACTCTCCTCAAACAAACATACAAAAACCAAGGTCGAAGGAGCCCATTACGTTATGGGATCATAAATCTAAGTTACTACTTCTTGATTGCGTAAATTGTATACTGATTACAAGATGGTTACAAAGGGTAGAAAAACAGAAGGGTTCAAGATACGCGTGGGGTTATTATAGGGGGTGACTATTTATTTTACTTCAATAAAACCGAATAAGGTCGAGTCGGACTCGCCCACCGAGGGCGGTACGTAAGATCATTATAATTTACAGAATTAATATAAAAAAAATATACCATCACGCCTGTATTCCCCGAAGGGATAGGCAGAGGTGTAACAATGTACACCTACAGTTCGCCGGTATATTTAGGTCCCATGTAATAAGGGGCGAGCCTATTGCCATTAACCGGGCACAAATCCTAACTCCGAGCTGCTACTGAGAATTTCATAGAAAAACCCAATAACACTTTTTGCTCGACCTGGGAATCGAACCCAAGACCTCTAGCGTAGCAGTCGCGCTTAGGACCACTAGGCTACCGAGGAATTTACATAATTAAATAAATAGTTTAATGAAATAAATAAATAGTAAATGAAAATTTTAAAAAAATCGTTTCGTATATCTCGGACATAGAAGGGAACGGTATTTTTTTATTCTTTTTATTGTAAATTAAATTATTTAAAATGTATATAGCAATGTGCACATCAAGCACTTTTAAATGATACCCCATTTATACTAGTAGTTTCAATTAAAAATTTTGACCTATAAAAAAAAATATACACCCCCCTATTTTTAAGATTGAATTAAAAATGTAAAGTTTTGAGACTATTTAGTGTCAAAGAGTGTCTAAACATGCTTTTTTTGCTAAATAAACGGCCATGTATCTTTTTTTATGTAAACTTAGAAGTTTGATTTTTCACAACTTCATGGGACCGTAGACCTAAGTATACGGTTTAAATTTCAACTCGATACCTCCAGGCATTCTTGAAATAAAGGGTCTTGACAGACAGATAGACAAAGTGATCTTATAAGGGTTCCGTTTTTTCCTTTTGAGGTACGGAACCCTAAAAAGAAGGAGGTTTTCAATTCGTTTGTATTATTTTTACGTATATTACCTCAGAACGCCGTTATTCTTCAACCGATTTGGAAAATTATTTAAAAGGATATACTTTCAGTTTGACTCTTACGAAATTTCAACAAAATTGGTTTTCAGATGTTATTCTTTCAGGTTCGTGTTTTTAATACAAACAGAGTTGTACGCAACTACCAAGATACTAAATATAAAGTCGTGATAGTCCCGTGGTTAAGGCGCCCACCTATTATACAAGTTGTGAGTTCAAATCCGGGTTAGTGCCAATGTGACTTTTTCAATTCATAATTATGTAGCAGTAGTCGAATTTAAATTGAATTATTCGGTTGTTTTACATTGAGACCGTTTAACCCACAAACCGATTCCCTTTTAACTTTGTTATGTAGTCAAATGTAGAAAACGTGAAATTTTTTGCACATTTCATGCCTTTGACGGTTTTTCATGCATGAAATCGCGGGTTGGCAAATACGGAAATTCAGGAACCGAATGTACGTAGATACCTTTTTTATTTTATGATACAAAATACTTTCAAGTCCTGAATATTGTGGAGTACATTATAGTATTATAGATGCTTGGTACGGTATGTACCACAGCAGTGAGTAATGTAGGGATTTATGCTAATTATAATAAAGCTGAAGAGTTTCATTCTTTGTTTGTTTAAACGCGCTAATCTCTGGAACTACCAGTTGGATTAGAAAAAAAAAAATTGTATATGTGTGCCAGATTCATGGGGAATAGTATAGGCTTTAAAACATCAGTGCGGAGCAGTAACCAAAGACGTATATTAAATCGGGTGAAAATAAAAACAAAGTGTATCTACATAAATCGCTGATCGTAGGAAGGCATCTGAGGGCTGTTCAGTGTTTATCGTGGGTTTAAGTGAGCCATCGATCACCGCCTCTATTGATTGGGGATCTGTTCACAATTCAATATTGTTCGCCAGTAATTACACCGACATTAATCCATGGCAGCGCGACACACTGCTGTGGAGGTTACAGGGAGGTTCCTGAAGAGTTACGTGGGCTAAGATTCTGAAGCCCCCGGAAACCTTAGCACCAGCCGGATTATTAATATCTAGAAATAGCGGTTTTAAAAGATTATGAAAAATACATTAATTGTGTACTTAATTACCTTTTCTTTATCTGTGTGTGGAGGGTTGTAATTAGCTATTTGTTAATATTACATTCTATATATCATTAGTTTAAACAATTCAAGTTGTAAGCCTTCAGAAAAAATACCAGCCTATTATGGCCCCACTTTTTTTTTTTGGTGGGTGGGAAATTATCAAATAACTTCTCCCGCCCTGGGCGGGGCGGGAGGGAGTGTCAGACTTTTACTGACTAAAACCCACCCATGTTCCTTCTTGTGCCCTTTGCGTTCCAGGGGCGCGGTATCTCTTGCGAACAACCCGCAGCCCCGGCATTATGGCCCCACTGCGTGGCAAACGTGTCCTCTGATACAGAGAAGGCATGATGAGTATTGACCACCACGCTTGCTCTAGGCGGATTGGCGATGTCAGTGATTTTCGTTTTATAGAACTCCTGTGAACTCTTTACTTCTTTTTAGTCTCATATTTTTTTTTTGATCGGACACATGAGATTATTCAATTCAAATTATTTATTTCAGATAAATTACAAGCTTATATAACTTATCCATATTGGGTTTGGTAATTAAATAATAAATAAATAAATAATTATAATTAAAATTATAAATAAGAATTAAATAGTAATTATTGCGATAGAAAACATTTTCATTTTTACAAAATTTTTATTATTACAAGCTTTTGTTTAACTTGCACTGTTCACATGTATGTAAGTTGTCGATTCAAAACTTGCAAAACATTTTTCGATTATTTGTTGGTATTCGATTGAGCTAAAATTTTGCATACACCTTTAGTTCTGGAGACAATATAATGTTCAACACTCAATATTGTAATAATTTCAATATGGCCGCAGTTCCAAGATGGCGGATTACATATTTTTTCTCTACCCCCCTTATTATGAGTATCAAATGAAAAGGCTTGAAGAGTAGAAAGCGATAAAGTTAGTTACGTCACACTAAATTTACATATTTTTTACCTACGCACTTTTTCTCAACCCCCTTAATTCATTAGGTTTTAAGGCTTTATTTTATTTTCAACCACCACATACAGTACCACATGCAAGTATTTTAGCCATATTTCTCATGTTTATTCAGCTATTTCTAAAAGTAACAGTCTACTTTCTATCAACGATCTTTATTTTATCTTCCAATCTATCCTTTTCCCAATAAATTGTATTTTCTCTCTTAGTTTCACAAACCTCAAACGTTAGGAAAGTGGATTTTGTTGCAGATTTTTTGTAAAATGGAGCCGCGCGGTACTGTAGCCGCAACGAGTGGTGTGTGGGAAAAACAAAATCGGATTACCTATGTAAGAGAATTTAGCTAGCGTGTATAAAAATGTTACGTTAAATAGGACGTCGTAATCTTATTTACTAGTTGAGTGTTTGAAAATGTGGTTTATAAATCTAGCTTAGCTTCTAAAATTTTTCTAGATTATTTTTCTACTAGCCGGGTAGAAGTTAGCGACTTTATCCGCGTCAAAGTTGAAATACGAGTATTATCCCACGGGAACCGTACATTTTTCTGGGATAAAAAGATTGTAAAGAGGAAAGCTTTTTGGTTGTTTGTAGCGGATAACCGAAACTGCTGTACCGATTTTAACCTTTTTTCATTAATAGATAGCTACATTATTCCTAAGTAACATAGGCTATATAACATAATGCTTCAACAGACGGGACCGGAGCAGTAACCAAAGAAGTAACGCGGGTAAAATAAGCCACGCGGACGAAGTCGCGAGCGGAAGCCAGTCAGTTATAAAAATATAGACTTTTTTTGAAGCGGTTTTTATAAAATTATCTCGTAATGGGCATGAGAAATTATTTTTTTTATGACGTCACTATTTGGACTACCCAGTGTACTATTATTATTGTAATTTTTGTCAATAGACATCAAATATTAGAGAGATTACAGTATTCGAAAGTGATATTTCATATAATAAACTACGTTTTTTTTTAATCATTTTTATTATCATATCAGCCGTAGGATGTCTACTGTCCACTGGACATAGACCTCCCCCATGGATTTTTATCATCTTATTTTTGTTGAATTATTTTATAGTGTAATCCTAATACGTTACTTATAGTATCGCTTTGGTTTTGTCCTGTCAAGTTGTAGTAATTAGGTGTCTGTAAATAAATAAAAAAAAATAAATCAATGAAGTGTCACGCCTGTATTCCCCGAAGGGTTAGACAGAGGTGTAACAATGTACACCCACAGTTCGCCGGTATATTTAGGTCCCATGTAATATGGGGCGAGCCTATTGCCATTAACCGGGCTTAAATCCTAACTCCGAGCTGCTACTGAGAATTTCATAGAAAAACCCTATAACACTTTTTGCTCGACCTGGGAATCGAACCCAAGACCTCTAGCGTCGCAGTCGCGCTTAGGACCACTAGGCTACAGAGGCAGTTCAATAAAGTGTGTATTGACAAACGACCAATCAGCAAAGCCCATTCTTCCATGTAAGGTATAGTAGTCGCCACGAGTCGTGAGCACAAATGTCCAGTTAATTTTTGGGATTATGGGTTCCTTTCGGGGTTTTTTGGGGACTGACGGACTAATCGCGGCCCAAAAAACCCAGTAAGGAACCCTAAAATGCAAAAAATAACTTGACATTTGTGCTCACGACTCGTGGCGACTGCTATAACAGTTCATAAATGTCAGTCCAATACTTCCAGACGGCTATGACAAATAAAGCTTCATTACGAGCCAGTCCGTCGACCGCAGCGGTCGTGTGTCACGTCGACTCCGGAAAAACGATCATTTATCTTCGTCAGCCCGTTTTAAACTATGTTTTGGTATACTTTGAATGGTAAATGACGCATTGGGGCTGTTATTAATGTACTGGTAAGCTACTTTGTTGACGAAGAAAGGGGGAGTTTAAGGTAGTGACGTAGGGCTTTTATGATGGTGGTATTTTTAGGGTTTCGTAATTGAAAGGAAAATACGGAAGCCATATAAGATCACTTGTTTTACTTCTTCGTGATAATGGCATTACACAATCGATTCATTTCTTATTCAATGGGTTATCCTTATCAAAGTCTAACGTCAATCTATATGTTTGTCTTTTAGCGCCCTTGCCACTCAAGAATTTATTTTTAACAGTTTATAGGTACTATCATTACAGGGCTTACCTAAATGCGAGAGTCAATAACTTGATGTCAGTGATGTCCAAGATAAACTCAGAAAGTACATATGAATTAAAAAAGAGACATTGGTACTTGTCCGGATTTGATTTCACCTTCGCGGGAACAATTTCATGCATGGGAGATGGACGCCTTAACCACTTGGCCATCATGACACTATCGAAAGAACTACTTATCTGATTTTACGTGTTATTTGTGCCCGGTTAATGGCAATAGGTTCGCCCCCTATTACATGGGACCTAAACATACCGGCGAACTGTGGGTACACTGGTACACCTCTGCCTAACCCTTCGGGGAAAATAGGCGTGATGGTATGTTATGTTATTATTCTTGGACATGTTCAACGGTTAGTTAGATTAGTAGTAGACAAATTACGTAAGCCGCGTCCTATTCCGTGATCCCCGGTGTAAGTGTTCTTTCCCACACCGTGGTTGTTTTTAGTCAGTAAGAGTCTGACAGACCACGTTTGCTCACACACTTGTGCACTATATCATTTTCTGCGTACTTGTAAAGTCTCCATTGAGATTGACTAAATTTCATAAAATTAGGCTTTAAATCAATTTAATTATATTAAGTAACCCCCGGCAGAAGAGTAAACATCTTTACAGCAGCTAGCAAAAGAGCTGATAACTTTGAAACCGCTGATCCGATTTCAATCAATCATAGCTAGAACACTCCCGACTAATTTAACTTTCAAACAAAATTGAAATCGGTTCATACGTTCAGGAGCTACGATGCCACTGACACACACACACATACACACACACACACACACACAGACAGACATTTACATAAAACTTATAACACCCCGTCGTTTTTGCGTCAGGAGTTAAATACAGTATTTCGTCATAGGTGCATTATGGACACTGAATCTAATCAAAACATTATCTCTATTGATTAATGATAAGTCACCAATCACAGCAAATAACATGAAAGACGAGCTACAGTAAAAATATTACAACTGCAATCAACGGTAGAGGAAGTAGAAACACTGGGCCACCATAAAATGTTTCAGGGTGAGGCCAGCAGACAGATTGGTCCATTTACGACTTTACTAGTGATTCTGACACGATCGTAAATATTGTGTGAGCATTGAATAACATTAGCTGTTACATCTGTTATGCTGCTGGGTTCGGAGATGGATGAGGATTGTTGCATTGTCAAATGGATATAGTTGTGAACAAATCAAAGTACGTCAAAATGGCGCCCATTTTTCGAAGTTATTGTATTGATTTTAGTTTGATGGTAATTTTAAAGTTCTCATGTAAATTGAACTTTTATTACTGTAACTAATGTTGTATGATTGCCTCGTTAGCTTATTGGTCCTAAGCGTAACTGTAACGCTGGAGGTCTTGGATTCGACTCCCAGATCGAGCAGTGTTGTTAGGTTTTTCTATGAAATTGTCGGTAACAGCTCGGAGTTAGGATATGTCCCCGGTTAATGGCAATAGGCTTGCGGTTAGGCAGAGATATACCAATAAACACCCACAATTCCGTAGTATGTTTAGGTCCCGTATAATAAAAATAAAATCAGAATATCAGGATGGCTACCAGTCGTTTCATTTTCAAAGTAAAAGCTCGTGAACACTTGCTTACGAAGTTGGCAGACTCGTCTCACAATTACTTCTCATATTTCTCCACCTATGTATTTTTTGGCTTTCTCTACTCTGTATATTTTGTTTGTATGTATGTATATATGTATTGATTATATTTTATTCCTGGAAACTTTCTGTTTCTTGCACCTACCATGTTTTGTCTCTGCATCACCCTAAGGTTGACTGGTAGAAAATGCCAAAGGCAAAATAAATAAATAAATAAATATTATAACATTGGCCCGAAACATACCAGGGGAACTGAGGGTGTATATTGGTAAACCTCTGCCTCACCCTTCAGGGAATCGGGCCTGTGGACGGTGAGCAATGGGTAGCTCACCTTCCTTACGTTGCATAACGACAGGCCGTGTCGACGGCGCGTTCGTGTTCCACGCGCGCCTCAAAGAGATGTCAGCAAAGGGAAGGGGCCCCACTGAGGGCCGATGCCTGCCGGGGCTGCGGGTTGTTCGTTAGAGATACCGCACCCCCGGAACGCAAAGGGCACAAGAAGGAACATGGGTGGATTTTAGTCAGTAAAAGTCTGACACTCCCTCCCGCCCCGACCAGGGCGGGAGAAGTTATGTGATGAGTTCCCACCCCACAAAAAAAATCCTTCAGGGAATACAGGCGTGATGGTATGTATGTGTAGTATTGTAACACTGGCATACTGAATTGGTTTGATGTAATTCATTTAGTTATGGAGAGATTGTGTGTTGTGTTGTTTTGATAGAACAAAGCTTTATTAAGATACGGGAAAAAGTAGTATGTATTCAAAATTGCTTTTAAATGTTTATCGTTTTATCTGTAGCTCACGAAAATCCTGATTTTCCTACTTACATGTTACCCAATTTAGAGATTTTTACAACGCCTTTACTAAGCGGCAGATTTTCAAAAAACAGGTCGATAAAATACTACATAGAAGCTATTATCTCTCTATGTATTTATATTTAAATCAATTCCTATATCGCTAAAACTCGAAAATGGTCCTACAAATATGAATATATTTTGATCGCTGCGTTCGTAATTGTCAAGACAAGGTTTGCATGAAAGAAATTCTTTGGAAAATCCACCGGAAATGTCAGAATTTTGTACAGAAAATTTGTATGAAAACAACAATAAAATAAAGATGCGAAGCCGGGGAAGACCCATGCGAAGCCGGGGAATACCCATGCGAAGCCGGGGAATACCCATGCGAAGCCGGGGCAAGTCCCAAGGTGTGCTTTAGGTAAATTAAATTAAAGCTCTTATTTTAGCTCTCTAATTTATTATTATAATTGAGGTGTATGAGGTCTTGCGTTTATTCCGTTACAAGTTGTATATGAATATTAAAGAGAAGTTAAAGCATGCAAACTTGCGGATTATAATACCAGCTCATAGGTTACCGGCATACGATCATAAGCCGGGATCATAAGCCGCCTGTTTGTCTCTGGGGAAATAATAACGTCGCTCTGAGCAAGACAGTGATGTCACGGATGAAGATAATACATCAGATTAGGATGCGTCGTACAAATGAATACAGTACCACAAACATTGTTGGGAAAAGAACATCAGTATTTTTTTCTGTTGTGCAAAAAACAGTATTTATTTTTGTTATTGAATGGCAAAAGAATGTCCTCAGCTACAGCAATTTTCGGTGAAATTTAGAGCTTTTAATCGTGTGCGTTACAGTAACTTCTAAAATGGTAGCATAAAACAGATGACGGCTCGCGGGCGGCGCGCCTTGATATCGGATCACAGCAACGTTGCTTTGCAGCAGTAGTTATGGTGGTACTACTTCCACGATGAGGTTTTCTTTTTTTTTATCATTTGACGGAAAATAAGCTGACGACGGCCCACCTAATGCTAAGTGGTCACCGCTGCCTATAGACATCAGGAATACCCGAGGCTTTGCAAATGCGTTGCCATCCCTGAGACAAAGTTGAAATGTCTCATGAACCTGTAATTCGAAAAATTCACTAAAGATTTTCACAGAATGGCACTGCAGATCAAACACTCTAGCTTGGTCCGCTAACCTACTGCGGTTGTTTAACCGTGATCCAAGTGCAGTTAATTGATACTTCTATGTGAAGCAGAACTGCACGATGAATGACACTTGTACCGAAGGACCAACAGCCGTAGTGAAGGGCTGTGCCACTTAAGATGGTCGTTTGTCGATATGAGAGACAATGAAATGGGATAGTAGTTTATTAAAATGATCGGATGGTATAAAGTGGGAAGCAGGATTAAAAAATATTTGAAGAAATATTTTACAGCAGACCAAAAATACGTTTATAAATACGTTTTTTGCGTAATTTTTGTATGGGAATAGTATTGATAATAATAATCCCAGCCTATTATTGACCCACTGCAGGACAAAAGCATCTTCTCATACAGAGAAAGTACTAGCAATGATCACCAAGCTTGCTCAAAGCGGGTTGGATTTCAGACTTATATTAATTATAAGTCCAGGTTTCCTTAGGATGTTTTTAGTAAGGAAGGTACTACAAAGTAAATAAAGCTTTGTTGGAAAGTGCGTAGGCAGATTTTTAAAGATTCAACCTTCGTTTGAGGGTTGCAAAGAAGTCTATTGTATTCTTGCTAATGGAAAAAGTCAATTAATTATTCTTTTGCATATAAAATACCAAGAAGAAATATGAATGCTTAATTAAAAAACAAAAATGTTTTAAGTAAGTAAACTTAATGTTTATTAATGACAGCATATTTTGTTTCTTTTTTTTTATTTTCACGCGACGGAGTTTCCAAATTGACGATGTCATTTGTAATATTTAATTAGCGTGTCTTTAGACTTAATTAATTATAGCACTAGCTTCTACCCGCGACTCCGTCCGTGTCAAATTTGATGTATTATCCCGGTAGAATAATACATTTTTCCGGGATAAAAAGGTATCCTGTGTGTTGTTCACCACCACAATCTATCTAAGTGCAGAAATTCATCCAAATCCGTTCAGCCATTTAAGTGTGAAAGAGTAACAAACATTCATCCATCCATCCATCCTCACACACTTTCGCATTTATAATATTAGTAGGACGTAGGATTAATAGAAAGTAGGACTCGATTCTGCCCGCGACTACATTCGCGTACTTTAACTTACCGTACTTTACTTTACCCATGTTATGTTACATCTTTGGATATTACTCCGCTCTCATGTGTGGTAACGTGATGTTATATAGCCCATACTATTTCTTATGAATCTGGCTACCATATACAAAAACATTTTTTTCCAATCTGACTGGTAGTTCCTGAGATAAGCGCGCTTAAACATACAAATAAAAAAACTTTTCAGCTTAAAAATAATACTGTTTTTTTTTTTTGTTTAAAAAAAAAATACGTTGCCCCACACTAGGAATTTCTCCTGTGTCGTGGGTGCGTTTACAAACATATAAACTCACATACACAAACAGCCAGACCCGAAACAACTATCTGTAGGCCATACAAATATTTGTTCCGTGCGGGAATCGAACCCGCGACACGCAGCGCAGCAGCCAATCGTTCAGCCGCTGCGCCAATCGTGTCTTTGTTTTTTATTTTCATCGCAAAATTACGGAGTTCATATTACGCTAGCATCGTTATGTTGAAAGGAATATAATTGACGCGAATTACTTTTAAAATTTTACTACTATCAAAAATACAAAAGTTTGTATGGATGGACGTTCGTTACACGTTGGAATGGCTGAACGGATCTGGACGATTAGCACAAAGATGGATTATACTTTGGAATATAGTATACCTAGACTATTTTTTACGGTTCCCGTGGTAAAATATACCAAGTTAACGCGGACAAAGTCTTGGGTGTAAGCTAGTAAGTTTTATAATGTCACTCACAATAATTAAGTTACAAAATGGCTACTATTAAGCTCCACTTTAAGTAACTATTTTACAACGAAACACAATGAATTTTGTACAAAATTATGTCATCAAACATGGCGGACAGTGAGCGGGAAAGTTCGTCGCCCGGTATTTTTTTAATTCGACATCGTAAACAGGCCAAGGAACAATGAATGTAATGCCACAAAGGGCTGGGAACCGTTCGCGGCCACAATTCACATAAAATGTTTTGAAACTCTACCTACGGCTGCAGCGCTGAAAAAGTTCAAATGCAATTTTGCTATAACAAAACCAATCTTTAGTGTATGGAATAGGGTTTACATTTGAGTGGTCAGTACTTTATTTATTTGTTTGTTGATATTTTAAACGTTTCTATTGTCAAGTCGGCTTTTGAGATTGTTGGACTCGGCCGGGACACTTTGGATACCTATTTGCTACAATAATTCTGTAAAATGCTGGTTCGTTTTGCAATCCGTTTTGTTCTTTGCGGTTTTTTATGTAAGGTTGTTTATACCTTGGGCTTGGAAGAAAATGATAGCAGGCTGGCTATGAATGGCAAAATATATAGTAAGAACATCTAGGTAAGCATTTAAGGCATTATAGCTTGCTTCAAGGGGATAAATCAAATTTCATACCTACCAATATTTTAAAGAACCATATATACCATCACGCCTGTATTCCCCGAAGGGTTAGGCAGAGGTGTAACATTGTTCACCCACAGTTCGCCGGTATATTTAGGGCCCATGTAATAGGGGGCGAGCCTATTGCCATTAACCGGGCACAAATCCTACTGAGAATTTCATAGAAAAACCCAATAATACTTTTCGCTCGACCTGGGAATCGAACCCAAGACCTCTAGCGTAGCAGTCGCGCTTAGGACCACTTGGCTACCGAGGCAGTTTTTAAAGAACATAAACACATAAACATACCATCACGCCTGTATTCCCCGAAGAGTTAAGCAGAGGTGTACCAACGTACACCCACGTGTTTTAGGTCCCATGTAATAGGGGGCAAGTCTATTGCTATTAACCGGGCACAAGTTATAACTCCGAGCTGCTACTGAGAAAATCCTAATTAAAAAAACCGAATAACACTTTACTCGACCTGGAGATCGAATCCAGGACCCTATGCTCATCAGTCGCGTTTGCGACCACTAGACCAACGGGGCAGTCCCATACATAGGGACATATAATAAAGAAGTAAAATTGGTTTCACGTAATCTCTGCTCCGATTACATACTTCCACTGATAGAGGATACCTACATTAGCACTGAGTAACATAGGTGTTTTACGGTTTACTTGACATCTACGCGGGCAAAGCCGAGGGCAGAAGTTAATAAAAATAAAAGTCATCCCGCGACTTCGCAGGCGTTAATGTCGGATATCGCGAACGGAGACCAAGTCACGGGAGAAAAATATCTTATGCTTTCTTATGCTTTCTCGGGGTTCAAACTTACCCCATACCAAATTTCATAAAAAAAGCGTAGATAACAGACAGACAGATAGATAGAGAGACTTTGGCATTTACATATAATATTAGTATGAATGACGTAACTAAATATTTTTGTCACTTAATAAAAGCGTGTTCCGTAGCGACAAGAATTTTCATGGGACGAGGATTTGTAGATATAAGGTTCAATAGAGGGCGGGTCGTAAAGGGCGATGAATCCCTGTAAATTATGATGATAGGGCTCCGGAGCCTTCGGATTAGGGTCCAATAGGGTCAGTCAGTCGACGCGGTCAGTCTTATCACGCGTAAGGGTACAAAGTATTAAGAAAATTGGGTTAGAAAGAAATGTGGTGTCTAGGCTGTGTACTCTTGGGATCACCATTTGGTAGAAAATTGGAATAAAAAAGCTTGGCGGTATAGGAGTTTAACGTCTACAGTCTCTGGCATAAACTGTTTGCTGTTAATATGTTTGGAGAAGAATAAAAGATAATTGAAAATTATAGTTGAGGAATAAGAAAAGAAAGAACCGGCCAAATGCGAGTCGGACGTCATGCCGAATTCACGTTTGTTGTATGGGAGCCCCCCTTAAATATTTGTTTTATTTCAATTTAATTATTTATTTTTAAAGTGTTATATATTATAACTAAATATTCTGTAAATATTTCAAGCGTCTACCTGTTGCCGTTATCAATATACAGCAAAAAAAAACGTTGTATGGAAACCCCTAGTATTTGTTGTTAAAGCGGCAACAGAAATACATCATCTGTGTAAATTTTAACTATCTAACTATAACGGTTGATGAGATACAGCCTGGTGACAGACGGACAGCGGGGTCTTAGTAATAGGGTCCCGTTTCACCCTTTGGGTCCGGACCCCTAAAAGGGAAAGATTGGAGTACATATTTTGTTACAACTACGGATTGCCTTAAGAACGTGTGTGTACTACAATATGCATGTCAAGTACTCGTGTGACGTCATCAAAACACAATGTCATGCATGTGAAAGTCATGGCACTTCAAAGAATTAATAGAAAGTAAACATGAGTGACGTCACGTGTCCAATTAATTAATACACTGTGTTTACATGTAACATATTTTTCGCAGTAATATGACTGACATTATGTGAACTAATTTCTTCAAAAACACGGAGTAATGAACAAACGGAATGCCAACACGCATTTTACTGCACGGAGCGAACGTTTTTCTACTAAGAATACATAGTGGCGAGACCAAACTATCTTCTGCCATTGGAATGACTAAATTTTGGAGTAACAATTTTGTCTTGTGTCAAAAATGTTCTTTAACACTCCATGCACTTACTATTCTCTTTTGTTTACTGTTAGAGAATGACAGAGACCACAAACTATACAGTCAGTATAATGTATTTTGTCGACAGACATGCCCGTACAAAGAGCCCGCGAGCATGTCCGTCTAGTGAATTTCCCGTTTAAAGCATTAAGTCCGCTGTTGTACCATTAAGTTAAAATAAATAATAATAAAAAGCAACTTACCTAAAAACAACACTAGTCCCCTCACTATTTAGATGCACGGCATCGTTGAGCGACCACTGCAGCAGCACAGCCGTCCGACTGGCCAGCGGTCCACTGACCACTCTCGCCGGCAAGTACCGTCTCCTCATCCGCAAACTCTTTGCGTATCGTCGATACACAGACCGTTCATCCCTACTATAACTACGATACTTTGGTCTGAAGTAATACCCGTCACTAAGGCTATCTACACTTTTTAAACTATAATCTTCGAATGTCCTGTACGTATCACCGTATTTTTTGGACTTTTTCATGTGTTTTGAGCGCTCGGAACGCATGTGCTTCGGCAGGAAGTAGGGGAGAGATTCATCCCTGCAAGGTCTCTCGGTGAAGGTGGTTGGCGTGAAGTTCCCGCGGATGATGTTGTCTACAATTGAGTGGAGGACGTAGTCACGGAGTGCGAGGTCCTCGAACTGAAGATGAACTGTAAAGACAGAAATAATATTGTTAATAGTGATAGTCATGATAATAGTTTTGATAGTTTTAGGGCCTTTTTTTTTTTTTTTTGGGGGGTTGGGAAATCATCAAATAACTTCTCCCGCCCTGGGTGGGGCGGGAGGGAGTGTCAGACTTTTACTGACTAAAACCCACCCATGTTCCTTCTTGTGCCCTTTGCGTTCCGGGGGCGCGGTATATCTTACGAACAACCCGCAGCCAGTTTTAGGGCTTTTTTTTTTTTTGGTTGGTGGGAAATCATCAAATAACTTCTCCCGCCCTGGGCGGGGCGGTAGGGAGTGTCAGACTTTTGCTGACTAAAACCCACCCATGTTCCTTCTTGTGCCCTTTGCGTTCCGGGGGCGCGGTATCTCTTACGAACAACCCGCAGCCAGTTTTAAGGCTTTTTTTTTTTTTTGGTTGGTGGGAAATCATCAAATAACTTCTCCCGCCCTGGGCGGGGCGGGAGGGAGTGTCAGACTTTTACTGACTAAAACCCACCCATGTTCCTTCTTGTGCCCTTTGCGTTCCGGAGGCGCGGTATCTCTTACGAACAACCCGCAGCCAGTTTTAGGGCTTTTTTTTTTTTTTGGTTGGTGGGAAATCATCAAATAACTTCCCCCGCCCTGGGCGGGACGGGAGGGAGTGTCAGACTTTTACTGACTAAAACCCACCCATGTTCCTTCTTGTGCCATTTGCGTTCCGGGGGCGCGGTATCTCTTGCGAACAACCCGCAGCCCTGGCAAGTTTTAGGGCTAGGGGCATGTTTCTGTGCATTCAAGGGTTACTTTGGCAACTTTACAATTTTATTGATCGATTTCGAAATACGTTTGTTTTTTATTTGTGTAGGGTTTGTTCTTTACTTTAGTCTGCGTTCGGAAATACAGACGCAGTTAGAGTTCCAGTTCTTTGCAGTGCCCATTATAAAAGACGTTTGGAAACGCTTAGTGCGAATTGATGGAATGGCAACAAGGTTAAAATTCCTTTTATTCATTTCTATGATATAATTGACTTTTTGTACCTTAGAATACAAAAAATCGTTAAATTATTTTTAAGGAACATAAACCACAACAATTTTTCATGCTTTGCTGATTATAAATATCTTTGTTGTTTAACAGGAGCGGACCGTTTGAAGGCCCCGGGCCGCTATTATTTTGGGCCCCCAAGTAGGAGTAGCTCAGGGTCCTACTTAATTACTATAATGAAACTATTTACTATTTCGTCAATAGCTATAACGATGTATACGGTACCTGTAGCGGACAAATTAGGACAAAAATATGTATGTATGTATTCTCCAGACCGATTCCGGCCACGGCAGCTAATCTTAATGCAGACTAGCCAGTGACGAAACACACTTATTTTCAAAATTTTGTTTTCTAGCCCAATAAAACCTATATCAAATCCGACCCTGGTGTTCATTAACACTACATTCACTCGAATATTCTTGTTAACGCAAAAACAAACATTTATCACAATCAGTAAATGTCATAAACGAAAAATGGACTAGTCTTTCTTATGAGTCAGCGTAGCTAACCAATCAGAATCTATGTCATCTTTTGCCTAGGCTCGGAACCATTCGGGCCGTCCATTGACGCCGGAACGGGCCGGCCCCAAAAACGTCCAGGGAAGGGCCCAATTTCCGGTCGGTTGAACGAGACGGATAGCTGATGTATTATCTTTTATGGAGATCCGTGGGAATTTGTTAGTCGTCTGATAATTATGTGGATAACATTTTGAAGGCAAATCATATTTGTCTCCGCTTTTTGTGGGTTCTCAATTGCGGTCCTCTATTGTCTCCTTGATTTTAGATTTACTTATGTAGGTAAAAAAGTCGTGATAGCTCAGTGAGTTAGTGGTTAAGGCCTCCACCTCTCATGCATAAGATTGCAGGCTCGATACTGGACAAGTACCAATGTGCCTCGCTAATGGGGGTTCTTCAAGATGAGACGAATAGGCGTTTTAAGGGATGGCAACGCGATTCTGATGCCCCTGGTGTTTCAGGCGTCCATAGGCTACGATAACCACTCATCATGGTATATGAAAAAATGCCAGCTGAAAAATAAACAAGATTTCAATAAACAGGTGCTTGGCAAAATGTGACGCTTCCTCTCGAATCTTAAGCCACCCAACATTTTACTTGTGACCTTTCACATTCACAAGATTTCGTAATACAATTTTGATTTATGGTAACATTATTGGCGCCGGCGAAATATTTACATGTAGCAAGCAACACTGAGCAATATGTTACATTTGTAATGTCGTTTATATTAATTTTGTACAAAGTTTAGGTGTTTAGAAGTCTGAATGGGAGAGTTATTAAGGGGATGTTGCTTCCTGGGGGTGACCGATTGGCTACAGCGCAGCGTGTCGCGGGTTCGAACCCCACACAGAAAAAATATTTGTGTAGCCTACAGATAGTTGTTCCGGGTCTGGCTGTTTGGGTATGTGAGTTTATATGATACAGGAGAAATTTTGAGAGTGGCGCAAATTTGAAAAAAAAGGAACTGGCCATCAGCCATACTCCACATTAGACACAACTGAATAACTATTTATTGATTTCATAGCAACTTTAAATCAAATTTTGCTGTTAAATGAAAATGAATTTTTTAAAGTTTTTTTTAAAGTTGTTGTGTCTTGAAATGATTCGTTAACTTGGCTTCTGCCCGCGACTTCGTCCACATAGATATTTTTTTGAGGAACGTCTTTAGTTACTGCTTCGCTGCCGTGTGTCTTAGCGTGGTGTTATATAGCTTATGACACTCACAAATAAAGTGGCTTTCTATGAAGTAAAACTATTTTCAAAATCGGTTTAGTAGATCCAGAGATTACCCCTGACAACCTCACAAACGCACAAACTTTACCTCTTTATAAAATTAGTATAGATGATCTCCAACACCCAATTGAATTCAGGACACCGTGGTCACCCTAACGAACTAGTTGTGGCTCCTCGTCAATATTAATTACGCAACATGATAAACATACACTCGTAATTATTAATCCCCAATAATTTATTAATTTGCCTAGACTTTTTCCAATTATGCTGGGCTCGGCTTATAGTCTAACCGGATGCAGCTGAATACCAATGTTGTACATGGAGCGACTGCCTATCTGATCTGACTGGGCAGCACGATACTTCTTGGTAAGACTGGGTATCAGACTGGGTTTTGACTATCCGTAATGACTGTCAAAGATCTACGAATAACAGCGGTGATCAATGACTACGTGTTTTCCGAGGCACAGGGGTGTGACTTCCAAATTCTAGGCTGGTACTGAGAAATTCTTAATGGAAAAACCCAATAACACTTTTTGCTCGGCCCAAGAATCGACCCCAAGACCCCACACTCATCAATCGCGCTTGCGACTCCGAGGCTAACGGGGAAGTTACCCCCAATAATTTATGAAGTACACAAATTCTCACAAGGCTACCTAGTTTATCTGCAGAACGGAAAATCATTAACCCCTTCAGGGATAATGAAACTACATAGTAATTACTGAAAAGCACACAGAGGTTCCCACAAAAACGTTGCGTTAAATTAAATTAATAAAGGGTCACCAAAGAGGCTTTTAATTAATTAACATCGGCCATTTTCTTCTCACACTTTAAGTACGTACTCGATTTGGGTACTTCAGTGCTTCGTCCTGTCAGTGAGGTCGCGGGTTCGATATCGGGCAAGTATCAATATTATGATTTGTAGGGTCCCGTTCTACCCTTTGGGGGTTGAACGGGACCCTATTATTAAGACTCCGCTGTCTGTCCGTCCGCCCGTCTTTCCGTCTGTCACCATGCAGGCTGTATTTCATAAACCGTGGTAGATAGACAGTTGAATTTTTCACAGATAATAAATTTCTGTTGCCGCTATAACAACAAATATTAAAAAAACAGAATAAAATAAATATTTAAGGAGGGTCCAATTAACGTGATTTTTTTGTTCGTTTCTATAGATAATGGTGAGGAACCCTTCGTACGCGAGTCCGACTCGCTCTAGACTATGTTTAGTTAGTCTTACCCTTTGGGTACGGACTGCCTAGGTATACTGCCTCGGTAGCCTAGTGGTCCTAAGCGCGACTGCTACGCTGGAGGTCTTGGGTTCGATTCCCAGGTCGAGCAAAAAGTTTTATTGGGTTTTTCTATGAAATTCTCAGTAGCAGCTCGGAGTTTGGATTTGTGCCCGGTTAATGGCAATAGGCTCGCCCCCTATTACATGGGACCTAAACATACCGGCGAACTGTGGATGTACATTGTTACACCTCTGCCTAACCCTTAGGGGAATATAGGCGTGATGGTATGTTATGTTATGTTTGGGTACGGAACCTTAAAAAGAAAAAAAAACTCGTGTTTTCTCTGTTAGGCCTTTGCAAATGCTCTGCAGTAGAATAAGTTCCGCTGTAGAGCTTTTGAATGACAACCAGCTGATCCACACTCTATTATTCCTGCACCATTATGGTCTGTGACCATAAATCAATGTTTTATGGCACTGTCCGTTAGTTCAGCTTTTACTGTTCGCTTTGCAGGTCAATCGATCGATGGTAGTTTTGTGCCGACCGGTGTACCATTGTTTGCCTTGCTCGCTTGTAACAAGGCTACTATAGAGATAAATGGGTGTGCTAAAAAACTAGAAGTTCGGCAGTGAATAGTACACAATGAAGGCGTATTTTTTTTGTTTGTGACCTAATTATATGTTGGAGAATACATATTCATGTTCAATATTATAAAGAGGAAAGATTTGTTTGCTTGTTTGTAACGAATAGGCTCTGAAACTACTGGACCGATTTTAACCATTTTTACACCAATAAATAGCTAGATTATTCCTGAGTAACATAGGCTATATAACATCACGCTATGACACAGGTAAGCCGAGCAGTAACGAAAGTTGTAACTTGACGCGGGTGAAATAAGTCACGCGGACGAAGTCGCGGGCCGGTCGCTAGTGTTCAATATTATAAAGAGGAAAGATTTGTTTGTTTGTTTGTAACGAATAGGCTCCGATACTACGGGACCGATTTTAACAATTTTTTCACCTATAGATAGCTAAATTATCAGAAAGTAAAATTTACAAGGCTATAATTTATTTAAAAAAAAAACCTTAAGAAAATTTCTATAATCTAACCCAAAGTAGCAAAATTGTGTACTACATAGTTGTTGTCTTGAATTCGATTCCCAGGTCAAGGAAAGTGTTATAGGGTTTTTCTCTGAAATTCTCAGTAGCAGCTCGGTGTTA
Organism: Caradrina kadenii; assembly: GCA_947462355.1. Classification (NCBI taxonomy): domain Eukaryota; kingdom Metazoa; phylum Arthropoda; class Insecta; order Lepidoptera; family Noctuidae; genus Caradrina; species Caradrina kadenii. Next base: position 13,390,720 of record OX381687.1, on the reverse strand, counting down.
GGATTTACGCTCGGTTAATGGCAATAGACTCGCGCCCTATTACAACCTAAAAACATACCGGCGAATTCTGAGTGTGCATTGGTACACCTCTGCCTTACCCTTCGGGAAATATAGGCGTGGTGGTATGTAACAGGACGATGAACGTTACGTATCAACTGTATAAATAAATACAAACAAAATTCTAAGAGCCCTTCGTCAAGAATCGTGGATGCATTAAGGCTCCTACGGGGTGATATATATACTTATACACTAGCTGCTCCCAGCGACTTCGCTCGCGTGGCTCTTTCCACCCGCATTAAGTTAGGTCTTACTGCTCCTCTCCCGTGTGTCGTAGCGTCATGTTATATAGCCTATAGCCTTCCTCGATAAATGAACTATCCAGGACTAAAATAATTTTTCGTTTTTACGTTTGTACGTTCAACCAAACAAACAAACTCTTCAGCTTTATTAATATTAGTATAGATAAAATACATCATCTGTGGAAATTTCAAATATCTAACTATCACGGTTCATGAGTTACAGCCTGGTGACAGACGGACGAACGGACAACGGAGTCTTAGTAATAGGGTCCCGTTTTATCCTACAGGTACAGAGCCCTAAAAAATATTACAGCTTGCAATCCATTTGCTACCAGGTTTAGAAACATTCATTTTTCACTTCACACGAAGCCATCGCATGCAAAATGTAAGCAGCCTTACCGCTATATTTTCTTTTGATCTCAGAACCAAACCTGAGAAAGGCACACCTGGCACTTTGTACATTTCCCTTACCACTCATGAGTGCGCAAAATAAATGGGGTACCGTCATACATTAATGGGAGCACATTTGAAAGTAGAACGCAAAGTTGTGCCAGTTATCGGAATTCTCGTGTAAAAAAAAAACACAAATAAGTTGGCAACAGCAACAAATTGATGGCAACCCCGAATGTTTGGGGAAGTGATTTATTGTAAGGAGGTACTATTTAGAGTTTAGGAAATTCGATTTAGTTTAATTATGTAAATAGTTCCACTGTTTGGTCGGTTATTAAGTTTACAGAACAAAACATCTTTAAAAGTCGTAAATTAAGATTTCGGTTTAAAGAAACACACATACCATCACGCCTGTATTCCCCGAAGGGTTAGGCAGAGGTGTACCAATTTACATCCACAGTTCGCCCGTATGTTTAGGTCCCATGTAATAGGGGGCGAGCCTATTGCCATTAACTGGGCACAAATTCTAACTCCGAGCTGCTACTGAGAAATTCCAAATGGAAAAACCCAATAATACTTTTTGCTCGACCTGGGAATCGAACCCAGGACCCCATGCTCATCAGTCGCGCATGCGACCATGAGACCAACGGGGTTTAAAGAACTTTATTTCTTATTAAGACAATCGTCACTTTGAGATTAAACAACTCAACGATAATAATCCCAGCCTATTATTGTCCCACTGAAGGCCTAAGGCCTCTTCTCATACAGGTAAGGCACGAGCATTGATCATCACGCTTGCTCAAGACGGATTGGCGATTCCCGACATAAATGTAGTACCTACTTATAAGTCCTATCCACATGATGTTTCCCCTACACCGATGTCAGTGACTTAGAAAGAATAAACAACAATATTATTAACACAGCAAAATCTGCGCAAACTAAAAGAAACGAGACGGGATTTTTAATTATCAAACTCTCACAGAATATGAAGTAGGGGAGGAGACTGACAAATTGTTTATAAAATGACGTCATTCAACAACTACGACGCAATGGATGGCTGAGATGGAACAACAAGATTTTCCAAACTGTTTTATCATTTTGCAAAGATACACAAAAGTGACAGATTAAGTTGACAGAGAAATTGAGTTGTTTAATACGAATAAATATTCTAGGGATACTGTATTTGTGGAATTTGTTTGAAAGAGTCATCGGTGCCTTGGAACGCTGAGGACGAACACGGAGGGGTTTTAGTCATGTTGGTACTTGCCCGGTACCGCAACTTGCCCGCAACCTCATGCACAAGAGGTGGGCGCCTTAGCCACAGGCCAACACGACTATAACACAGTAATACAACTGAAATTTAGAATATTTACAAAACGACAAACAAATGTAACTTTCAGTTTTAAAATATACCGTAAACTCAACCGCACACACTACATTTTAGAACAAAATATTCAACGTAGAGAAAAAATGTTGCCAACACAAAAATATAGCCCGAGTTTCATCAAAGTTGATGCACCATTCCATTCGTGAAACGTATTCGCATAACGCGCTACTCCCAGGAGTCTGTGTTGGAAAACATAAAAATTATTAAGACAAAAAACATGTTGCTACAGAGTCGTTGGCCTATTGGTCCTAAGCGCGACTGCTACCCAAGAGGCCTTGGGTTCGATACCCAGGTCGACCAGTGTTATTGTGTACACTATTTTCAATCAAGCTTCTACAAAAACGCGTTTACATTATTATTGTTACTTCCTTATTAGTGTGACAAAAATTTAAAACCAATATAAAACATAAATAATTAATTAATCCTTGAGAACTGAAAACATAATAACGAAATCTGAACTAAAATAAACTGATAATAAATCACATTATTACGTAAAATGTAATTATAAATTAACTGCCTCGTTAGCCTAGTGGTCCTAAGCGCAACTGCTACGCTAGAGGTTATGGGTTCGATTCCCACGTGATTAAAATGATTGGTGACGCAAAAAGTGTTATTGGGATTTTCTATGAAATTCTCAGTAGCAGCTCGGAGTTAGGATTTGTGCCCGGTTAATGGCAGTAGGCTCGCCCCCTATTACATGTGACCTAAACATACCGGCGAACTATGGGTGTACATTGTTACACCTCGGCCTAACTTTCAGGGAATACAGGCGTGATGGTATGTTATGTAAAAAGATCTAATTGAAAACAGTAAATATTTTGCCTCTGTGATAAAAAAAAGTGTATACAACTTTAAATTATTGAAATAATATTAGATTAAATATTTACAGAATTAAAATTAGAAATCCTTAATAATAACAAAAAATAAACTAAATCTAAATGGCACCAAAAGAATTCCCCGCATCGCCGTCAACCGGAAAAGTGCCCAAAAGACTGCCGGAATTGCTTTTGGATGGCAATGCTTAACTTCTGGCCAAGGTAAAGGCCAACCTTTGGGTCGCGGGAAGTCTCAACCAACGGTTTCCCTAAAAAGGCTATGGGCACACGGACCCCCTATTTAAAACATAATAATAAATACGTATGTGTAATTATAAATTATATAATCTGCATTATTTATGTAAGTGGTAATAATTGCCATGTAATTACAAGCTAACCATTAAAAATAATTGAAAACCAAAGTGCATATGATTGCTTATGTATTATTAGGAGTATTACTTGTTGTAACTGTTAATGGCGGTGTCTCTATGTAAGAAGAAACATGTATCAAAGGTGCATATTATTTTTAATGTTATGTAAGTGACTTTATACGTTTGACGTGTCTGTTGTGTGTGATTTTGATTTCGTTTTTTTGTTTGAAAGGTAAATTAGTCGGGAGTGTTCTTAGCTATGTTTGATGGAAATCAGTTCAGCGGTTTCAAAGTTCTCAGCTCTTTTGTTAGCTGTGGTAGCGATTTTATTCTTTGGCCGGGGGTTACTTAGAATTCCAATTTTGTGTTTTTAACCGACGAACTAGTAGATTATAGTCACAAAATATTATAAAATAATATTCTTTTTTACAAAAAAAAAAAAAAACAACCCGACTTCAAAAACTAAAAAGTGAAAAATAACTTTAGCTTTGAAAGTCTGTGGCAATACAAAACAACAGACAGAACCAAAGCCGCCGACTTCCAAAGCTAAAGTTATTTTTCACTTTTATGTTTTTTAAGGCAGTTGCCTTTATTGTAAATATTTTTTTTATATCTATTGGTGCGCGTCTAATGCCAGCAAATATATATATATTTTTTTTTTTAAATTTTTCTTTCTTTCGAAAACATCTGTATTTAATTATTGATTTAAAATTTTACAGCACAGTATTCGAGTTCACAAAGTTTTGAAGAAATATTTAATGGTGCTGACGACATTATTGCTTCGGAAATTGGAGATATTTTTGAAGCGCGAAGGAGGCTTAATAGCATTCCTGATAACGGCAATGACACAGTAATAGACGAGGAGTCTGACGTAATAAATGCAACGGAGGCAAATTCAAAAAGTAATACAGTGCCATACATGACAACAACACCGAAGATTTCTATGGCTACTACTCTACCAGACATTGAAGCTAAATTAATGAAAAGTTCTTTAAAAGATATTAAAAGGCGGCACTTGATGCAACAGCTAGATAAAATATTTAGCGACAATGCCACCGTGTCAGATTCTATAACCAACTCAGATGTAGGCATGCTTACTCGTAAATTAGACGCAATGCTTCAGCAAAACAGGAGGGTAGGTGATACCAGAAGAGAAAGCAATTATCAATCCGGAGACGACAAAACGCAAAGACTATCCGAAAAGAGTCATGTGATCAATTTGATTTCCCATTTCTGTTATATAACGCGGTACAAACTCTCGTTCGCACAACTGTTAAGGAAAAAATATCATCATACCCATAGATATAGAATTGGATTCTTATTTGCACTATTAAGACAACTAAAAAACAGTCAAAAGTGGATAAACTTTGTATTGCAATATTATAGTAGGAAAATTCAATCAGTGTTCTTTGAATTAAAGCTGGTGGAGAAATTGCAAAAATTAGATACTGATATAAAAGATGTGGTGCTATACCTTGAGAAGATGGAGTACTGGAGAAACATTGCGTACAATCCCAAATTCTATGAGTACAGTTTGGAATTGTATCCTTCATTTGGTTTTCAAGGCGTCATTCCAAATTTGAACGACTTGTCTGGTGACAAAGTTCCAAAGGATAAACCATAAATCTATATACTTATTTATGCTTCTTTCAAAACATTTTCACTTATTCCTGCAGAATAATTCATCAAAATACAAGCCTAACAATGGTACAAAGAGCGACAATGTTTTAATTCGCGTATATAAAAAAAAACAAATACAAAAATAAGTTGAAAAAAAAATGCTCGAAAATCGTGGAACTCTCGGTTTTTTTTCCGGATAGGAAATCATCAAATGATTTCCTCCGCCCTAGGCGGGGCGGGCGGGAGTTTCAGACTTTTTCTGACTAAAACCCATTCATGTTCCTTCTTGTACCCTTTGCGTTCCGGGGGCGAGGTATCTCTTTTGAATAACCTGCAGCCCCGGCAGGCATCGGCCCTGGGTGGCCCCTCCAATTGCTGACATGTCTTTGAGGCGCGTCTGGAACACGAACGCGCCGTCGACACGGTGGAACACTCGGTTGGAACGAAGTTCCTTTCGTAGTATATAATTATTATTATTCATAAGTATTGTATTATTAATTAACAAATACAAATAAATGAATTACTAGCATCTGAGACGCAGAAATAAGTAATAAATTGAAGGATTGTTAGGAATTTTCGTAATTAATATATTTTTTCGAATTGTGAAAATAAATATTTTATTGTACTTTATTCAGTACATCTAATTCATTATAAACTTCATCGGTACATTCTCTATCTGTACATTTAATCTTATTAATAACTGGTTTGTGGTAGCTAATGTAGGAAACATAATTATGTTCGAGATTCAATTTTGTCTAAGTATTTCGAAAAAACGGCATCGATAGTGGTACGGTATCTTGGCGCACATTCTGCAGGATCATTATTAATTTGTAAAAAAACAAAATTACGCGACCGCCATCTTAGATTTTGATGTTGACTTCATTTTAGGCACCAGCACGACCCCCAAAAACCATGGACGTGACACCCATGACGCATATTTTGTAAAATTTTGCGGCCGCCTTATTAGATTTTGATGTCGACCTTATTTTTGGTATCATCATCATTATACATAATTATCATCCCACCGCTATATCTGTGCAGCCGGTGCTAACTTATTGGACGCCTTGAACTAATAAGCGCGCACCTATGACTGGGCACAGCCAGTAGACGGCGGTTATCATTACTCAAATAGTGACGGAAAGATCTTACGGTTGTTTTTGTCTGGCCCCCACCCGTAGGTACTGTCCGATAAGGAACTGCGTTCCAATCAAATATTATTTAATTCAAACTGATCTTATCAGACCCAACATTGCGTGGGGAGTCAAAAATTTCCAAACCATACTGTTTTAGAGTAATCGTGCTATAGGGCCGACATTTTGATTGGGTTTTTAATACTTTTACGCACGCAGTTTAGGGTTATTCCTACAAAAATAGGGCAATGGCACAAGACTGATGGTGCAAGGTAAGGGAAACTTGCTATATGGGGGTCAGCATAATAGGTTAAAGGTTGCGGAAAGAGTCACTACGGTCCTGGAATGCAAAGGGCATTAGGAGAAACAGGGTTTAGGTTTTAGCCAGTAAGAGACTGGCACTTTCCGCTCCACCCAGAGCAGAAGAATTCAATTGACGATTTCCCATTCTAAAAAAACATCATTACGTGCCCAACAGAAAACAGGTAAAAATGCTGCACCTTAGGAAAAACTGCAGCATTAGAAAGAATAAATGTCAAGCGCTTTAGAACCCATCGGAGCCCTTATATTGTATTCAAAACTTGATAAAAGTTTGTTTTATTTATTTTCATTAGGTTTCACTTATTTACTAAAATATTAGTATAAGTATTATGTACTTGAGTAATTTTGAAGTAATTTTTATAAACAGTTTAACTCGGTTCTCCTGCATACACTCCGGTACACTTCCTCACCCCGATGGAACATCTGCCCTCCGGATGTGAACTGCAGTGGCCAATCTTGAAATCTCTTAACCGATTACGGACCCAGGTTGGCCGCTGTGAAACGAATTTGGCCAAATGGGGCATTCTCCACCCATCCCAAACGCAGTGCCATTGTGACATATTCTTAGTTGGCCATCGTGCACAACCACCTACACCATCCACGATGTAAACGAGACCAATGATAGATGATGATGATGACAAAATTTGAAGCGAGTCAATCCACTCGAAAAGAAGAAGATCTAATCCGGTTGATTGTTTAACACGTGATAATTGATCACCTTGATTAAGTTCTCTAATCAGATTGGGGATTTCAGAATTACTTGCTTCTGCCCGCGAAATGTCCGCGTCAAAGTTAATATATTATCCTACGGGAACCGTACGTTTTTCCGGATACAAAGTAGCTTATGTGTTATTTCAAACTATAATTTATCTATGTTCTAAATTTCAACCAAATTGGTTCAAACGTTTAAGCGTGAAACAGTAACATACCTCCATCCATTCATCCATTCATCCATCCATCCATCCTCACAAACTTTCGCATTTATATATTATATTATAGTAGGATTATATAAGAAAAGATAGTCGGAACTAGGATAAATCCAAGTTTCGTCTCGAGGTTTTCTAAGATACACTTAAAAAATATATATATATATATATATACCATCACGCCTGTATTCTCCGAAGGGTTAGGCAGAGGTGTAACAATGGACAACCACAGTTCGCCGGTATATTTAGGTCCCATGTAATAGGGGGCGAGCCTACTGCCATTAACAGGGCACAAATCCTAACTCCGAGCTGCTACTGAGAATTTCATAGAAAAACCCAATAACACTTTTTGCTCGACCTGGGAATCGAACCCAAGACCTCTAGCGTAGCAGTCGCGCTTAGGACCACTAGGCTACCGAGGCAGTTAAAATTGTGTATTTTTCACTTCAATATTTCAATTTAAAAAACTACTATGGTGCTGGCGCGGTATCGGAACCACAACATCATGCATGAGCAGCAGGCGTCTTAACAACTGGGCCTTCACGACTTTGTTAAAAAACGAAATCAATTAAAACGCTTTCTCTTCTAAATAAAGCTTGTTATAGACCAAGTATCAATGAAAAAGTATAATTGCATGATAAGTGACGCCATTATTGAGCAAGCTCTACTATTGTTTTGACCCGGATATGGCAGTGTTACGTGAATTTACATTTTATTACCTGCTGGTAAGGTACGGAATCGCATGCAAGTGCAGTCATTAGTTATAAATCTCTTTCGTAATTTCGTAAATAGGTTTAGTTTTGAAATGTTGTATTGTTTTGGATTTATGTATGTGTAGCTTTATATTTTTGTTCTAAAGGAGTCTGTTCGCTACACTGTATTATACCATAACCTCTCATGCCAACACCATATAACTGCCTCATTGTCGTAGTGGTCCTATGCGCGACTGCTAAACTAGAGGTCTTGTTCGATTCGATTCCCAGGCCAGTGCTATTGGGTTTTTCTATGAAGTTCTCAGTAGCAGCTCGGAGTCAGGATTTGATTATTTTTGATTTGATTATTAGGTTTTTTTTTTTTTTTTTTGATTGTTTTATATTCAACTTCATTGTTGTCACATATAGAAGCAACAAGAATATTGTAACCAAGACTTTGTAAAAACTAATTTGAAAAGAGTGTCCATGGAGTTTCTTGCTCGTTCTTCTCCATAGAGACCTACGTTTTGGAACGAGCAACTAGCTTCAACTTTTTGTATGGGTAACTTCTTGACTATTCAAAAGTGCCTGTAAATGGTCTAATTGAAATAAATGTTTTGAGTTTGACTTTGCCCTGTTAATGGCCCCCCACTATATGGGACCTAGACATACCGGCGAACTGTGGGTGTACATTGGTACACATCTGCCTAACCCTTCGGGGAATACAGGCGTGATGGTATGTGTGTGTTAGACCATTAGACCGTTCCGCCACCGATCAACATCGTCTAGTATCATGCGCGGAGCCGCGTCTATGACTATCGGTTAGACCCGCATAGATTTTTTTAAAATTTTGCCTCTCTCTAGGAACTTCTCCTGTATCCTGGGTGTGTATACAAATATATAACATAGTATAAGATATTTGTGTGCTTACAAATATCCGGATATTGATAGTACCTACGATACGTCGAAACAAAAAATCCAAGCATTGAGATGGAACGCTACTTCCATGAGACATTTAATCTGCTAATGCACTCTATAAAAGCCAGATGATCTATATCGATACGGACTCGAAGAACACAAGTTGGAACACACAGCCAGCACCTACCACCAATATCCGTTTTGGTTTATTTTACAACCATACCTAAATGGATGAAGGATGGTCTCGTGGTCACAAGCGCGACCGATAAGCGTAGGGTCTCGGGTTCGATTCCCAGGTCGGGCAACAAGTGTTATTGTGTTTATCCATTAGGATTTGCTCAGTAGCAGCCCGGAGTTTGCAAGTTGGTGGTGTGACACCCCCGTGTCTCGGAAAGCACGTAAAGCCGTTGGTCCCGGCGGTTATTCGTAGATCTTTGATAGTCGTTACGGATAGTCAAAAGCCAAGAAGTCTGACAACCAGTCTAACCGAGAGGTATTGTGTTGCCCAGTAACTGGGTTGTGGAGATCAGATAGGCAGTCGCTCCATGTAAAAACACTGTTTTTTAGCTTCATCTAGTTGGGAAAAGGCTAAGGCGATGAACTACATGGAGCCAATAAGCCAATGTTGCTCAGTCTTTGTCGGAAGTGTATTCCGCTTTATTGCAGACGTGTTGTGACATGATTTATTCATGTTGGAGTATGTTCAGATGTTTTTGGGTCGCTTGGAGTCATGTTGAGCTAGTTCGTGGAGTGCTGTAGGGGTATATTAGTATACTTTTGGATATCTAACCTTATACCTTTATTACCTTTTTTTTTTATAGATGGGTAATCATCAAATGACATCCTCTGCTCTAGGCGGGGCGGGAGGGATTGTCAGACTTTTATTTTTGTTTGTTTAAGAAGGGCTTTAAAACGGTTTGGTAGGCTGTGGGTTATTTGTAAGAGATACCGCACCCCCGGAATGCAAAGGGCACAAGAAGGAACATGGATGGGTTTTAATCAGTAAAAGTCTGATACCTCCTTCCGTCCCGCTTAGGGCGGGGAAGTCATTTGATGATTTCCCATCGGTAAAAAAAAAACGGTTTGGCAAGCAACTTCGGTATAGTTTAGTTTTGCTGGGCTATTTTCTCAGTCACTTAGTCTCTTGATTGGGCCATCGTGCGTGTCTTTTTATGTGAGTTACTCCAGCCAGCCCAGGCCGTCCCAGAAAGTAAACAGACTTTTCAGGCTGCTACAGGCTTCTGAGAGCGTGGCTGCTGATCTGCCACGCTTCTGCATTCTATAAGCACGTGCTGTGGCGTTTCTTTTGCTCTAGTTAGAAAGCAAATAAACGCGTTGAACTTAAAAGACTACGGTTCCTGTTAACCTTATTACTTTTCTTTGCATAAATCTGCTGAAAACTTTGTGACAATCTTCGCCAAGAAAGCCATTATTATTTTCGCTATTACACAATTTTCCAAAAGAAAATCTGAGCCATAATAATCAAATACTGCACAACTTTTAAAACATAAACAAGTAAAGTTTAAAATAAGCAGCACCTGATTTGCATTTACCCATTTTTCTTTCACTCCCACAATAACGAGGCGAGAAATGTCCCTGAAATATACTTCGGTGTAGGGTTACCAACTCTCCGGATATATCCGGACATGGCCAGGTTTAATATCTGTCCGGACTTTTTGACTTTAAAGGTTTTCAATGAAAATAAGAAAAGATAAAATGAGAATTGGAAAAAAGTACTTAAAAAAATGAAATGTTTTATAAGTTTTTAATATTTATAACTTTTTAAGGTTCTATACTCAAATGGTACTAAACAGGACCTTATTACGCCCCTGCCTGTCTGTCCGTCTGTCTGTTACAAGGCTGTATCTTTTAAACCGTAATGGGTAGACACTTGAAATTTTCACAGTAAGCCCCTTTAACTTAATTTTAATTTTTTGTTACTCAATATATATATTATTATATTTTATTTTTATTTTTTCTATTACTCTATTTTGTCCTTAGTAGTGTTAAATATCCGCGAGTCCGGTACGCCCTTGCCTCGTTTTCCAAAATGCTTTTTGTTAGGACTTTTCAAACTTAATGGTAACCCTTTGTTCAACTTCCCGAAGGTAGCTAGTTTATACAGCTGACCAAAGCATTATATTTTGTGTGATATACAGGGTGTTAGGGTAAACGAGGGCCTTCCTTTAAGGGAGTGCAGTACTCATAAAAATTAACAACTTTAACTATAGTACGAACCTTAAAATGGAAAAAAAAGCAGCTGCTCCATACATTTACGTTCGCATAACTCGACAACATGTAGGGAACAGCTGATTTTCTTTTTGCAATTTTAAGTTCGATTTTATATTGAAAGTGGTTCATTTTCATGGCACGCCCAAGCGTCCCTTTTTATACTAACACCTTGTATATTGTCATTCTTTTTAAACGTTTGAGTCTTAAGTCTGTGGCTCAAAGTTCAAACTCGAGTAGGATATAAATTACTAACTTTTTCCCGCGACTTCGTCCGCGTAAATGTCCGTAATATTTAAAATTCAATCATGATTTAAAAGACACGTAGCGCCACCTATTATTATAAGAAAGTTATTGTGGTTTTCTCCGGGAATAGTACTTTTTTTCGGCATGAAAGGTACCCTAAGTCCGTTTCTGTACACCTGATAACGTATATGCAAAATTTCAGGATGATCAGTTCAGTGGTTTAGACGTGAAAAGGTAGGAAACATACTTTCGCATTTAGATGAGCGTGGGGTCCCGGGTTCGATTCCCAGATCGGGCAAAACTGTTATTGGGTTTTTCCATTAGGATTTGCTCAGTAGCAGCCCGGAGTTTGGAAGTTGATGGTGTGACACCCCCGTGCTTCGGAAAACACGTAAAGCCCTTGGTTCCGGCTGTCATTCATAGTCTTTGACAGTCGTTACGTCGTCAGAAGTAGATAGTATATAGTCAGAAGCCTTTTTTAAATAACATGGGTGTGTTTACAAACATATAGACTCACATACACAAACAGCCAGTCCCGGAACAACTATCTGTAGGTCATATCAGGAATCGACCCCGCGACACGCATAGCAACAGCCAATTATACAGTCACTGCGCTAACCGTGTCGTCAAACCTTTAATGTTGTGCTCAGTATTCATGATTTAAAAAAAAAAAAAAAAAAAAATAATTAATTATTTTAAAATGTTATTCGCCTTTCGTTGTTGACTGTACACGTTAAAATTACTCGATAGTTTTCAACAAAAAAAAAGTTTAATAAACAGCTATATAACCTTTTCAACAACAAAAAAAAATAAGCAAATAGGTATATAATATAATATCACGTTAGTACATCGATAATGGTTGCATAACTTTAAAATTGCAATTTCAACACCAGCCATTACCGTCGATAAGTGTTCCAATATCGCCGGACCTCCCCTTTCAATTTAAAGGTTAAGGAAATTGAGTGGAGTAGGCAATGTCGATACACTGATACGGAACAACTTGAAATGTATACCATATTTATTGATGGGTACAAGGGGGTTTGAAAAGAACGGAGTGGGGAGAAGGTGGTAGGACGTTTGAAACTTTCTCTTGTTTTCTATATTTTGGAGATAATATTATTTTGTTTTGAGTCGGAAAATGGTATTTTGTTTTGAAAATATTTTTGGTGTTTTTTTTTGGCGAGACACGTCTTGTTCTCACGCTTTTGATTATTGCCTTGTGTCGAATGTCCTCTTTTTGGACACTGGTCTTTTCTCTCGTTCAAAAATGCCTTTTAACGATCTAATTTAAATATAATTTGACTTCAACCTTGAAGAGATATTTATGTCTAAATAATAAAAGTTTCAGTTTGTCAGTTTAGGTTATAAAATGTGCCAATCCACCATATTTATTATTCAGATTCAGAAAAAAGTTAATCTTAATGTTGAAACATTAGCTTATTATTCATGAATTTAATTAAAAAACAAAACGACAGAGTTTCGAATAAATGTCTTCAAACTTAAAAATGAAAATACAAAGTGTTCTTTGTGTAATTACTTAAGTTTTTCACTTTAAAGCTTGTTAGATTTGTGCAGACTTAAAAAAATTACCTTTATTATTCAATAAGCTTTAACTGAGTAACTACGTTCTTGTATAATGAATCTTGCATCATGATTTTAAGCATCAAAATTTGAAAAAATACAAAATTAAAAATTTTAAGTTACCCCCTACAGGAGAATAAAAATCCCTACCGCAGCTAACAAAAGAGCTGATAACTTTGAAACCGCTGAACCGAATTACATCAAACATAGCTAAGAACACTCCCGACTAATTCACTTTTCAAACAAAAAAACTAAATCAAAATCGGTTCATGCGTTCGGCAGCTACGATGCCACAGACACACACACACACACACAGATACGTCAAACTTATAACACCCCGTCGTTTTTGCGTCAAGGTTTAAAAATACAGTTCCTTCATAAGAATTTTAAGCTGTCCTACAAATTTCTAAGATAGTGTGCACGCTTGAAATAAAATAGAGGTACTGTCACGATTATTTTGTTACAGTTTTCACAAAACTGTGAGAAAATATATATATATAAGAATTGACAGTATTCTACAAAACATTTTTTTTTCTGTTTGATATGGCTTGAAGAACTATCCGATGATTCTATTCATCATCTGCTTAGCCTTTTCCCAACTATGTTGGGGTCGGCTTCCAGTCTAACAGGATGCAGCTGAATACCAGTATTTTAAATAGACTGCCTATCTGACCTCCGCAACCCAGTTACTGCGCAACACGATACTTCTTATTTAGACTGGTTGCCAGACTTCCTGGATTCTGATTATCCGTAACGACTGTCAAAGATCTGCGAGACAAATAACAGCCAGGATCAACGACTTTACGTGCTTTCCGAGGCACGGGGGTGTCACACCACTAACTTCCAAACTCCGGGCTGCTACTGAGCAAATCGTAATGGAAAAACCCAATAACACTTTTTGCCCGACTCGAATCGGGGCAGGGGTAGTTCCGATGATTCTATTCGCACAGTTAAAAATACAAAATGTAAGAGAGAACTTAATACAACACGCCATAATAGAAACATAGGTAGGTGGTTCTGACTACTGAAATAACAATTGTAATGGCTCACTGGAGGAGTTCCGCCATGCGGCGTAAAAGGAAGCTTTGAGCATAGCCAGTGGTGCATTTTTTTAGTGCTGATATTTTTTTCCATTTGGAAATCTACACTCTTATAGTGTCATATTTATGGTATACTTGACTTCTGCTTGGACGAAGATTTTTAACAAAAAAAAAAACGTTGTCCCACGCTAGCGATTTTTCCTATGTCGTGGATACGTTTACAAGCATATAAACTCACATACACAAACAGCCAGACCCGGAACAACTATCTGTAGGCTACACAAATATTTATTCTGTGCGGAAATCGAACCCGCCTCGCAGCAAGAAGTTGTGGGCAGAAGCTTTTTTTTATTGATGGGTAATCATCGAAAGTCTTCTTCCGCTTTGGGTGGAGCGGAAGTGTCAGACTCTTACTGACTAAAACCCATCCGTGCGGGCAGAAGTTAGCATACCAGAAGACAGATAGAAGCAACTACATTCACATGTACTTATTAAATCGATGACATTTAGCTTTTACATGTACCTGACCGACTACGATTACGAATCGAATCCGATGCGAATCGTATCGAATACGATTTTGAAACAACATTCATAAAATAAAATCTTATGTCGTAAAATGTATTATTTCCGATACAAACGCGACTGTTTACATAATGTGTATGAGTGTAGCAGTCCAGGCTATTTGATGGCAGCTCTGCACAATATCTCACCGCGAACACAGACGCGGTGCGACGTGAAATCGATTTGTCCAATACGCTACGTGTATTCGCAGAATCGACAATACTGGAATAGAAATTGTGAAACTACAGTTTAGTTTATTTGTATGCCATTGGATGGCAAAGAAGCCAACGGACCACCAAATGTGAAGTGATTACCGCCGCCTTTAAACATTTGAAATACCAGAGGCCTTGCAGATGCATTGCCATCACGGAGACAAAGTTGAAATGTCCCATGTGCCTGTAATTAAACCGGCAACCATACCCTTCAAATCGCAACACAGCGACGCTGCTTCGCGGCAAAAATAGGTATGGTGATAGTACTTTCCCGGTCAAGCTCTTTCACAAAGAGCTCTACTAGGAAAACTTTTATGCAACAAAAGGTACAGTCAACCAAAAGTGGTAAAGAGGTAATTATGGCAGGTGTAAATTATCATCCGATGTTTTTTCTGCTTAGCCTTTTCCCTTACTGTGTTGGGGTCGGCTTCCAGTCCAACCGGATGCAGCTGAATACCAGTGTTTTACATGGAGCGACTGCCTATCTGACCTCCACAACCCAGTTACTGGGCAACACGGTACCTTTTTGTTTAGACTGGTTGTTAGACTTCCTGGCTTCTGACTATCCGTAATGACTGTCAAAGATTAAAATCAGTTAAAACAAAAAAAAAACGGAATGAAGAGTTCAATTTTTTTGGAATATCCAATGTTGTTTAATCTTTGTAATGTTTTGGTAATATTTGCGAAATACAACTTTTATTTAACTGAATGTTGCTTTTATTTTACTGCCTTGTTAGTATAACGTTCGAAAGCGTATCTGCTGAGGTCCTGAGTTCGATTTCCAGGTCGGGCAAAAGCATAATTGTGTTTTTCCATTACGAATTTCTCAGTAGCCCGGAGTTTAAAAGTTCGTTGTGTGACACTCGCCTGTCTTGAAGACTGATCTCTTCTTGTTTATATCTGATTACCGTCCCATCGGTCAATGAGAGTGAGGGAAGAGAGAGTGCACCTATGTTTGCGCACACACTTGAGCACTATGGTATCTCTTTCTTACTTGGCGAATCCTTTTTACGACTGATAATTTTGTAGGGAGAATAGAATGACTATTAAAAGTTATCAACCGTCTTTTAGACAGGCTTCATATAATTGTGTTGATTAGATTAGATTTTTTGGTTAATTTGTGTGTTTAAACGCACTAATCTCTGATACTATCACTCGAATTTAAAAAAAAATAATTACGACATACAAGAGGGAAGCAATAACCAAAAATATTACTTAACGCCGGTGACACCGCGGGGTGTATAGCTTGTTAAAAATAAGAATCACTAACAAACATACCATCACGCCTGTGTTCCCCGAAAGATTAGGCAGAGGTGTACCAATGTACAGCCACAGTTCGCCGGTATATTTAGGTCCCATGTAATAGGGGGCGAGCCTATTGCCATTAACCGGGCACAAATCCTAACCCCGAGCTGCTACTGAAAATTACATAGAAAAACCCAATAACACTTTGCTCGACCTGGGAATCGAATCCAAGACTTCTAGCGTAGCAGTCGCGTTTAAGACCACTAGGCCAACGAGGCAGTTCATCATCCGAGAAATTCTTCATTCACTAATAATGTAAATATGTTAGTAGTTACTATAGTATACACAAGTAGAAAGAGAAACCAGGTTGGGAAACTCTCAGTGGAAATC
Organism: Caradrina kadenii; assembly: GCA_947462355.1. Classification (NCBI taxonomy): domain Eukaryota; kingdom Metazoa; phylum Arthropoda; class Insecta; order Lepidoptera; family Noctuidae; genus Caradrina; species Caradrina kadenii. The sequence continues at coordinate 13,374,347 of OX381687.1, read as the reverse complement.
CAATCTACGTTTTTGTGTTAACGTATCACGTTTTAATTGTACACTGCAGGGTAGAAGCACCAGTTATCTCCCTCTCCAAATGTCTGTTTTTTAAATTTTTACTTCAGGGGCAGGGAATGAAAAATGTTTGTTTGAAATGTTTTTTTGTTACTTACTGTTCATATTTTTGTTATCTTTTCTCATTGAAACGATATTACTTGCCAAATTTCGTAGTTCTAGATCAACGGGAAGTACCCTATAAGTTTTGATTCCCTTGAGATTGTCGAAACGTGCGTTTTTTTCGGAATAAGCGGCCGTATCTTTTTTTTCGTAAACTTAGAAGTTTGATTTTTTCACAACTTCATGTGACTGTCGCCCTGAGTTTAAATTTCAACTTGATATCTCCACGCGTTCCCGAAATAAAGGGTCTTGACAGACAGACAAACAGACGGACAATAAAGTGATTTTATAAGGGTTCCGTTTTTTTCCTTTTGAGGTGCGGACCCCTAAAAATATGTTTTATGTTATAACAATAAATAATAATACCAGCCTATCACTGTTCCACTGCAAGGCAAGGCCTCTTCTCATACAGAGAAGGCACGAGCATACATCACGTCTGGCGGATCTAGCAATTTCAATCTAATATTACTTATAAGTCCAGGTTTCCTCACGATGTTTTCCTTCACGGATGTCAGTGATGTCCATGATATACTTAGAAACGTATGTGTGAATTCAATAGGTCATATTGGTAGTTGTTTGGTTATTCTACTGCTCTCAAATGTAACATACCATGATCACGCCTGCATTCCCTGAAGGGTTAGGCAGAGGTGTAACAATGTACACCCATAGTTCGCCGGTATGTTTAGGTCCCATGTAATAGGGGGCGAGGCTATTGCCATTAACCGGGCACAAATTCTAACTCCGAGCTGCTACTGAGAATTTCATAGAAAAACCCAATAACACTTTTTGCACCCAATACCGCTAGCAAAATGTACTCTGTAATAATAGGTACATATGATTAAAAAAAACCACATACCCTTGTTGTTATTACGTACGAACTAGCTCGATAACTATTACCTCTATGTACAGTAACTGTTATAATCATGTTCATATTACTATCGATTTGGAAAGGCGTTAAAAGTATTGGTGAACGATTTAAAAATACATTCTATTTTGGCGACTACATGCCAAAAATATCGAATAAGAATTATAAAACAATGTTAAGGACTTTGTAACTATGTATACAATGTACCTTCCACCCAGGAAGGGACATTTATCAGGGTATACTGGCCGCCACGAGTCGTGAGCACAAACGTCAAGTAAATTATTGGGTTTTTGGGTATCTTTCTGGGTCACCGACGCTGCATGCAATTGGTCCGTCTGTCGGACCAATCGCGTGCAGCGTCGGCGCCCAAACAAAATTACATAACGTATGTGCTCACGACTCGTGCCGACTCGTCGACTCGGTTATTATAAACTATTATAATTTACTTTTCTGTGTAATGAAAACAAAAAATCTTGAAAGCCTGAACACTGGGGTAGAGCCAATCATCATAAAGAAAGACACTAAAACTAAATGGCATCAAAATAATTCCCCCTCATCGCAGTTAACTGGAAATGTACCCAAAAGACTGGTGGCATTGCCACGTTGGATGGCAATACTGCAATCACAAAATAACCCTAGTCTGCCCCATTTGTCTCGTGGTTGCAAGCGCGACTGTTAAGCATAGGGTTCTAGGGTCGATTACCAGGTTGGGAAAAAAAAGTGTATTTGGGTTTTTCCATTGCGAATTTCTCAGTAGCAGCTCGGAGGTTTGGAAGTTGGTAGTGTAACACCCCTTACTTTAGAAAGCACGTAAAGCCTTCGGTCCTGAATCTGATCTCGCCCCGTTTGTGTCTGATTGCTGAAGTTAGGGATGAAGGGGTGCACACATTTGTGCACTATAATACGTCCTGCGTACTTGGCTAGTCTGCATTGAGATTAGCCATTGTGACCGAAATCGGTCTGGAGATTTTTATTTCACAAAAAAAAAAAACACATAACATACCATCACGCCTGTTTTTCCCGGAGGGTTAGGCAGAGGTGTACCAATGTACATCCACTGTTCGCCGGTATGTTTTAGGTCCCATGTAATAGGGGGCGAGCCTATTGCCATTAACCGGGCACAAATCCTAACTCCGAGCTGCTACTGAGAATTTCATAGAAGAACCCAATAACACTTTTTGCTCGACCTGGGAATCGAACCCAAGACCTCTAGCGTAGCAGTCGCACTTAGCACCACTAGGCTACCGAGGCAGTTGCCGAAAAAAAAACGTATATTAATTACAAAGCTATTCCAACTACTGTGTTCTATACCCTACAGAGTGCTGAACAAACGCAGCCACAGCAGCTCACCGAATTTATTTGGAAACGTTTCAATTCAACCCATTTCACGAACACCTGTTTAAGTGGTCTTTTAGTTCTACGAGTATATGCAAGCACTCCATATTTTTATTATTCCTATTTGCTTTTTCTGCTGTATATTTTTTAAAGTGAATTCAGCGGTCACTATGGGCGTTTGTATGATTCGCTTTTATTTGGTACGTACTTGTATGTGTACAAATATTTGTTGCTCTCCTTTTATTTATTATAGTAGCCGCCACGAGTCGTGTGCACAAGTGTCAAGTAATTTTTTGGGTTTTTTTGTTCCTTTGTGGGTTTTTTGGGGCGCCGACGCTGCAAGCGATCGGGCTGACTGACGGATCAATCGCGTGCAGCGTCGGTGGTATTTGTGCGTACTATTCGTGGGGACTACTATACTAGCTTCTGCTTGCGATTTCGTCCGCATGAATGTTAGTTTTCTGTGGGACTTTTATTTATTCAAAAGTCGCCTAATAAAAAAATATCTATTAGATTTGATATTGAATCGTGTTCAAAATCACTAGCTTAGTTAGGTGCCTCCTTGAATTTGACGAGCATGAAAAACTGTAGCTTGTATTGCCGTATTGGATAAACGAGCTCTATAGGATAAAAAAGCTTTTTTTAAATCATTACAGTAGTTTCTGCCCCGTTGGTCTCGTGGTCGCAAGCGCGACTGATAAGCGTGGAGTCCTGGGTTCGATTCCCAGCTCGGGCAAAAAGTGTTATTGGGTTTTTCCATTAGGATTTGCTTTGCCATTAGTTTGGAAGTTGGTGGTGTGATACCCCCGTACCTCGGAAAGCACGTAATGCCGTTGATCCCGGCTGTCATTCGTAGATCTTTGACAGTCGTTACGGATAGTCAGAAGCCAGGAAGTCTGCCCACCAGTCTAACCAAGAGGTACCGTGTTGCCTACTAACTGGGTTGTGGAGGTCAAATAGGCAGTCACTCCATGTAAAACACTGGTACTCAGCTCTACTGGAACTGAGTACCAGAACTGGAAGCCGACCCTAACATAGCTGAGAAAAGGCTAAGTAGATGATCATGATGATGACAGTAGTTTCTGACATTAACGCGTCAATAAACGTACTGTTCAGCTTTATAATGTCCGTTTTATATAGTTCCCACAAATACCCTCTCATTATAAACGTCTTTCTTCTTTTCATTCCTTTATTCAGAACAACCAATGCCTAGTTCCCGCGTCTCCACAAACTGACATCTGGCCTACACCTATAACAGAACGACTATACAATTCCGACAGAGCGTAAGTGAGCCCGCCCACGGCTCGCCTTGGCATTTCAGCTAGTTAGATGCCCTTTACACGACCGGCGCGTTTTACGGGGACGCTAAAAAGGCGCTGTTTGTGAAGCTACGGTTTCTGTTTGTATAGTAAAAGGTTCTCGTGTTGGTTTGTCGATAGTGTTGTTCGAAGGTCATGTTTCTTGTTAAGAGACTTTTTTCTTAACGACAGTAAATGTCAAAAAAAAATTTTTTTTACAAAAAAGACGTCTTCAACAATTACGAAGTGAAAAAGAATTTTTGCATTAGAAATCGCTGGCTACGCTAGTTCTGTTCACATACCATCATGCCCGTATTCCCCGAAGGGTTAGGCAGAGGTGTAACCAATGTGCACCCACAGTTCGCCGGTATGTTTATAAGTCTCATGTAAGAGGAGGCGGGCGGTATTGCTATTAACCGGGCGCAAATCCTAACTCCGAGCTGCTACTGAGAATTTCAAAGAAAAACCCAATAAAACTTTGCTCGACCTGGGAATAGAACACAAGACCACTAGCGTAACAGTCGCGGTTAGGACCATTAGGCTAACGAGGCAGTCGGTTGTTTCTTGTTTTCTTTCTTTTCTTTTTCCTTTTTTTATAAAACGTTGCCCCACACTAGGAATTTCTCCTGTATCGTGGGTGCGTTTACAAACATATAAACTCACATACACAAACAGCCAGACCCAAAACAACTATCTGTAGGCCATACAAATGTTTAGTCCGTGCGCGAATCGAACCCGCGACACGCAGCGCAGCAGCCGATCGCTCAGTCACTGCGCCAACCGTGCCGTTCTATTTGTTGTTTTGTATTACAACAGACTTCCAAAACTAAAGTTATTTTTCATTGATGGCGGTTGTCTTTTTTCGAAAAAATGTGCTTCACTGTAACATTTTATGAATGTAAACTTTCCGAGACAAACATCTCTGTTCTGCTCATAGAGGCGTAATATTAAATCTCAAAACGCTGCGAACAGCATTTTGATAAAGCCTTGATTAATATTGCTTAAAGATAAATGAGTCTACACAGGACACTTGCGCAAAAAATACGTAAACAACCACGCAGTCGGACGCTCGTTGTTGTATTGTTTATAAATAAAAAGGGAACAGCAAGATAATTTCCACAATGGCTATATTAATGTGTGGAGGTCGGTCCTCCTTTTAATTTCATTTGTCCATTAGTGGGGTAAATTATTTGGGGTCTATTCTCGGGGGAGCATTTGACGTGGCTTTACGAGTTTTCTATACATTACCTATATATTGTTAACACACACAAACTTTATATTCAATCGTTCAATAGAATACTGTTTATTTTGTAAGTCGTTTCTAATTGACTTTTAAAAAGCGGTCTATACTGCTTTAGTTACTGCTCCGCTCCCCTTGGTCGTAGCATGATGTTCTATAGATATAAAACCTCCTCATGAATCACTGTATTATTAATGAAAACCGCTTTAAAATCCGTTGTGAAGTTCAGTAGTTACGCAGTTTAAAAGATTTGAGCCTACAGAGGGCCAAACTGGAAGCGACTTTGTTTACTATGAAGAGATTTACATGCACACAATTAAATTATCTGATGCGACGATAGCTCTCTTATAGAAATATATTATTAATAGTTTTATTTTAACAAAAAAAATATCATCATCATCATCAACCTAGCCTTTTCCCAACTGTGTTGAGGTCGGCTTCCAGTCTAACCGGATACAGCTGAGTACCAGTGTTTTACATGGAGCGACTGCCTATCTGACCTCCACAACCCAGTTATTGGGCAACATGATACCTCTTGGTTAGACTGATTGTCAGACTTCCTGGCTTCTGACTATTCGTAACGACTGTCAAAGATCTACGAATGACAGCCGGGACCAACGGCTTTATGTGCTTTCCGAGGCACGGGGGTGTCACACCACCAACTTCCAAACTCCGGGCTGCTACTGAGCAAATCCTAATGGAAAAACTCAATAAGTCATTTTGCCCGACCTGGGAATCGAACCTGGGAACTTATCAGTCGCGCTTGCGACCACGATACCAACGAGGCAGTTAAAAAAATATATATACAAAAATAAAATTAGAACCTAATACACTATAGTCTCTCTTTTGGTCAAACTATCATATTTATTCTCTATCTGTCTAATGAAAAATCGACCAGAAGGTATACCTCCATTATTTGCACACGGCCTCCTTATTAATAAACTCCGAATAAAGTTATGACAGGAAACGTCAGTTATACATACAATTTGTAATAAGCCTGTCATAACATTACATGAGTCTCGAGTTGGGATGGGTAACTTTTATTAAACCAAAGCTGCCTTGTCTTAATATGTATTATTTTTTTCTTTTGTATCTAGCCTACACCTTTTTTTTTTAAATATCGTTGGTAGCAAGCATGCCTACGGCCCACTCGATGTTAAGTGGTCATCGCTGTTTATATACACGTCATCTGCCATCCTAGAGAGAAAGTTGAAATGTATGTGGCTGTAATTACATCGGCATCCATACCCTTCAAATCGGAACACAGCAACGCTGCTTTGCAGCAGAAATAGATATGGTGGTAGTACTTCCCAGACGAGCTCCATCACAAAGAGCTCTACTACTACTCTATATGTGTTCTGCCTATCCCCATGGGAAAAATGAGTGAGTTTATGTATGTACTAGCTGTTGCCCGCGGCTTCGCTCACGTCGACCTAAGTGTTACTTAACTAAATAAGTATTGAATACTATGTTATCAAAATCTTCCAAGCAGGTCAAATGGTTGCTAAGGTGACTGCTAATAGTTACGACTGTAGGTTTAAAGAATTTATCTGTAGTCGCTTGAAGTCTGGATTTGTGCACGCCTGGTAATAGGCTTACGCCATACCTGGGGCTAAAACATAATTGGCGTAAGGAGAGTATATGTGGCTTTACTATCCCTTTAGATAATACTATGATGTGGTTTCAAAATTTACTTACTTTTCTTTCTCAAACCATTAAACAGCATCTTTAATAGGCACTGCTTTAACATTATACCTCACATTGTAGCTGCGATCTGTCTAGTATCAAGACCGAAGAAATGAATCTTATAATCAGAGCAACAGCCAAAATTTGAGCTTCGTGTTAGAACCAAATTAATGTAAAGTTTTTGGGAGAAAGTATGGACAAAAAACAGTAAGCATAAGACTTCTTAAAAGACTAAGCAAAGTTTTACCTCACAAATTATCCCTTATCTTTGGAACCGTAAACTACACAATCAATTTCCATTTAAAGAAAAATTTTAAGCATGTAGAACATCTTCTGTTTATAGTACCTACCCATAAGAAGAAATTCCGAATGCGATGCATGATTCATGATTGATGCTTGATTCAACTTGCATCCCGAAAGCGTGAAGTCTGTGAGACATTCAACGTCAGAAGAACGACTGTCACGGATTTTTTCTATGGGTGAAATTGATTTTGGTACAGTTTCTGTTGTTGCTAATCTATTTCTGTTCTGCCATTTGAATATAAGTACACTTTTTGGTGGCGTGGCTCAGGACAGAAGTTAAAATTTTGGACAAAAAACGATTGCACATAAATCGTTCAACACTTGTATGAAGTGTCGAAGTTGGGTGGTCCCTTTTTTAAGCATGAGATGTCGTCAAATGATTTTTTCCTTTCTGGTGGAAAGGAGTGTCAGACTGTTATTGGCTAAAACCCATCCGAGTTCCTTCCAATGTCCTTTGTGTTCCAGGGCCGCGGTGAGTCTTTCGAACAAATTCCGCAACTGTGCTAACATCTCTTTGAGGCGCGCGTGAAACACAGTACGTCGTCGACTTGGGTCTGGTTCTGGTTGGACGGCGAGCCACACAACGGTAGCCGACCGCAAGCCCACTCCGACGGTGGTCTGGAATCGCTCTACGACTCTCGACCCCCGGGGCATCCCCTTCTGTTCTGGCGGCCGGGGTGAAAGGTTGACCTCTCCCTCACGCGTTTCGCCTCCTCCTTCGTTGGCATTACTACTTCGCAGAAGGAAGCGATTGCTTCCCATTCGCCCTCGCTCCGGACTATGGATGAACCAAGGCCGGAAGCGAGAGGTCGCCGCCGCCAATCGCCTTTATGAGGACACGCTGATGTTCTGCCCAAGTAGGGGCATATCTCCACCGTACGCTCCTTTGTGATCCTACAGTGATAACACCAAGGCGTGTCCTAGCGCCGAAAACGAAACAGTTAGCTCCCGAAACAACTGTGACCAGAGAGTACCTGCGTCAGAGAATACTTGTGGTGCGGCGATCCTACTATCGATATAAATTGGTAACTCTTTAAGTTTCTGAGGTGTTGTTTTTTATTCATGAAAAATATTCTTAGGGGTAGCTAGAATTTGTGGGCCAATCTGTCGAATTCTGTTCTATTCATTCTTCTTCAGTCGACGCATGCAAATTTTCAAAGTTATGTTAAGGTTATGCTCAAACCTATTTTATTATAATATTGAAATCATACCATCGAAAATAAAAACAATTGAATTAGGTACCAATTAAAATAATGACAAAAAGTAACAATCAATTGGGATCGAACTCACACAAAATATCTTACATGGCTTTCATTACACACCGAAGCTATTCTCTAAACAAAGTAAATAGCGTAATAATAATAAAAAAACATAGCCATTCCCATACCATGTTATAATTGACTGCTTAACTCCTTGTGGCTAATGACGTCATGTTTTTTATTTCATAGGATAAAATATCTCCCACTGTCTTTCATAGGAACTGCCTCGTTAGCCTAGTGGTCCTAAGCGCGACTGCTACGCTAGAGGTCTTGGGTTCGATTCCCAGGTCAAGCAAAGTGTTATTAGGTTTTTCTATGAAATTCTCAGTAGCAGCTCGGAGTTAGGATTTGTGCCCGGTTAATGACAATAGGTTCGCCCCCTGTTACATGAGATCTAAACATACCGGCGAACTGTGGGTGTATATCGTTACACCTCTGCCTAACCCATCGGGAAATACAGGCGTGATGGTATGTGTAATATGTAACTAATCTGCAGTATTGTGTATATTTTATAGCAATCCAAAATATGTCCAAGAACAATAATGCTTACCTAACCTCATTATTTATTACAAATAGCGAAATAGCTTAACTATTAATTACAAAGCCCACCACCCAAAGAGAGAAGCAGATTGTGTGAAGGAAGATATCCAGCACCTCATGACTACTTGAATTAGTGAGACTACCTAGCTCCCGGTAGTGAACTTCAGTGATGTATCTGGAAGGCATTGAATAGATTGCGCATTTAAATAGGCCGCTGCAAACATAATTTGGTAAAAGAGGGCATCATATACCCGTCTGAAACTCAGTGCAATTGACGCATCAGTAAAAGCGGCCATCTACTTTTCTTAACCGGTGTAAATTATTGTTAGGGGTATCATCGATCCCGGGTCGGTGGTGCGTAGTGTTCCACGTGCGCCTCAAATAAATGTCAGTACTGTAAGATGGGGCCCGCCAGGGCCAGTGTCTAACAGGGTTGCGGAATTCAAAAGAGTCACCGCGGCGCTGGTACGCAAAGGGCATTAGGAGGAACACTTTGTGTTTTAGTCAGTAAGAGTCTGACACTCCCTTCCGTTCCGCCCAGAGCGAAAGAAGTCATTTAAAGATCTTTAAAAAAAGGGGTATCATTGATGTGAAAAGAAGAATTTAAATCGCGCTATAATACAGTCATGTGTTGGCCCGACATTTAAAGACTATTTTATCAAAATTAAAGAGTCAAATAGACATAAATTCTTTAACAATACGTATATTTTCCGCTCTGCTATCGTTTGCACACCTATCAGTTTCTATTTTTTCGATGAAAACTTTTGACTTCAATTTGCTATTTTTAGTAACTATGTATAGACATTCTTTTCTGCAAAAATAATGAAGAAAAAATAAGCAAGCTAAGCGTTACTGTATAAGAATGACTACTTCTATTTTATTCTTGTTTGGAAATCTTCTAGTATTCAAAAGAAATATTTAAAAAATCACAAAAAGTAAAACATTATACCGGGACCGAACTCAAGCCCTGCGATTCGAAAGGCGGTCATCAAACCATTAGACCATTTACTACTTCAGAAATAACTCTAAAATAGCCGTTCTAGTATGCCATTTTTGACTGCTTTACTCTTTGAAGGTATAGCGTGATGATAATTATTTTAGAAGTTCAATTTCGCAGCTATCTACAATATTCTTACATTATATGTCGTTATTTTCAATCCCGTGAGAATCTGTAGAAGAACTCGGACATAATGCAACATTGCTCATCCCCCAAAGCAAATAGCGTGATAATTTATAGCCTAAGTTTTAAGTGGAGCTTACCGCAATATATTAGTGAAAACCGCATTCAAATCGGTTAAGCCACGGCTGAGATTAGCGTGTTCAAACGCACAGACAAACAGACAAACAGACAAAAATTCTAAAAACCATATTTTCGGCATTAGAATCATTACCCGACCTCGTAGCAATTACTTTTTTTCAAAAATATTAAATGTACAGTTTTGGCTTCGCTACGATTTTATTATATGTATAGATGTAGCGATAACACTTAAAACTCGTTTTCAAAAAAGTTGAAAATCTTTATCAAAAGGCGTGAAAATAAAATCGCGGAGATAGAAAGAACTTACGGCTTTGTTAAGTGTCTTTTTGAATCCTAAATTCACGAAAAAATATCAAAAATGTATACTAAGCCGTACTCTTACACTATTTCTTACTTAAACGTATTTAAGTTATTTGAAAATACAACGTTATTTATTCAATAGGTCGGGATCACTTGGATATAAAAGTCTAAACCGTTATTCGGCGTCATTATGAATATTTCATTTTAAAAAGAGAATATTCTTGAATAAATATCTATACTGCCTCGTTAGCCTAGTAGTCCTAAGCGCGACTGCTACACTAGAGGTCTTGTGTTCGATTCCTAGGTCGAGCTAAGTGTTATTAGGTTTTTCTATGAAATCTCTCAGTAGCAGCTCAGAGTTAGGATCTGTGCCCGGTTAATGATTGGTTGGTTGATTGGTTTGTGATTTACATGGTACCTAAACATAGCAGCGAACTGTGGGTGTTCATTGGCACACCTCTGCCTAATCCTTCGGGGAATACAGGCGTGATGATATGTTTAATATCTTAATTCTATCTTTACTATTTAACTTTAGTTTGAAGATGAGAATTCGAAGACTGGTTTTGAAACTTTACTAGGACTACTAGTAATAAAGTGCTTTAATGAACTAATCAATAAACTTTGAACTCTTAAGCTGCAATTTAACATTTGATCCTTAAATTGCTTCTATAATACCAATACTATGTTACCCTAGCTAGAAAAGGTCTTTGCGAGGGGACATTGATTTATTTATTTATTTATTCATAACAGCGTAAACTATCATTACAGGGTTTACCCTATAACAGCCCCGTTGGTCTCGTGGTCGCAAGCGCGACTGATGAGCGTGGGGTCCCGGGTTCGATTCCCAGGTCGGGCAAAAAGTGTTGTTGGTTTTTTCCATAAGGATTTGCTCAATAGCAGCCCGGAGTTTGGAAGTTGGTGGTTTGACACCCCCGTGACTCGGAAAGAACGTAAAGCCGTTGGCCCCGGCTGTTATTCGTAGATCTTTGACAGTCGTTACGGATAGTCAGAAGCCAGGAAGTCTGACAACCAGTCTAACCAAGAGGTATCGTGTTGCCCAGTAACTGGGTTGTGGAGGTCAGATAGGCAGTCGCTCCATATAAAACACTGGTACTCAGCTGTATCCGGTTAGACTGGAAGCCGACCCCAACATAGCTGAGAAAAGTAGATGATGACAGGGTTTACCCTAATGCCACAGTTAAGAACTAAAGCATATTAAACCATTTTCGTACAATAACAAAAATTTGACATACAAAAACATACAACAAGACATCTATATCATCTATACTAATATTATAAAGAGGAAAGATTTGTTTGTTTGTTTGTAATGAATAGGCTCCGAAACTACTGGACCGATTTTAAATATTGTTTCACCAATAGATAGCTACATTATTTCTGAGTAACATAGGCTATATAACATCACGCTATGACCCACGGGAGTGGAGCAGTAATGGAAGACGTAACTGAATGCGGGTAAAGTAAGACACGTAGACGAAGTCTTGGGCGGGTCGCTAGTAATACCATAAAGAGGTAAGATTTGTTTGTTTGTAACGAATAGGCTCCGAAACTACTGGACCGATTGTAACAATGTTTTCACCAATAGATAGCTACATTATTCTTGAGTAACATAGGGTATATACCACCGGCCCACAGGAGCGGAGCAGTAACGAAAGACGTAACGCGGGTGAAATAAGCCACGCGGACGAAATCGCAGGCAGGTCATCTAGTATAAAATAAAAAAGAACACAAATTATTACACCAATAAAACATAGGGTAACGAAATAGGCTGGTAAATAGCAAAATCATAATAGAAGCCATAATTTATTACTATCGGTTTCGCCTTCTTTACTCGTTATCATAAAAAAAGTCCGAAATAAAAAAAAATAACTACACAACCTAATTTCCTTTTAATCTGGAATCGACATGAAATCGGAAACGAATCGAATCAAATCGATAAGTCGAACATAAACGATTGTTTATTTTCTTTTTTCTGACTTAGGTAACAGATCATGCTACATTAATAAATTATGTTTTGACTTCCACAGACTCCCACTGGTCCATCGATGCCGGTTTCTTAGAAATACAACGTTAAATATGTAATGACATGAAAAATTGGAGTTGTTGGTACATTTATCGTGTTTTTGGTCGTATAAAGAAGGCACGGTTAGCGGGTGAGCGATTGTCTGCTGCGCTGAGTCCCTCGGGTTCGATTCCTACACGGAAAAAATATTTATTTATTTTTTATGAAGTGTCTGAATACAAAGTTTTATGGTTTTATGTTTAATAATGACAGACTCCGATACAAACTTTCATCCCGTATTTCAACCCGTTCAAGCCCTTTTTTTCAAGATAAAAAGTACTATAAGTCTCCAAGGTCTAATCTACCTCTGTACCAAATTTCATCAAAATCGGTTCAGCGGTTTCTGCATGAAAGCGTAACAGACAGACAGAGTTACTTTCGCATTTATAGTATTTAGCTTTCGCCCGCAACTTCGTCCGTGTAAATGTCGGTAATATTTAAAATGCAATCATGATTTGAAAGACACGTGGCGCGATCTATTTTGTTATTATAAGAACGTTATTGTAGTTTTCTCCGGGAACAGTACTTTTTTTCGGGATGAAAGCTACCCTATGTCTTTTCTGTACACCTGAAAACCTATATGCAAAATTTCAAGACGATCGGTTCAGTGGTTTAGGCGTGAAAAGGTTACAAACAAACAGATTTACTTTCTCATTCATAATATTAGTTAGGATTATAAGTATGGATGTACGCTACAATAACAATGACAGAAAAATGAAAAGGCACAAGCCAGCCACATCAATTACTAAGATAAAGGCAAGCAAAACAACACCCCGCTGCCATACGTATCGTCCCATTTGGCAACAGCCACCAGCTCGTCTGGCAGGCTCCCAAATGCCTCGCGTAATGATGCCGGAGTTACGTCCCGCAAACGTTAAGTACATTATCAGTCTCCTAGTTCCGGTAATTAGATGTACTGAACCACTTTTGGTGATTTAATGGACCATTTTATCGGTACTTTTGAAGATGTAAAATGATAGCTGGCGTCAAGGGCTAAAGTTAATATTTCAGCCTATAAAATGTCCTGAAGGCCCAGTGGTTTCATCCGGGTTCGATACCGTGCAAACACCAATGTGATACTTTTTAACAATACGTACTTTCCAAGTTTATCTTGGACATCACTGACATCAATGAAGAGAAACATCGTGAGGAAACCTGGACTTTTAATAAATATATTTATATAAAAAACTATATATATATATTTAAACTTGCTTTACTTACTTACTTTATTTATTTACTATATTTTTAACGATATTTATTTAAATTGCCCCGTTGGCCTAGTGGTCCTAGGCGCGACTGCTACGCTAGAGGTCTTGGGTTCGATTCCGAGGTCGAGCAAAAAGTGTTATTAGGTTTTTCTATTAAATTCTTTGTAGCAGCTCGGAGTTAGGATTTGCGCCCGGTTAATGGCAATAGGCTCGCCCCCTATTACATGGGACCTAAAAACATACCGGCGAACTGTGGGTGTATATTGGTACACCTTTGCATAACCCTCTGGGGAATACAGGCGTGATTGTATGTTGTGTTATGAAATATTTGTTCAAGGCGGATAGGCGATTACAGACTTACCTACATTAACTACTAGCGAACTATTTGCGACTTTGTCCGGTTACTTATTTTACCCGCGATAAGTGACGTCTTTAGTTACTGCTCCACTCCCATGGGTCGTAGCATTATGATTTATATAGCCTATGTTAATCAGGAATAATGTAGCATTCTAATGGTGACAGAATTTTTGAAATCGGGCCTGTAGTTTTTGAGTTTATTCGTTACATACATACATACAAATATTTCCTCTTTATAATCTAATAGATAGACATTTTCCTCAAGACGTTTTCCTTCACTGAAGTTAGTGATGTCCAAAATTTTGACTTAAATTATACCTAATCTTTCTTTCTGTCTAACTTACACTATCCCACTTCTGGGCATAGACTAGTCTAGTCCTTCCAGGAACTTTTTCCTCCGCACCGTCCCATTCTAACTCGTGGTAAGCAACTTAACCTTTAAAACAACAAATATTACCGCCCTAAATATCATAAAGACAAGACACAAGCCGAGCCATTTGTGCCGTTTAGGGAATTATGGCTTTTAGCTCCAAGCCCCTCGGGGACCCCAAGTTTCCAAGAAAAAGTACAAGTGTTGTAAATCGCAAAGTTATGTTTTTTATCCTGCTGGTCGACGTGGAAGTAAATGGCTTGTATTGTTAACTTGTTACATGATAAATGTGGTTAAGATTTCTAGGTTTCTGGACTTTTTAGGTAAGAGACAAAATGTTATAAAAATTATACGGTGGAATGGATATCGTAATGGAAACTTTTACCATGGATGGAGATTAGGATCCTAAACCCCCAAAATAGAAAATTTGAATATCAAAAAGTATAGAACAGACCTTTTTTTTATTAATGATCGTAATGACATGAAGAACATCCTACTATTCTATTTAATATTATAAATGCGAAAGTTTGTGAGGATATACATCCTCTTACACGCTTAAATCTCTTTCACGCTTAAATGGCTAAACGGATCTGGATGAAATTTGGCACTGAGATAGATTGTAGTGTGGAATGTCACATAGCATACTTTTATCCCGGAAAAGTGTACGCTACCCGTGGGATATCATATCAAATATGACGCGGACGAAGTTGCGGGCAAAAGTCAGTAATTAACAAGTCTAGTTTTTGTAGCGTGTCATTTTACACCCGTTTTAAAAATAGCAAAGTTGGACCAGACGAGCTTTTTTCCAACGTAAAGGCAAAGTTGCACCCACCAATCATCAAGTGAAGTTAATAAAGTTCCGTTCAAATATGTGCTAAGAACTACTCATAGCGTGAACTGGCGAAGTTCAAAGCTTTCCCCATTGAACTTATCGGAATATGCTAATACAGTGCAGATGAGATAAGTTCGCCAACTCTCTCTCTGTCACACCGGGTTGGTCGTGATTGGCGATATTGGCCTCCCACCTTTATATTGATGACTTTGATTATTACAAGGGTAGTTTGTTACGAGGAGTTTATCAACAGTAAACTCAATATTTTGGTTTATAAGTAATTGAACTTGATGGCTTTTTAAGGACAGGATTGGAGATTTGTGTTCTATTTTGTAAAAATAAAAATATTATTGTCCCACTGCAGGGCAAAACTGGCAATAGGCTCGCCCCCTATTACATGGGACCTAAACATACCGGTGAACGTAGGTGTACATTAGTACACCTCTGCCTAACCTTTCGAGAAATACAGGCATGATGGTATGTTATGTTTATGGCCTGTTTATATTTATGGCATGTTAAAGGCCTTTGCCCTGCATAAGCTAATTCTCATACAGAGAAAGCACGAGCATTGATCACCACGCTTTGCCTTCCCACTTTAGTGGGACAATACTAGGCTGGTATTATTATTTCAACTATCTATAATCTCTTTGCATTTTTTGGAAATAATAGGAAATGCAGTATTTATACAATTTGCAATTGTATAAATACTGCATACTGCCTACTGAATTGTTATCCTACTTTCTACAACTTTTATAAACTTGAAAGTTTGTGAGGATGGATGAATGGAGTTGAGCGAAATTAGCTAAAAATTGACACTCATAGGAAATTAGTTCTGTGTTTCCGTGAGTTAATTCTAAAGTTTATGCAGACAAAGTCATGAGCAGAATCTAGTAACTATATCATTACTCCATGTCTCTCACAAAACACTAAAAAATCTAACATTTTGGACCACATCCAAACGCCAGCAGAGTCCAAACCAAACACACTTTTATCGTATTTTTCACACTGGCAACTCAGCGTGAAATCCTCAAACATTTATTTCACGTCACTGGCAAGACAGCCGAATTTCGAGCCGTGGTTCACTCGAACAGTATTCCAAATTGGCTCGGTTTAAACAAAACAAAGCCAGCGAGATACATTTCGATATTGGAATATGTCCAAAAGCTTCGTTTTGTTACTCCGGTTTGGGCTCGAGAATTGCGGTTGATGGTGGCACTCGATATAGTGATGCTACAGTATTGTATTGCAATTTATGTATAGGAATTCCATATACATAATTCAATAGATACTGCCCCGTTTCTCTCGTGGTGGCAAGCACGGCTGTTGAGCCTGGGGTCCTAGGTTTGATTCCCAGGTCGGTCGGACAAAAAGTGTTATTGAAGTGAAACTTCTTTATGCACGCTTGACTTGGGGAGTAAGCTGGTGAATGCTTGACGAGAGCGTTACGGAAATAAGTGTGATCGGGCGAACGGTAGTTCGAGAGAGATATCAGTTAGTGAAGATAGAAAGAGAGAGTTACGTTTTTAATTTTATTAATGTCTCAGTAACAGCCTGGAAATTTGATAGATCGTGGTGTGACTCCCCCGTGTCTCGGAAAGCACGTAAAGCCGTTGGTCTTGCGCCTGATCTCTCCCCGGTTGTGTCAGATTGCCGTCTCATTGGACTATAAAAGTTAGGTAAGAGAGAGTGCACCTGTGTTTGCGCACACACTTGTGAACTATAATATCTCCATTTAAAAGTGCTTGTAAATGGTTTATTTAATATATTTATTTCAGTTTTAGTTTGAATGTTAGGCTGGTGTTATTTAGTTTAAATACAGATGAAATAAATCTCAACAATGACCAATCACGGCCCGATATTACCATATTCGACACGCTTCGAACCAATCACGATGATTGTCTGACGATATAACTATTGGTATGACATGTTCACGGCACGTTTAGCGCACTGGCTGAGCGATTAGCTACTCTACTGCGTGTCACGGGTTCGATTACCTCACGTAACAAATATTTGTTTGGTAGGCCAGTAGTTTTTGGAAGTAAGTTTGTAAGCGCACCCACAATACACGAGTAATTTCTAGAGAGGGGCAAAGTTTTATTGAATAAAATATATATATTTACAATAGCTACTAATGAAAAAGGAACTAATGATTTACAGACAACCAGAACTTGGCAGGAGAGTTTAATTTAATTTAAGAAAAATAATAAAGATAATTCTAAATTAAATGTTATTATAACTTATTAAAACCACGATAAAAAGGAAGTGACATATTTTATGCATCAAATTTGATAGTACTTTATTCAGAGCACACAAAATTGGAAGTGCAAAATTTTGGAAATTATTTATCCAATTTTTATTACAAATGTTTTTTCAAAAATATTTTCTACTTAGACTTTAGTTTCTTGCATATACGTATCAAAATCGAACCATTGATTTCCAAGATTTAATACTTAAAAATTTGCATGAAATACCGAGCGACATTAACATTTTAACACGAACAGAATAGGTGAAATATATCCTATCTACAATGGAATATGTAACAGATTTCCATTCAAGTCGACAAGTGATAATCCACGTCTCCCAACACCTTTCCCAACGCCGTAATCATCATATCGTGGGTTCATATCTTCACTTATAGGCACATACACATTGAACCCTGATCTTCTTCTTGTTTCTATTAAGCTCCCTGTTTCTGTAACCGGCGGCGCCATTGTCGTGTCGGAATCTTTCAGTATAGTTATTTTAAATTGTGGTTTGGTTTTGTTTCCTTTTTCCTGTGATTTCACTTTTCTCGCCACAATATCTTCATTATGTAGTATCTTGTTTACTTTGTTTGTTATGTCTGTCTTCTGCACGTTGAGTACGATAGGACTATTGGTAAATGCAGTGACGTTTTTATTGGGTTTTGCTGGTTTGACGTCACTTTTATGTGGCTTATCTAGAATATATAGTTTAGCACTTGACGGAGTAGTGGTCGCACTGTAGTTATTACTCTGTGTTACACTAGGGGCACCGTTCACGTTAAACTTGATGTCGTCCAAACGAATTACTGCCGAAATACTGTTTTCGATTGTAAAAACAACAATTATAGCGTAGAAACGGTACATTTTGAATGGTTTACAAATTGTTGTTGAGTGAGAGTGATTCTGTGGCAAATCGCCTACAAAGATGGCGGCAATTGTTTGGATTTCACGGTGTTCCACATGCATTAGTTCCAATTCCGAATTCGAATCGGTTAAATTAAAAAATGCCCGAGTGTTCACTCCGTGTTCGACGGTTACGCGCAATAGCCATAGTACATGTTTTCTTTACAATGAAAATGTTTATTTTTATTTTATTTTCAAGGTTATTGTTCCGTTAGAGATGAACCTAACTCAGGAATTGAGTGTCTTTATTAATTTTATTATGATCGTCCTTGATAACTGATCTAGCCATCTAATAATTATTAATGTATGTATATTCTTATTACACTGGACTTTTTACTACAATAACTTTATTCGTAGTTACCTATAGATTGCCTCAGTATCCTAGTGGTGCTAGGTGCGACTGCTACGCTGACTGCCTCGGTAGCCTAGTGGTGCTAGATGCGACTGCTACGCTAGAGGTCTTGGGTTCGATTCCCAGGTCGGGCTAAAAGTGTTATTGGGTTTTTCTATGAAATTCTCAGTAGCAGCTCGGAGTTAGGATTTGTGCCCGGTTAATGGCAATAGGCTCGCCCCTTATTACATGGGACCTAAAACATACCGGCTAACGGTGGGTGTACATTAGTACACCTCTGCCTAACCCTCCGGGGAATACAGGCGTGATGGTATGTTACCTATAGATTAAATTGCTTTTCTGTATTTACTCAAAAAAATATGTATATCAATAAGTCAACATTTATTTTTTGAGTTATTCATTTGGTTCCGTTTATTTTTTTAGTAATGACTTTACGAGTTGAGAGCCTCTGTAATTGATACTTGGGCATATTACATCATTAAAATATAAATAATTCCAAGACACGACTTCTTTAAAAAAAAACAGTGCCTTGAAAACACGATTAATTTTCAATCAACAGTGAAATCAGATTTTCAGCTGCTTTAGAATCGATAAATAGTTGACAAATAGTGACGTCACAGTTTATTATTGCCGTACAAAATCTATGCGGGAATAGCGTTTTGACAATTCATAAAAAGTACATATTTCAATTTGGTTGCTGGTATCAACGACCCAACTGCAATGACAGCTCATAAAGAATTAATATAATTTCCTAGCCAAATTAATTAATTTTAATATTATAAGTATTATAATTATTTTAATCAACGCTGGAAATAGCGAGTTTTAATTATACATTAGGCCGTTTGTTTTGTTAGGATCATAAGTAATTTTTAATTATTATTATTTCTACTTAATGGATTTCGTATTTTTAATTAAGGTTCTCTTGTAAGATGAACACTATCAAGACGTCGAGTGTCATGCTCTTCAACAAGATTCCGTTTTACGAATCTTTAATTAAAATAAATTCAAATCATTTAAGATATTGTTGAGAAAGAAGCAAAATATTCAAAATCAAATCATTTATCTTAATTTTTTTTTTTAAAGACGTTCAAATTAGACCATTTACAGGCACGAACTGTCAAGAAGTTAGGCAGAAAGATAAAGCTCGCTCCAAATCGTAAGTTTCTATGGAGAAGAACGAGCAAGAAACTCCACGGGCACTATTTTTACATTTGGTTTCATAAAAATCCTGGTTATAATCTTGTTGCTTCTAAACGTGAAAACATTGAGAGATAACCAAGAATAATGGGCCATTACGACACTCTTCTTCTTTTTGGAATCTTTCTTATTATAATTCTGTTTCGATTTATACTGCCTCGTTAGCTTAGTGGCTCTAAGTTGGACTGCTACGCTAGAGGTGTTGGGTTCGAATCCCAGGTCGAGCAAAAAGTATTATTGGGTTTTTCTATGAAAATCTCAGTAACAGCTCGGAGTTTGGATTTGTGCCCGGTTAATGGCAATAGGTTCGCCCCCTGTTACATGGGACCTAAACATACCGTTCTGTAGGTGAACATTGGTACACCTCTGCCTAAACCTTCGGGGAATACAGGTGTGATGGTATGTTATTTATAATGGACCGTTGAACATATACCTACCTATGGTAATAAGTTCTTTTATTGCCCATACTATATCCGTACCAACAAATGTTTCGTTACAAACTTTATGGAATGGAAAAAACAAAATTCACTGTTGCAAAAAGTCTACCACATCATCATCTGCTTAGCCTTTTCCCAACTGTGTTAGGGTCGGCTTCCAGCCTAACCGGATGCAGCTGAATACCAGTGTTTTACATGGAGCGACTGCCTATCTGACCTCCACAACCCAGTTACTGGGCAACACGATACCTCTTGGTTAGACTAGTTGTCAGACTTCCTGGCTTCTGACTATCCGTAACGACGGTTAAAGGTCTACGAATGACAGCCGGGACTAATGGCTTTACGTGCTTTCCGAGGCACGGGGGTGTCACACCAATAACTTCCAAATTCCGGGCTGCTACTGAGCAAATCCTAATGGAAAAACCCAATAACACTTTTTGCCCGACCTGGGAGTCGAACCCGGGACCCCACGCTCATCAGTCGCGCTTGCGATCACGAGACCAACAGGGCAGTTATAAAGTCTACCACATAACGATTAAAAATCTTTTATTTTTTAAGAGTTTGGCCTCTTAATAATATTCCTTATTATTATTAATATTTGTACTTATGCCGTTAGTGCCATCCATCATGTTTCGTCCCTCAAATCGTTCATCATCGGAGAACCTTGAGATGACGGATATGAAATATTAAGAGAATGCTTTAAGTAAACAACGTTGCCTACTTCTCTGTGTCATTAAATTAGAAGTAGGTCATAAAGTTCAACGAAACAATTTGCTACCCCGTGGTTCAGTGGTCGCAAGAGCTCCTGAGCGTGATGTCCTGAGTTCAATGTTGAAAATTGTTGGTAAATTAGGGGCATATTTCACAGATTGAGACTGAGGTTAGATTGCGATCGTTCCTAAAAGTTAGTACCTATTAAAAGATACCATCACGCCTGTATTCCCCGAAAGGTTATGCAGAGGTGTATCAATATACACATCCACAGTCCGCCGGTATGTTAGAGGTCCCATGTAATAGGGGGCGAGCCTATTGCCATTAACCGGGCACAAATCCTAACTACAAGTTGGTACTGCGAAAAAATATATATATATAGAAAAAACAAAAACACTTTTTGCTCGACCTGGGAATCGAACCCAAGATTTCTAGCGTCGTAGTCGCTCTTAGTGCCACTAGTAGGAAGGAGTAGCATGATTTATAAGTAAGATTCAAGTATGGATATAATGTGGATTAGTATTTTTCCAGACATTATTTAAATTTTAAACTATAATTTATGTACATGTAGCATATAGTTACATGTCTCATGTATCAAAATATATAGCACCGCACTCAACGCTGACATTAGCTGTTTCACTTTGAAAAGGGGACAACTAATGAGTCCAACCCTACCGAGCTCGTTAAAGGATTTGCTTAGCACTGATTACCAAATATTCCCACTGAACTAATACTAACTAGAACGCGCAGTTGATTGGTTCTTCATTAACACACGACTAGGAAATTCAATCGGCATTTCTAGTTATGTATTTACTGTGTTATAATTAGTGTTGTACTATATTTTTTTTTCACGGTCGAATGTCGGCTGCGGCTGCCAGACTCAATGGAGGCTAGTCTACTTCTTATTTATTAACTGAATTATAAGCTAACACTTATGAAGCTTAACCGCATGAATTCACAACTTATTTATCTATTTTTTATCTAGCTTGTAATGTTCCACTGCTGGGCAAAGGCCTCCCCCAAGTACTTTAAATAACTTATTATAATCCTACTTAATGTTATACATGCTAAAGTTTTTGAGGATGGATGTTTGTCACCCTTAACGCTTAAACTGCTGATCGGATTTAGATGAAATTTGGCACTGTGGTGTGGATGCACAGGATGCTTTTTATCCCGGAAAAATGTACGGTTCCCATGTGAAAATATATTAATTTTGACGCGGACGAAGTCGCGAGCAGAAGCTTGTTGTAAATGATTCACAAATTGTTATCCATACTTAATTTGCCCTTTAAATTAGGACTGTAAAACGTTCGCATTTAAGTAAAATTCGTAATGTCTAGATGAAAAGTCGCCGGCTCGCGGGTGGTGCACTGGCAGCCTATGCTTGAAGCCGAGTCGGAGCAGTGTTGTTGTATTGAACGATAAACTGCTGTTTGCATTTCAAAGCGTTTCTTTTTAAATAGAAACAGTCTATCTACTTAATAAATGCTAAAGAGGTCCAAGTCAGTATCAGTTTAGCATTAGCAGTGCTCTGTTTACTTTTAATTAACCGATGTCCGCTTCCCGCCATGTTTGTGTTGTAAAACCTGCTTAATGTTTCCGTGTTTAACTAATTAACTAAGTTTAAATAGATTACAGTGAACCTTAGAGTTAAACAAACTTTGGTTTAAATATATTATAAATAAATCCAATCATTTATATATATATATATACCAACACACCTGCATTCCTCGAAAGGTTAGGCAGAGGTGTACCAATGTACACCCATGTCCCATGTAATAGGGAGCGAGCCTATTGCTATTAACCGAGCACAAATCCTAAATCCAAACTGCTACTGAGACGTAATAGGAAAACTCAATAACTCTTTTTGTTAGACCTGGGAACCGAACCCAACACCTCTAACTTAGCAGTCACGCTTAGGACCACTAGACTAACGAGGTTTTAAAAGAACTAAAATAAAGCAAAACTAATTTTAATTTAACTAAAATAAAAAATACTAATATTAATTCAATAAATATAAAATTAAACTAATTTTAATTTAACTAAAATAAATAATACTAATCTTAATTCAATAAATATAAAATAAAACTAATTTTCAATAAGTTTAGAGAAGATACGCTTAAATGTGTCAAGTATTTCAATTGTTTTAAATTAGCAGCTGTTTGAGATGTATTTATTTAAAATTTAAATGTCTCTGTGACGACTTAAATCTTAACGTAGCATTTCTCGTGATCAACTTAAGGTAGTCAGAACAGACAGTTTGACAGATATTTAGTAACAAAGACCTACAGTAGTTATAGTAAGGTGTATTTTGCAATAATTAGTTAAAATCTCTCATAGATATTAGTTCAAAGTGTTTTTTTCGACTCGATTCCCTGCAACCAATCCAACAACGTAATGTAAAACGCTAGTTAATATTATAAACGCTTCATTCTATTTCATTTAAAGTATTGAGTATTGGTTGATTTTTCTAATACGTCAGCAATAAATGAAAAAAATGCGACTGCTACGTTAGAGGGTTCGATTCCCAGGTCGGGCAAAAAGTGTTACTGGGTTTTTCTATGAAATTCTCAGGAGTAGCTCGGAGTTAGGATTTGTGACCGGCTAATGGCAATAGGCTCGCCCCCTATTACATGGGACCTAAACTTACCGGCGAACTGTGGGTGTACACTGGTACACCTCTGTCTAACCCTTCAGGGAATACAGGCGTGATGGTAAATGAAAAAAAACACACTTTTATTTTCCTTTCAATATCTTAACTTTCACTCAACACTTAGAAACAAATGAATCTTATAAATATATTTCAATTCTAAAAACAAATGGTTCTTGTAATTCCGTACACGCAAACCTCACAATATGGCCGCCTGTCGAACATGACGTCACTGGCCCACAGGTGTACCAAGCCAAACTCAAGATAGCATTTATTTTGCATGCAAATTGCCCGGCGCCCCTCATTAAATATGAACGTCATTTCCAACCTGATAGTGTTAATAAAACAGGGGAGATTGCCCCCAGGATGTTTATCACTGTTCAAGTAGCAGAAGTGTTTTGATGAAACCTGAAGAATTGGAGTTAATGTTTTAATTTACGTTTTTATTTTATTTTTTATTCCTGAAGTATGCACAATTAATAAAAAAAATTAGATAACCCCCGATAGAAGTAACAAATCACTACCGTAGCTAACAAAAGAGCTGATAACTTTGAAACCGCTGAACCGATTTCCACCAAACATAGCTAAGAACACTCCCGACCAATTATCCTTTCAAACGCAAAAAAAAAAAAATCAAAATCGGTTCATGCATTCAGGAGCTACGATGCCACAGACACACACACGGACACGTCAAACTTATAACACCCTGTCGTTTTTGCATCGGGGGTTAAAAAAGAAAGACGTTAAAGTCAAAGCATTTATTTAAATTAGACCATTTACAGGCACTTTTGAATTGTCAAGAAATTACATTTAAAGGTTGAAGCTAGTTGCTCGTTCCAAAACGTAGGTCTCTATGGAGAAGAACGACCAAGAAACTCCATGGACACTCTTTTCTTCCAATTTGGTTTTTACAAAATCCTGGTTACAATATTCTTGTCTAGTTGCTTCTATATGTGAAAACAATGAAGATTACAGGACATTACAAACCTCATCCGCATAGCTGTAAATCTGCGTGTTGTTCGTAAGAGATACCGCGCCCCCGAAACGCAAAGGGCACAAGAAGGAACATGGGTGGGTTTTAGTCAGTAAAAGACTGACACTCCCTCCCGCCCCGCCCAGGGCGGGAGAAGTTATTCGATGATTTCCCAACCCCAAAAAAAATATTATAAAAAAATGGCTGTCAATGGGGCAAGACCCCAAAACGCTAGCAGTATTGCCACGTTGTATGTCTATGGCCCAAGAAAAGGCTTGCTCTCTGATCTGAAGAGCCGACCAGTCGCTAGGCGATCTCCCGAAAAACTAGATGAGCGAGAGAATATTTTTATTTATGACAGTATATTTAAAAAAATATATTTTATATTATTTTTTATTATATATTATATTTTATCCCTCATTGTCAATGTGAGTTATTATAGTTATCATTTCTTACAACAGCATCCCACCGACACGTCAAAGGCTGGGCCAACATCGCTACCGTTAGCTGCCACCGCGCCTCCGTTTTTTATCTTGTCATTTAAAAATATATTTTACCGTACATGATTTAAAGTTCTGACTTGAACGCCAAATTATTTACAGTGTCGGAGCCGTACTGTTATAATGGTACAACCTCTACATTACCTTATCGTCAAAACAAATGAAATCAAAGCACCACACAAAGACAAATATGTACCTATCTAAAAAAAAACAAATGAATTCACCAAACAATGGCGGTAAAAATACTGACGTAAACGAAAACAATAGATAGCAATGTATTGTATTCACAAAATTGGTTCATATCACTCGGATAGTGCTGGCCACTTTAATATTGAATGGTACCGGGATATAAAAATACGGGACTTGCATTTTTAAAGCGTTTTATCGATTCTGTAGCGAACGACGGTGAAAAGTTCCCGAGGTGGGTTTTAAATGTTAAAGAGAGAGCGCTGTTAACGGTTACACACACATGCTTGCTACTTTTACAAGGGTCTGTGCAGTACACGGGGTGGAAAGGACATGGCAATGAAAACTTTTACCAAGGGTTTTCGGTACATGGTTCTAGAAAAAAAAAGTCAGCAGTTCCGTACATTTATAAACGTGTTTGGGTTGCACTTTAGTATGTAACGGGAGATTTTTTTGAATAACATAGATACCATCACGCCTGTATTCCCCGAAGGGTTAAGCAGAGATATATAGTAACCGGTACGAGTCAGGAGCACAAAAGATAAGTACATTTTTGGGTTTTTGGGTCCCTATCAGGGTTTTTTGGGTCGCCAATACTGCTCGCGATAGTCCCTCTGTTTACTATACTAAAAACACCCGCTGTTCGCCGGTACGTTTAAGTTTTGTTATCGGTATGGTTTTTTAATAACCACCGAAATATTTATTCTGTGATCTAGTATCATCCTATAGTATACACATCTTCAGTAACATCTTCCTGCAGAGTATATATAGCCTTGGTCCACTCGGAAGTCCCCGAACCGCCTCAGAAATTAAACCTTTCTGCTGGCGCAGGAAGGTTTAATTTGGTAAATGGAGGTACCGTAACGAATCAACTGCAGGGTGTGGATGCTCCACCTCCCTTCTTGCCCTCTGTACCCCAAAACATGCAGCCAAAATGTCCTTCAAGTGGCCACCAACTATACCGTGAAAGTGGCAATATTTTGGGCCACCCAAAACTGTCGTGCTAACGAAATAGTAAGATCTAGTAACGTACTACATCATTGGTAAAATGTTCATTTCAAAGTTCCTTCTAAAGTTATTTCTAAAGAAACCGTGTATTTGATATACATAGGTATAAGCTAGAACTTCTTGCATGTAGAGTCCATAATTACCAGCAGCAAAGCAGCGTAATATTTAACCAACATGTTTTCAAAAGCTAAGTTCTCTTCTTAATCCCGAAAAAAGTCCGGCAAACACGGGAATTAGAAAATCCCGCAAATTGCAACTGTACACTATCCAGAGTTGGTTCATAATCCTACTGCTCAAAAGTATGGGTACCCAAAGCTTAATTAAAATCCACAACAAAACAATACCAGTCCATTAACAAAATGGTTTCCAAAAGGAATTTTTAATCGTTCGTTCGTACGATCGAGAGTTTTCTGTGCAGCACGAAGCGAAATATATTGAACTAATGGAATATTTACGTAGGCATATTTTAATTAAGAATTTTAACAGTATTGAAACTATATTTTTGTTCCAGTTATTGGTATTTTTAAATTAAGTAAATACAGAGACACTATTTTTATTAGTTGATAGGCGTAAAGTTTTTTTAGGTCATTGGATGGCAAACAAGCCGACGGCCCACTTAATGTTAAGTGGTCACCGCTACCTACAGACATAAAGACAAAGTTGAAATGTCTCATGTGCCTGTCATTACATCGGCACCCAAACCCTTTAAATTGGAACACAGCAACGCGGCTGAAATAGGTAAGGTGGTATTAACTAAAGAGTATAAAATAAATTTGAAAATTAATCCATGTCATATATTTGCACATTGCACAAGATATCAAAAAAGTGAAGATGATTAGATGCTTAAATGGTTCGGTCATGTTGAGAGGATGAGTGAAAGGCGACTAACGAAAGGGATTTATATGGCAGATGTAAGTGGCAACGCCGGGAGAGGACGCCCTAGAAAGACCTACCCTGACCTTATTGGTGGGGTTCTTCAGAAAGGTCGTGTGCGCAGTACTCGTAACCGGCGTGCTTGTATGAACAGATGTATGAACGTGGTCCAGGCGAAAGAAGTATATAAGGATCGCAGCAGGTGGCGTTCTGTGGTTTCTGCCTACCCCCATGGGAAAAAGGCGTGAGTTTATGTATGTGTATGTATGTATCAAAAATGTAAAAAGAAAATATCCATCCTTATTTTTAATTATATCTGAATATATTTTTAACATTTTGGTTCACTTTTTTAAGACACGCACAATACGTAACGGCCACATAATTATATAGCCACTCAAGTCTTCAAATTACAGTTTACAATTTAGTTTACGTTTTGCCAAACGAGTTTTTCAAATTAATAAACAGTTTCAGTTACGTTAAGTTCCCAGCTCGTGCAGCCCCTCTGACCTATATTTCCTATGACGTCACAACATTCATTTGCTACTGATGATTATAAATAATTTTCCGACATAGTTGGTGCAGTAGCTGAGCAAGTGTCTGCAGCACTGCGTGTTGCGGGTTCAATTCCCACACGGATCATTTTTATAGCTTACATATAATTATTCTGGTTCTGGTTGTTTGTATATGACATGTGAGTTTGTAAGCTCACCCACAATACAGAAGGAAACCATAGCGTGAGGAAAAATAAAAAAAAATATCGGCCTTTATTTCTGAAGCCACAAAAATTAATAAAAGAAACCGACCAATGACACTAAACCTCAATTATCGAAATCCATAAAACTGCCAACGAGAAATGAGGACAAACAAACGAAAGTTTGACGGGAACACATAACATGTCATCGCTAGTCCGCGTTGAGGAAAACAAGGGGGTACGAGTGTTGACAGAGCACGTGGAAATGTACCCGGGAAAAATGGACGGCCATTAATTTTTTGTATGTACAAAAGAATTACTTGTGTAATTAATAGAAATACCTTTGAATGTCTAACCCGACTTCAACAAGGAGGAGATTATCATTCGGATGTTTTTTTTTATTATTTATACATTGAATTGTTTCGGCAGTCAATCTCAATGGTGACTACCCCAGCACGCAAGAGATGTAACAGTGCACGAGCGTGTGCGCCATAGTCCCATTGGTCGGGCATCGGACACGACAGTGACGAGATCAAGCGGTTTTTTTTTTTTGGTGGGTGGTAAATCATCAAATAACTTCTCCCGCCCTGGGCGGGGTGGGAGGGAGTATCAGACTTTTACTGACTAAAACCCACCCATGTTCCTTCTTGTGCCCTTTGCGTTCCGGGGGGCGCGGTATCTTTTACGAACAACCCGCAGCCCTCAGTGGCCCCTTCCTTTTGTTGACATCTCTTTGAGGCGCGCGTGGAACACGAACGCGCCGTCGACACGGCCTGTCGTTATGCAACGTAAGGACGGTGAGCTACCCATTGTTCACCGTCCACAGGCCCGTATCTACGGTGGCCGGGAGTCGTCTCGCGGCTCCCGACGTCCGGAGCGTCTACCGCGGCGGCTGGGACGTAAGAACCTTTGTCTCAGCCGTCTCGCCGCCTCCTTCTCCAGCATTACTGCCTCACAGAAGGGAGATCAGGCGGTGGACCAACGGTTTTGCGTGCTCTCAGAGGCACGGAGCTGTCACACCACAAATTTTTAAATTCCTATGAGAAATTTATAATGGAAAAACCCAATAACACTTTTTGTCCGACCTGGGAATCGAACCTAGGACTTCACGTTCTGCAGTCGCGTTTGTCGGACAGTCATTTCGTGAGACACTCATTTTCAAAATGCTGTTGGTGCTAACTTGTAGTTATATTATATCCTTGCAAACATTAGCGACACAGCGATGTTGCGGCAACACAAGCAGCATTCTAAATGCATTATGTTGATAACCAAGAGATGAAATTACTCCCGAGAGCAGAAAAGTTTCACAAAATATTTTAATTTTAAACACATTCTTCAAAGTTTACAGACTCTTATGCTAATTACATTTTCAGTACTTTGTAAATTATTCTTATTAAGTTTCAACTTAATTATTCAATGTCATTAATATTAACGTGTACACATTGAATATTAATTAAAACAACAGAAATCTTTGAAAAGTAAAACAACATTTTTGAGCCAATTAAAAAGTAAAAGTTTGTATGTCGGATTCATTTGATTCATTAGACATGATCATAAAATTAAGGTTGCAAGGGCTAAAATTTCAATTTACTTACCATCACCCCTGTATTCGCCGAAGAGTTAGGCAGAGGTGTACCAATGTACACCCACAGTTCGCCGGTATATTTGGGTCTCATGTAATAGGGGGCGAGCCTAATGCCACAAATCCTAACTAAGAGCTGCTACTGAGAATTTCTTAAAAATAACCCAATAATAATTTGCTCGATCTGGGACAGTCGCGCTTAGGACCACTAGGCCCACAAAGCAGTTTAAAAAGAAAAAAAAATTTTTTTTTCCTATAAGCTCAGAAACTACTGGACCGATTTTTATAATAATAGTATAAAAGTACCCAGAATGAAGCGAGTGTGGGTCATTAGTGCATTATAAACTCCTATGCAATCGTCTAGGGAGGTATTACTCAGAGTTTAGCAGTAATATGAATTCCCACCCATATGACCCCTATGATACCCAGTAGACAGATGTAGAGCAATTATGCACTGGGGGAAAGTAATGTATCTTTTAACAAAATTAATTGAAGGAAAGCTTCCTAAATTTAATGCTATGGAGAATGCAGGGCGACTTTGTGTAGCTTAACGTGAGCTACGCCGTAGCGCTATGCAAGCAATGCCGTAGCGCTATGCGTAGCAAGATAGACACCGGTACAAAAACCGTCATTTATGATTTTATTTTATGTTGGTACTAACACGAGGTTTAATTATAAAACATACATAAACTCACGACTTTTTCCCATG
This sequence comes from Caradrina kadenii, assembly GCA_947462355.1. Taxonomy (NCBI): domain Eukaryota; kingdom Metazoa; phylum Arthropoda; class Insecta; order Lepidoptera; family Noctuidae; genus Caradrina; species Caradrina kadenii. Next base: position 13,344,242 of record OX381687.1, on the reverse strand, counting down.
GGAGTAGGCAGAAACCACAGAACGCCACCTGGTACGATCCTTACATACTTCTTTCGCCTCGTCCACGTTCATACATCTGTTCATACAAGCACGCCGGTTACGAGTGCGGCGCACCCGACCTTCCTGAAGAACCCCACCTATAAGGTCAGGGTAGGTCTTTCTAGGTCGTCCTCTCCCTGCGTTGCCACTCACATCTGCCATATAAATCCCTTTTGTTAGTCGCCTTTCTCTCATCCTCTTAACATGACCGAACCATCAATTTTTTTATGAAATGGCATAAATAATAGCTCCATGTAAACAGCTCATTCTAAGTTAAAAGATAATCTTGGCTGGCGTAAGAGGCCTTATTGTCAGACTTAAATTTTAAGAAGAAACAAACAAAACGCTTATCCGTCATTTTATTAAAGAAACGTTGAAAGCCAGACATTGAGCAGACGACGACCTCGTCTCATGGAACTTTGCGAAATGTCGAGATTTTAATTTTACGATAAAATAGAAAACTTCACGAAACGGTCGACAACCCTAGTAGGTGCGAATAAAGGATAAGATGTATATTTTTAACATATTTTTCTCGTCTTTTTATCTGCCTCGTTAGCCTAGTGGTCCTAAGCGCGACTGTTACGTTTGAGGTTCTTGGGTTCAATTCCCAGGTCGAACAATGTGTTATTGGGTTTTTCTACAAAATCCTAAGAAGCAGCATGGATTCAGGATTTTTGCCCGGTTAATGGCAATAGGCTCACCCTCTATTACATGGGACCTAAAACATACAGGTGAAGTGTGGGTGTACACTATACATTGGAGCACCTCTGCCTAACCCTTCGGGAAATATAGGCTTGATGGTATATGTTATTTTTTGTGTAAATCGGACCAGCAATTTGCCTCTTTACCTCTTTATAATATTTGTATAGACAGTAGCCCACAGGTATCGGGGAAAAGCTACCGGTGGTCAAGGCTCCAGAAAGACAAACCTCCTAACAATGCAAGCCGTATGCAGAAGCACTGCATTCTGAGTTATGCCTTTAATCAGACTATCTAATGAGAGCCTTCTAGGTGTTGGTCAAGGCTCATAACAACTACAGCCTACCATCATTCCATCACGCCTTGATTTCCCGAAGGATTAGGCAGAGGTGTAACAATGTACACCTACAGTTCGCCGGTATGTTTAGGTCTTATGTAATACAACTACACACAACTACATAACAACTCATAACAAAACAGACGGAACTTTTAAAAAGGTTATGTCCAATTACAAGTTTCCACTTATATAAGAGATTTATTTACATACTAATATTTACAGCTTCAACATTAGAAATCCTTAATAAAAACAAAAATAAACAAAAACTAAATGGCATCAAAAAACTCCGCATCCCCGTCAACCGGCATTGCCACGTTATCTAAACGGTTGGTTGACACTTCCCGCGACCCAAAGGCTGGCTTTTACCTTGGCCAGAGGTTAAGCATTGCCATCCAACATGGCAATGCCGCCAGTCTTCCGGTTGACGGTGAGTTTTTTGATGCCATTTAGTTTTAGTTTATTTTGGTTATTACATAATAAATATGAGATTCAGTATTTTTTCAGTGATTCGTAACATGAAACTTATAAATTGTATTTTAAAAACAAACTATGTATAATTAAAAAAGAGGAAGCTCATAGGGCATCAAAAAACCCATGCGCATCGCTGTCAATTGGATAAGTGCCCAAAAGACTGGCTGCATTGCCACGTTCTATGGCAATGCTGATACTTTGGCCCAAGAAAAGGCCAGCTCTCTGGTCACATGTAGAGCCGACCCTGCTTGGCGATGTCCCGAAATACTAGATGAGCGCTCGGACCAATGGGGTCCATTGGGGACCAATGGGGCCATTTGAGGTTGAAACAGTAGGGGCCATATAAAAACTATATAAAGGCTATATAAAAACACACAACATATAAAAACATATGGAAACATATTCAAAACAGCTGGCACTCTGGCAAAGATAAGAGCAAAAAAGATAATGTCATTAATGCTGGTGTGCCGTGCTATCCTATCAGTATAAATAAAAAAAAAAGTGATCCAGAAAGTTACAACGAATAATCGTATGTAGTTTACGATTCCTTATATTACAGAGGTCGATATCAACTCCCTAGCAAAACATATTAAGTTGAGTTAAACTGTTTACAACCTTCACCTTATTTGCTTACGACACAATTATAAAATACTCTTTTTTTAAATGTCACCTCCGGTATAACTCGGGATGGCACAAGATTTTACGTAGAACTAATCTTGCACAAAACTGCAACACGTCGTCCCTGAGAATTTGTAAATGCAAAATACACGTTGCAAATGTGCAATATGTTTAAGCGTCTTATCTCGGAGACCCATTAGATTCTGGGCAGGAAGCACGAAGCTATAAATATGTTATCCGTAAAAGTGTACATGTAGCTACTTGTGTTGCAATTTGGAATTTTACACGCTGATATGATTGGTAGATAGGGACTGCACCATTGGTCCGCAATTACGACTGATGGCGTAGGGTCTTGGGTTTAATTCCCAGGCCAAGCAAAGTGTTATTGAGTTTTTTCAGGACCTTTTTCAATACATACATACATAAACGAACGCCTTTTTCCCATGGGGGTAGGCAGAAACCACAGAACGCCACCTGCTACGATCCTTACATACTTATTTCGCCTCGACCACGTTCATACATCTGTTCATACAAGCACGCCGGTTATGAGTACTGCGCACACGACCTTTCTGAAGAACCCCACCATTAAGGTCAGGGTAGGTCTTTCTAGGGCGTCGTCGCCCGGTGTTGCCACTCACATCTGCCATATAAATCCCTTTCGTTAGTCGCCTTTCACTCATCCTCTCAACATGACCGAACCATCCTTCACCTTTCAATACCAGTTCAGAATTTTGGTGGTGTTACACCCTTGTGCCTCTCGGAAAGCACGTAAAGCACGGTAAGCCGTTGGTCTCGGATATCATTCGTAGATCTATGACAGTCCGTACGGATAGTCAGAAGGCGGGAAATCTGAAATCCAGTCATACCAAGAGGTATCGTGTTACCCAGTAACTGGGTTATGGAGGTCAGATAGGCAGTCGCCCATCAAATTTGTGTTTGCCACGTCTGACCTCAACTAGAGTTAAGAGCTTGGACATCTAGATAAAAAAAAATATGTATACTAATTCCGTTTAGCTGTTAAAGAGGGAAAAACCGTCAAAATTTCAGCGATGTTAAAATGAAGTAGGTCTGGCAACTCAGGGATCGTGAACCCAAATCAACAACCAGCAATTATTCACTTTAGCAAAAAAAAACCTAACAACGCTCGGCTCTAGCGACATGCATATATCAACCCTCTACTGCCGGGTGATCGCGTGAGACACTGCGAGTGTACCGCATTTCCCGTGACCGGCCACAAGGTGCGACGACCTCGCGAGACGACTCCCGGCCACCGTAGATACGGGCCTGTGGACGGTGAGCAATGGGTAGCTCACCGTCCTTACGTTGCATAACGACAGGCCGTGTCGACGGCGCGTTCGTGTTCCACGCGCGCCTCAAAGAGATGTCAGCAAAAGGAAGGGGCCACTGAGGGCCGATGCCTGCCGGGGCTGCGGGTTGTTCGCAAGAGATACCGCGCCCCCGGAACGCAAAGGGCACAAGAAGGAACATGGGTGGGTTTTAGTCAGTAAAAGTGGAGGTGCGACGACCTCAAGCGAAAATAGCTTCAACCGGTCGGTAATTGACGTCAATTTAGCGGAACAGCGAGAAATATGTTCTGTTATGGATTTAAAAGATTGTTTTAGTATAGTTTTGATAAATATTTTTTTTTTAGCGACTTTCGGCGATTTATGGTAATGGAAATACTTATGGGTCCATATCACCGACATGCTATTGTAACCGCGCTACCACAGGACTGCAATGGGACAATAAATAACTGGTATTATGTAATTTATGTAATTTTTTTAATGTTACCTACAGTTAACCTATAAGAAATAAGACAATCTTCATTTTGTATTTTCATCTCTAAAAAATCATTTTCACAAAAAGTGATGCCAAATATCGTAAAAGAATTACGTCACTTTTTCGTTTATATCGTAGCGAGAAGAGGGTTAATAGAGTGTCTGTGACTGTGGTTAATATTTAACATTGTGCGTCCCAGATATTCGAAGATAGTTCGCATTCTACTCGACAGGTGGCGAATACTGACAATATTCTCACGGCCTTGTCACATTTTAAATGATTTGCTGTATGATATTTAACATAACATAACATACCATCACGCCTATATTCCCCGAAGGGTTAGACAGAGGTGTAACAATGTACACCCACAGTTCGCCGGTATGTTTACGTCCTATGTAATAGGGGGCGAGCCTATTGCCACTAACCGGGCACAAATCCTAATTCCGAGCTGCTACTGAGAATTTCATAGAAAAACCCAATAACACTTTGCTCGACCTGGGAATCGAACCCAAGACCTCTAGCGTAGCAGTCGCGCTTAGGACCACTAGGCCAACGAGGCAGTTATGATGGTTAGGATAGTTATGATATTTATGTGTTACTATAATAATACGTTTGTAATAAGTACCAATTATTATAATAAGTTCGAATCACTGTCGTTTTATTTTGATTAGACTATTTACTTTCCCTGGCGACTGAATGGCTTTTCCCAGTTGGTAGAAACTTAAATAAAAAATATGAAAAAAAACTATCTAATCGGGCTAATCGGGCACGGGCAAGTACCAATACGAGTTTTTCTATTTCATAATGTACTTTCTAAGTTAATTTAGGGCGTAAACATCGGTGAAGAACCCTGAACTTAATTAATAGCTTCTGCTCTCGACTTCGTCCGCGTGGATATTTTCATCCGTGTTAAGTAACGTCTTGGTATACTGCTCTGCTTGCGTGTATCGTAGCGTGATATTATAATTAGCCTATGACACTCACAAATAACGTGGCTTTCTATGGGTGAATTTTAGTCAAAGTCGGCTCCAAAGCAAAGTCCAGTGATTACCCCCTACAACCTCATACACTCACAAACTCCCCATACTATTATTGAGGAAACGTGGAGATCAATACTCATTCCTTCTCTTAATGGGAAGAGGCCTTTGCCCTGCAGTGCGACAGTAATATGCTGATATATTTTTGAAAACCGGGGAAAAAAACGAAAATACACGATCGGGTTACTGGAAACATCATTCAAAAACAGTTCAAACTGAACAAGCTTACCGCGAACTAAACGTAGCATAAAACTAGACTCGTACTGCGACAGTTCCATTCACCTACTGACGCTAGTTAGGTCGCTGACCGCACATCGATGGCCACACAGGTCGTTAACCCCACCTGTGACGTAAGCTAAACCTAGATAGTACTATTTTTCCGCAAACTCCGCTTCTAACTAACTTTTTAGGATCCATTCGAAGCATGGTAGCTATTTTCTCGTGTTCATAAAATAAGTTTTACTCAAATCTGATTCGTTTGCGCAAAATTCTGTGATGGAGATTTTTATTCCTCTTTTCTATTTTAGTGATTGGCAGGAAATAAAGTTGTGCTACCAATTCTTGCTTCATAAAATCGGAATTGGGATAACGCATTATGCAATTATTGAGAGTAGGTTAAAATCTTGGCACCGGCCAAGTCCAAGATGGACTCGTTTACAAAGAGTTCCGTACAAAACAAACACGCCTCTTGTCCTTTTATTGTTAACTTTATTTTATTTTTATCATGTGTCTTATTTCTTTTCCAAAAAACGTTGCCTTTCTCTGCTGCTTGCTTTAACTGCCTTGTTAGCCCAGTAGTCCTAAGCGCGACTGCGACGCTAGAGGTCTTGGGTTTGATTCCCAGGTCGAGCAAAGTGTAATTGGCTTTTTCTATGAAATTCTCAGGAGCATCGGAGTTATGATTTGTGCCCGGTTAATGGCAATAGTCTCGCCCCCTATTACATGGGACATAAAAATATACCGACGAACTGTGGGTGTACATTGGTACACCTCTGCCTAATCCTTCGGGAATACAGGCGTGATGGTATGTGTTGCCTTTCTCTAGGAATTTGTCCTGTATCGTGAAGTTTAAACACATTTTGTTTCTATACTAACTGAACCTGAGTAGCTGTTCAGTCTCTCGCGTAATTTTGAATTTAAACTGTTGAGTTGATTATGGTTAATTAGGTCACTGACGTCGGATTCTGTTCATTCGCCTCGATTTTTCGTACAGTCTAAAGTTTAAAATCTACACACAACTACAATACTCAGTAATAAACATGCTGATGACCTATTAAAATATTTTTTTTATAAATATACCATCACGCCTATATTCCCCGAAGGGTTAGGCAGAGGTGTAACATTGTACACCCACAGTTCGCCGGTATATTTAGGTCCCATGTAATAGGGGGCGAGCCTATTGCCATTAACCGGGCACAAATCCAAACTCCGAGCTGCTACTGAGAATTTCATAGAAAAACCCAATAACACTTTTTGCTCGACCTGGGAATCGAACCCAAGACCTCTAGCGTAGCAGTCGCACTTAGGACCACTAGGCCAACGAGGCAGTTATTTTTTTTATTATTTTTAATTTGTAAAAACTTTCGCATTCTAATTTATCTTAGAATGCGAACCTTGTAAGCACAAAGTTTTGCGTGCGTTATATTAAGTACTACGCAAATATTTATTTATTAGCTTAACATAAAAAATAAAATGATTCTTAGTAGCAGCGGAATTAGGATTTGTGCCCGGTTAACGGCAGTAGACTCGCACCTTATTACATGGGACGTAAACATACCGGCGAACTGTGAGTGTACATTGGTACACCTCTGCCTCACCCCTCGGGAAATACAGGCGTGATGGTATGTGTATATTTATTTAATTTATCATCATCATATCAGCCGTAAGACGTCCACTGCTGTGCATAGCCCTCCCCATCGATTTCCAAAAGAACCGGTTGGAAGCGGCCTGCGTCCAGCTTTTTTATTTAAGTAATTAAATTAAATAAAAGTAGTTTCCCAACAATAATAAGCTCAATGCTACTTAATTTGATGGGCAGTATACGAGGTTAACGGTAAAGTAATGTGTCTTTTCAGACCCCTTATTAACAGTGAAATGACAACAAGCTTCGCGGAACCCGTGTTACGCTGAAAACTGTAGTTAATGGTCGAATTTGTAGAAGTAGCGATCGAGTTCGACAAACCCACTGCGCCGCCCACAGACACGATGGTCTACATAAAACGTTACATAAGATGGCATGTTATGTAAGTAGGTAATCAATAAAGTTTGGAAGTATGCCAGTGTTGCAGACAAAGAGGGCAACACTGATTCTTAACAGGCGTATCTCGTAGAACAGTACTTCTTAAGATTTTTATATTTCAGAATAAAATATGTTTACTTTTTTTCGTTGGGTTTCATTTTTGCTGTATTTGTACCAAATCTGTAAGTTAATAGGTTCACGACATAGTAGAGCGTATAGGTCTCCCGCGACCACAAGCACGACCACGGTCGCTTAGTAAGAGAGACGCCTCAATGCCTTGTTGGTTGCAGTGATTGATTGGTTCCGTACCAAGTCGTGGGTTTAAGTCTTTTGGTACAATATTGTGCCGACTGATGTAAGTACCTACTTATTTGTGACGATGATAAAGTTTGTTGAAGATTAAAAAGGAACTAGACTACAATGAATTAAAAAATAATATTAAAATATAAAAACAACAATCTAGAGGTACCATTTAGGCCGCTGAAAAATGACATTCTCCAGACCGCTTACTGTTACGGCAGCCAATGCCAATGGAAACTAGTCAAGTACTCAGGATATATTTAGTGCACAAACACAGATGCACTCCCTCTCACAGCTCCCTCTCATAGTCCGATGAGCCGGCATTCCGACACAACCGGGCAGAGTTCAGGTCTAGGACTAACGGCTTCACGTGCTTTCCGAAGCACGGGGGTGTCACACCACCAACTTGCAAATTCCAGGAAGCTACTGAGAAATTGCTAATGAAAAACCCCATTACACTTTTTGGACAAAATATTAATATACCTACCTAAGCATCAATGAGCTTCAACAAATAAAATATTCTAATAAAACTTTCCATCAATATAGAGTATAAAGGCACGAGAATATTGAAATATAATGACATTCGTCTGAATAAATCGCAGTCGCACTCGGTGAATACCCGGTTATCCAGCTGTACGGCCACCCGGCTATCCGGGTCACGCACATCTGCATAGGGTAATCCGGGCGCCGCTAAAAGGCTTTAAACTCGAACATGTTGCAAATCTAAAACATGTAACTGCTATTTCAAGTATTGTGATGTAACTACTAACGCTCCAGATAGATAGAGGGGAAAATGCAAAATGTATCAGGAAGTCGAAAATTTTCAACATTGTTAGTTCACTTATTATATATATCAATATGAAAATTGCTGTATGATCATTTTTACTAAAGAAATGAATAACCATTTGTTTCAATAAGATCATTTCAAGGCACTTTTTAACGTTATGTAGGTACAAGAAAAAATAATCGAATCCGGGTAAAGGTAAGGACCAAAAATAGTTTTGTATAGAGGAGTGTCGAAAAGATAAATTTTCGTAACTAAAGCGTTCAAAATCGAAACGTTAAAAATATAGGCAAATTACATAGATAGATATTTTTGACAAATTGATCTCAAGTCTCAAGTCTCAAGAAAGTCATTATTGTCCAATAAAAAGCATCCAGATACGTTTCAAATGAACTTCGTGTAGAATAGATGTTACAACACAACTTTTAGTGATTTATTCTTTATTCGAAAATAAGTAAATACGTCTCGACACCCACGTTTGTCAGTTAACCCCTTTTCTAGGGAAACAAGAAAGATATTGCTATTCATCTTTACATAATAATAGTCAAGCCATAACCCAGTAGAACAGTTCTCCGAACAACTGAAAGTTTCCTCGTTATTTCTCAGCTGAATTTAGGACAATTTATAATTTAAAATCTAAAGGATACGTGATCGGACTGTAAGCCGCCCACTTCGGAAGTGTTCGGTGATAAAACCCGAAGACGTTGCCAAGAATTGGGGAAAATATTTAAGTTACATTGACTCACTTGGATATTTTATTATGAGTTCTGTGTCTGTTTGAGTAAGGTTTGAATTTCTGAGAGAATTTTATTGTCATTCACAAGTTGTCAGTTTACTACAAAATAATGTGTAAATGGGGCATCACACTAGTCGAAATTAAGCGAAGGAAAATCGGCGTGCTTACGCCAGCAACAGTATCTGTTTCGGGCTTTTAAACACAAAATTAAAATTTTTAAGTAACCCCTGACAGAAGACAAAAGTCACTGCTGTAGCTAACAAAAGAGCTGATAACTTTAGAACCGCTGAACCGATTTCCACCAACTAAAGCTTAGAACACTCCCGACTAATTAACCTTTCAAACACAAAAAACAAAAACAAAATCGGTTCATGTTTTCGGGAGCTACGTGTGTGTGTGCATACACATACACACGCACACACATACTCACACACAGACACGTCAAACTTATAACACTCCGTCGTTTTTGCGTCGGAGGCTAAAAAAATGATACATTTAATATCAAACTAAATTATTAAAATAATAACATCCAGATTTAATAAAATTGTTAAAATCAGACAAATTAAATATATAAACGAAATAATATAAATAAAAAATCATTAAAAACAGTAAAATAAAACTCGATTTTTTTTTTTGGAATTATTCCCATTTTGCACATAATATTATTATAGTTTTAAGGCTTTATTCATATCAATGGGTGACACTAATTATGCTTGTCCTATAAAATAAGACAAAAATTTAATAGGATAGTCGTATTTCCAATTCAAAAATCGATTCGTGCTGAGAGCCTTTACTCCTCTTTTTGAATTTCGCGACGTAGCGTAGTTCTCGACAGATGTGTACTAAAATAAAGTATGATAACATTATCAGTTAATAAGTAAGTAATTACCAAAGTACCTATCTAAAAATCTTACAAGTAAACAAGTAGGTCCTATCAAGGCCCTTTTGTGTACAGTCAAACAAACTATTTGGTATACAAGCAGCTTACTTGTAATTACTTTTAAACAAGTGAGTGTGCTGACCAGTCAATTCGTTTACATCACTCCCTTAGGAGTGTCATAAGCTTAAAAAGTTTTTATGCAAACAATAAAAATTAAGAACTGCCTCTTTAGCCTCGTGTGTAGGTGTTGGGTTCGATTCCCAGGTCGAACAAAAAGTGTTACTGGGTTTTTCTATGAAATTTTCAGTAGTAGTTCGGAGTTAGGATTTGTGCCCGGTTAATGGCAATAGGCTTGCCCTCTATTACATGGGACCTAAACATACCGGCGAACTGTGGGTGTACATCAGTACTTCATATTGTACTTCTTCCTAACTCTTCGGAGAATACAGGTGTTATAGCATGTATGTATGTATAAATGAATATTGGCAATGTAGTAGAAAGACGAATAATTTATTTTGTCTGTATACCAAATATTGGTTCGACTGTACCTTATAGGACTCCAGAACATTAAAAAGTCGTTAAGGAATGATCACCAGAAAGTCGATGGTCGTAAGGGCGACTACTAATATCTTTACCCTGAATCATTTTACACGTGTAAAAGATACCTATATCTATACAACAGAATAAAATGGGAGTCTGTTTGTTTGTAATATCAAAATGAAAGATTAATAATACTTGCATAAACTATATGAATGTTTACGCACTACTTTTACCAAATACTAATACGAATTCAGGATAATCTCCTAAACCGCTAGATTTTACGTGACCTTCTCTGGCAGATAGATGGTATTGTAAGGACCTTAGGCTTTTTTTTTTGTTTTTTACGGATGGGAAATCATCAAATGACTTCCCCCGCCCAGGGCGGAGCGAGAGGGAGTGTCAGACTTTTACTGACTAAAACCCATCCATGTTCCTTCTTGTGTGTGTTCCCCTTTGCGTTCCAGGGGCGCGGTATCTCTTACGAACAACCCACAGCAGAATACCTTAGCAAAGCTTAAAAAACAGCATCGCCGATTATCGACATTTACACCGGAGATGTCTTGGACATAATTTTTGGATAAAATTTCACAATTTGATTAAGTACTTAAACTTTTGAACAGTCCTTGGCATTGTGGTCTACAGATTGGATTTAAGTTTACTAAGATACTCGTACTACATTACTACTTTGATCTAAAGGAAGACTGTGGTCAGGATAAATTAATATAACTACAAGTTGGCATGCCATGACATACAGCTTTTTTTCTATGCTTTTTGGGTACAGCATCACGATCGCGTGCAGCGGCAGCACCCCAAAAAACCCAGAAAGGTACCCAAAAACCCGAAAATGAACTTGACACCCTTAGAAGATGTAAACGTACAGATGGACAGACGGCGGGAACCGACTTTTTTATACTATATAGAGATTTTATACACAGACTAGCTGTTGCCCGCGACTTCGTTCGCGTTCACTATTTTATTGGTTTCAATTTTGTTTTCGCTTATAGATCTCTTTTTTTTAAATTTAAGTAAATAAAAAATTTAAAATAAAAATAACCTAAGTTACTTCTTATAACATGAGCTATCTGCGAGTGAAAGTCCCGTCAAAATAGGTCCAGCCGTTTCGAAGATAAACCGGAACAAACAGACAGGCAAAAATTTTAAGTTTTTTTTTTTTTTATGTTAGGACCGTATATACTTTCGTATGCATTTATTTAGTGGAAAGTTTGTAATTTGAAATTACAAACAGACACTTCAATTTTATTTATTTGTAAAGATTAATATTTTAATGCAAAATATAGCTAGCAAACAAAAAGTAATTCAAATGAAATCACTTTAAACTCTAACTAACATCTAACTCTTTCTTTTTTTTTTTTTTTCTTTCTAATTCTTTCTAACTTTTTCTACTTAATTGAAAACTAGAAGAAATATCACAAAAGGAAAACAATATAACTAAAACTCAAAGAAAATTCTAATCCTTCTCATTTATTCTCTTAAGAAATAAGTTATTAAGTTTATTATTATCGAAGTTTTTCGTCGTGTAGTGTTCCCCGACCCTGAGTACTTGCCTCAGCCAATGGTTTGTGAAATCGCCATCACTTATTCATGAAGTGACTGAAGAATGGCGGTCTGTCTGTCATTTGGCACAGGGACGAATTCAAGTGGGTTTTTTCTCTTGATCTCACTCGGGGTCAATGATTAAGTTTATTTGTTCAATATCTAAGAATTGGTAATGATTTATTCCGTATCCTTTATTTTAATGCTAGTTCCTGTCTACGATTTTGTCTGCTTGGTTTGTTTCACTCGCGTTAACTTATGACTTTCGGTACTGCTCCGCTTCCGTGGGTCGCAGCGTGATGTTATATAGCCTATACTATTCCTCATAAATCTGGCTATCATATACAAAAAGAAATTTCTCGATCGATAGTTTCAGAGATTAGCCCGTTTAAACAAACATATATTCTTAGCTTTATTAGATGAAAATACATCTGTTTTACATATTAAAAATAAATAAGTCATAAATAAAAAATTTACGACAATAATCTGATCGTATTTTGAGCTAGTTGAGTGTAACTTAACGGTTGTACGCATGGGCGCTTTTTTAACGCGACGTAGTTTACTGCGCACTGGATTTCCTGCATTCCGCTCAACACCGACAGTTCAAAATTGAACAGCACACTTTTTAACGCGCTGGAGATTTGATCATCGCACTCTATTGAATACTCATAGCTCGGCTCAACGCGTTCAATTACACAAAAAAAAACTTTAGTAATTTCGGTTTGAAATTAAAAATACACAGAAAATAAATGTAAATACATAATACATCACCCTAAACTTATTCTAAAAAAACCGCAATTTTCGTACAAAATTAAAAATGTAACGTAAAGCGAACCGCATAAGGTACAAATAAGATTCTGGAGTGCGGTTACGGCTTGGCCGCAATAAAAAGTGTGGCCAACTCCGCCACGGACGTTTTATTACCTGACTTAAGACGCCGCAGGCAGGGGAGGGCAGGGAGGGTTACGTGGAGGACTTGGTGAGTAAAACGCATATGTAAACAATGCATTTAAAGGTAAGTACATAAGTAATACATAGTGGCAATGGTCAGGGCACATAGCTCGTAGAGCGGACGGCAGATGGAGTCGTAAGGCTGTCGAGTAGCGATCACCAGAGGGCGCGGTGTGGGAAGGTAGGCAGAGGTGTACCAATGTACACCTACAGTTTGCCGGCACATTAAGGTCCTATGTAATAGGGGGCGAGCCTATTGCCATTAACCGGGCACAAATCCTAACTCCGAGCTGCTACTGAGAATTTCATAGAAAAATCCAATAACACTTTGCTCGCGCTTAGGACCACTAGGCTAACGAGGCAGTTACACATAATGTTACATTACAATAAATCTATACAATAAATCTATAGAGAGGTCAATTCTGTACATGAAATATATTTCCAAAATAACTATCAGGGGGTGATTAGGGATCGATACTGATGCCAAAAATGCAATCAGAAAAATGTTTGTCTGTCTGTATAACCGTTATAGAAACAAAAACTACTCGACGGTTTTTAACGAAACTTGGTACAATTATTTTTCATGCTCCTGAGTTGGTTATAGTATACTTTTCATCACGCTACAATCAATAGGAGCAGAGCAGTGAAGGGAAATGTTGAGAAAACAGGAGAAGTTACTCCATTTTTTAAGCTTCCGTGGCGTGTGCTACCTTAATGGTTAAAGCTACACAGAAATCATGTATGACGGAAATGTTCTCCTTAAAATTATATAAAAAATATGCAATGACAGCATATGTCTATCTTTTATGGTTGACTCACAATATCACGCGTAAGTCCCGATAGCTTAGCAGTTCGAACATTTCTGATTATTTTTGTCTACTCTTACGTTTATAACACTCTCAGTCACCCCTAATTAAAAAAGCTAACATTATTAACTATTCCATAAAAAATAATCATAGAAATAGATTGACATATTATATTTCCCCACTAAAATATGAAAGTTAATCTGTCTGTTACATCAAAACCACTGAACCGTAAGGAAGGACATAGGCTACTTTTTTTTACGAAAAAGGACGGAAACGCGGATGAAGCCGTGGGCAACAGCTAGTACTTGAATAATTTTCTCTATAAACAGCACTATTAATGATATTAATTAACTACATACATAGACTTGAGGCTAAACTAAATTACCGAACACAATTTTGCCAACAAGTCTTAGTAAGCTGTTCAATAAGCTTAGTGCTATCCAGGCGAAGTTGTAGCTCAAGGAAATTAGTTTCGAACACGATTTTGCAACATATAGGCTTTGATGAGCTCACGCGCGCCCTGATAACGCTCGCAAGTAGTGGGTGGAGTAGAAATGTGAAGATTGTGAGAAAGTTGAAGACATATTTCAAGGGTTTGAGTGCCTGTGTGGCAGGCACATGAGACATTTGAACTTTGTCTCTGGAATGGCAACGCATTTGTAAGGCTTCTGGTATTGCAGATGTCTATAGGCAGTGGTGACCACTTAACATCAGATGGCCCGTCTATTGGCTAGTTTGCCATCCAACGACATAAAAACAGTTAAAAAAATTACAAGCTTCATCTTTTTCACTAACTCCTGTACAATTCAAAACTGCCTGTAAATAGTTTTATTCAAATAAACGCTTTGGCTTTAACACTATAAGGATTAGTATTCAGCAAATCGACTGCCTCGTCGCCGCGTCGTTCTAGTTATCGTAAGCACGACTGCTAAGCAAGATATTTTAAATTTGATCCTCAGGCCGTATGAATCCGTTATGTTGAGTTAAGATCCTACTAATATTATAAATACGAAAATTTGTGAGGATGTATGTATGTTTGTTACTCTATTACGCTTAAACGGCTGAACAGATTTGCATGAAATTTGGCACATAGATATATTATAGTCTGGAATAGCACATAGGCTACTTTTAATCTCGGCAAAATGTAAGGTTCTCGTGGGATAATATATCACATTTCACGCTGACCAAGTCGGGGGCAGAAGCTGGTATTATTATTATATCAAATTGGAGTCTTAATTTGTACAGCACCGCAAACCCCCCCAATCCTACCCCCGATAAATGCATCTTGAACATAGCAAAGTGGTGCACCTCTACCCACCCATTAGAAAAACAGCAATAACATTATGTTAAGGAGAGATTAATTCAACCAAAAATCTCTCCAAAAAAAATTACTTCGCACCTCAAAGAGCCATACAGTTCATTAAACGTTTATTATCATTCAGTTAATTCAAGTATAATTATCTAGAGCCTTTACCGAGAGCCTTTACCAAGAGCCTCTCAGGGTAATGAGTCATTAACTCAAGAACAGGTTGCACGTGATTTATGAAGAGCTTCTACTGATTTGCGATCGGATTTTGAAGGGCTTAGTGGTTACGACGTTACATCGAATTTTGAAAATGGAAGACCTAGTTCAACCCTGGCTTACACATGTTTTTTTTTAAACCACTTCAAAAAAGAAGAAGGTTATTAATTCGGTTTTATTTTTTTTGGTGTTGAGTATTTTTTACTTTTTTATTAATCCCATCGTGGTGGAAAACTAGCATATGGCCCGCCTGATGGTAAGCGGTTACCGTAGTCTATGGGCGCCTACAAAATAAGGAGCAACAAACGCGCGTTACCGACCCTTAAAAAACCTATTCACTCCCATCTTGAAGAACCCCATACGTTTAGTCATCATCATCTACTTAGCCTTTTCCCAACTATGTTGGAGTCGGCTTCTAGTCTAACCGGATACAGCTGAATACCGGTGTGTTACATGGAGCGACTGCCTATCTGACCTCCACAACCCAGTTACTGGGCAACACGATACCCTTTGGTAAAACTGGTTGTCAGACTTTCTGGCTTCTGACTATCCGTAACGACTGTCAAAGATCTACGAATGACAGCCGGGACCAACGGCTTTACGTGCTTTCTGAGGCACGGGGGCGTCACACCATGAACTTCCAATCTCCGGGCTGCTACTGAGCAAATCCTAATGGAAAAACCCAATAACACTTTTTGCCCGACTTGGGAATCGAACCCGGGACCCCACGCTCATCAGTCGCGCTTGCGACCACGAGACCAACGGAGCAGTCCGAACCCCATACGTTTATTCCTTTGAAAAAACTTGAGTTCTAGTTAGACCAATCAATGTAGGAACAGTAACTTTTAAAAGGAGAATAAAATAAATACTTAAACTACCTAAAGTATACATAACAGAACAAAAGATAATTTACTTCGTGAATTTGCAAAAGGAAAGTACAAGACCGACCAAGTGCTATACGGATTCGGCGTTTCTTCTATAAGGATCCCCTTTGATTTTTAACTTTCTGTTTTTTCAAACCCAGACTCAAAAACGACGGGGTGTTATAAGTTTGACGTGCCTGTCTGCGGCATCGTAGCTCCCAAACGCATCGCGAGACGACACCCGGCCACCGTAGATACGGGCCTGTGGACGGTGAGCAATGGGTAGCTCACCGTCCTTACGTTTCATAACGACAGGCCGTGTCGGGTTCGTGTGTTCGTGTTCCACGCGCGCCTCAAAGAGGTATCAGCATAGGGAAGGGGTCACTGAGGGCCGATGCATGCCGGGGCTGCGGGTTGTTCGTAAGAGATACCGCGCCCCCGGAACGCAAAGGGCACAAGAAGGAACATGGGTGGGTTTTAGTCAGTAAAAGTCTGACACTCCCTCCCCAAGGGCGGGAGAAGTTATTTGATGATTATATTTGATGAAAGCTCCTAAACGCATAAACCTATTTTGATTTTGTTTTTTTGTTTAAAAGGTGAATTAGTCGGGATTGTTCTTAGCTATGTTAGATGGAAATCGGTTCAGCGGTTTCAAAGTTACCAGCTCTTTCGTTAGCTGCGGGAGGGATATTTATTCTGTCGAGGGTTACTTAATAAATTATTATGTGTGTTTTTATTATTTGTTGTTGCAGCAGCCACATGGAAATTTCAAATGCCTATCTGCTAAGGTTAAAACAAAATAGTCATGTGAACCATGTGTATTATTGGGTCCCGCTGGCACACTTTGGGTACGGAACCCCAAAAATGATATATTTTTGGGTCGTCCTGTCCGTCACTCAAGGCAAGATTTAACTTAATTCTTTTTTATTTTCTTTGAAGAAAGAGCTTTTATGCCTTACTGCGTTACTAGGGATTCGACTTTGAAACTTTATTGTCGATATATTCCAATTTTGAGAGGTTTATTATCTAAATTCTAAATGATAACGCTTGTTCGTGTTTGAGAATAGATAAAAATGAATCATGAATTTTTGGCGTCTAATCGGATCTATCTTTGAATTAATTCAATATTTCTTTTGCATTATTACGACATTTTGAATCAATAGCAACCATTAATTCTATTAAAAATAACTGACACACATCTAAATTTATTCTATTTAAATATTTAACCCCACAATATCCTTCAAATTATTTGATACTAAAGACTTTTTCTCAATAAAAATAACTCTTCTGCCAAATAAAATAAAGTCGAAAACACACAAAACACGCTGTTTAACCCACATTTTATTGCACGCCAATAACTTTTATCGTGGTTAAACCCCAAATGTAACTCTTATTCGCACTCAGAAATCTACTAAATTTATCACGTACCAGTTGAAAAATAGTCGTTATAAGATCTACATAAGGTGCAATTTTACATTCTCTTTAAATTCCAAGTGATTGTCAAAAAAATACGTAAATCGTCAAATAAAATTACGACACTTAACCTTGTGCCCTGTTGGATTTTCAACACTCGGCTCAGGGCCGAGAGTCGAAAGTTCAACAACTGAAATTATGAAGTAATATTAAAATAATACTGTTTTATGAGTCCATGTCAATAATTAATAAATAGGTATTTTTTTTACAGTATTTCAGAATAGACCTCTTTCAAAGAACAGAATCGCCCTATTGCGTAAGCGGTGTCGCGCGACTATATGACAAATCCAGCAGCAACATGGATAATGGATAGTCCGAATTCACCAACTAAAAAAAAACTACTTAAATTAATACCCGACTAATTTCGTGATGGTCCAGTGGTTAAGGCGGCCGCTCTTGCATGAGCTTGCGGGTTCGATATCCGGCAAGTACTAATGAGACATCTTCAATTCATAAGTAATTTCCATGTTTATCTTGGACATCGCTGACATCGGTAAAGGATAACATCACTAAGAAATCGAGACTTATAATGAATATGAGTCTGGCATCGCCAATCGGCCTCAACCGCAGTGATCAATCCTCGTGCCTTCTCCGTATATGCAGAGGCCTTTGACCTGCAGTGGGACATTCATAAGCTGGTGCAACTTTTTTTTATTAACCGACTGCAAGAGAGTTGGTTATTATTATTGATTCATGTTGAGAATCACTAATTTATCTTCTTTAATTCGATATGCAAACGAAACTACACCTTGACAAATAAAACAACATTAATTTATTTAAATCGTTTTTGATAACGAACAATAAATCGTTCACAGAATGAGCAGAATAATTTTGTCGGTCGAAATATTTTTAATGAATGCTTTTGCAGTTGTAAATTGTTGTTGAATTATTGTCGGTTTGGGAATGATTAAGTTTATGACCCGATAATTATAATGTAGGTATACTAGATTTTACCCGCGTCTTCATCCGCGTAAATGTCGGTTATATTTGGCGCTATCTGATAATATAAGAACGTTTTTGTTATTTCTTAGGAAGGAGTACTTTTTTCGAGATGAAAGGTACCCTATGTCCATTTCTGTATATCTAACAACTTATATGGATGCTTGGTTCAGTGGTTTAGGCGTGAAAAGGTAACAAACAAACAAAAAAACTTTCTTACGCATTTCTAGTATTAGTTAGGTATTACGAAAAAAAAATACTAAGTAGTGCTTTAGCAAAAACTGAGGAATCAACTTATGGCAACATTACACAGTTCAACCAAGTTGATTCACCTTGATTGAAAAGCATACAAAATAAAAATATGTCTGAGGTTGAATGACTGAATAACAACATTTCATTATGAATATACAAAAACTGTACAAAGCTGTTAATACATTTATTCATTTGTACCTCTAGAACCGAATAACTATTCAGAATGAGCAACGAGCTTCAACTTTTTGAATGACTGAGTCTCTGACAATGTAACAATTCAGAAGTGCCTGTAAATGGTGTATTTGAAATAAATGATTAAATAATTTGAGTTTGGTTTTTATTTAACTCCATTATTTTCGAGCCCGGAGTTCGGGAGCTACGATGCCACAGACAGACATACACACACAGACACGTCAAACTTATAACACTTCGTCTTTTTTGCGTCAGGGGTGAAAAATTGGAACACTGTATATCCGTTTCTTCGTAACAACAATCCTGACTCCGAGCTGCTACTGAGAATTTCATAGAAAAACCCAATAACACTTTTTGCTCGACCTGGGAATCGAACCCAAGACCTGTAGCGTAGCAGTCGCGCTTAGGACCACTAGGCTACCGAGGCAGTTACACCAGATAAAGTAAATATAAATCCAAGGACTCATGATAAAAGCCCAATAAATTATAACTCCCACTAAACACTTAAATTCTTTGTAAGAAAAACAAGAGAAAGTGAAAGGCTCCATAAGTCAAGGAGTCATGTAAATAAAGTTTATCGAGTTCGGTTTGTACTGACGCCGATGAGCTCTTAACCTAATTGCTTTCCGAGTTTCCACTTCACAGGAAATATTAAAAGAGGTCTGTTTGTGTTGTATGTATATTATTCTTGTTCAACATTTATATAAAATGTGTTGCTAAGCGCAAAAGTCGAAAACAGTTGGACCGATTTGGATGATTCGTTTTTATTACGATCGTAATTTCCCGGATAAGTAGTTTTCCGGTTTTTTTTAAGTACTACCACCATATTAATTTCTGCCGCAAGGCAGAGTTGTTATGTTCCGGTTTCTAAAGGGTACGGGTACCGATGTAATTACAGGCACATGAAACATTTCAACTATGGCTCAGAGATGGTAATACATTTATAAAGCCTCTGGCATTGCAGATGTGTCTATGCAGCGGGGACCACCTAACATCAGGTAGGCCGTCGGCTTGTTTGCCATCCAATGATATTAAAAAAAATCATAGAACAGAATAAATTAGTTCACCGATTAATTTGACACCATCTCGCAATGATCGAACAGTCAACGATACTTTAAGTTATGATGTAACTTGTAACTTGGCTCCTAAATCAGATTGCCTCCGCCATCGATCTTCGAACTTTGCATACACAAAGTTTTTTTGATAACTAAATCTAATTATGACGATCTGTTTTTCGTGAGAACTTTGTCCTCGTTTTCACGCCTTTTCAATCTTTGAGCTGAACTTATATTGTCAATGAATCAACTTTTAAATAGGATTTTTGAACTATCTTGACACATGTGCGAAGTTTTTTTAAGTTTCCTTGGCATAATAGCGCTGATTGTCAGGGTCGCGGAATATGTTCGAAGAGTCACCGCGGCCTTACAACGCCCTATTAGGAGGAGCGCGGGTAGGTTCTGGTCAATAAGAGTCTGACATTCCCTTCCAACCCTTTGGGGAATACAGGCGAGGTGGTGTGTTATGTTATGTTAAAAGAAACATAACATTCCACATACTTAAAAGTCGGTTAAAACCAATATCGCCTACAGACTGGTTTACACAGACATCATACGTTGGATAACTCCACAACAACAGAAAAGCCCAAAACATTGTGTTTTCGAATATAATCTTCTTGACAAGACGTAGTAAGCCAGCACAACCGCGCCAAATTCACACAGACCTTTAACACGTGTCATGCGCTACAATATTAGAGGTCATGTTAACTGTATGTTCCGGCGTACGCAATTTTCCATTGTTTAGCTCTTGTTTGAATAATATGGACTTGTAACCAGGGTAATTATACTTTGATAACTTTGAGGTTTATTTTCAATATGAAGGTAGATCATGTCATGCTGTACGTGACGTCTTTGCTCTTCAATGTGGAGTAAATCAAACAGATTTTAAATGAACAAGTTATAACTAAATTTTGATTGGTTTTCTTCACAACTGTTTGAATCTGTACAAATAATCTAATAAATAAATGTGAAGGATTTCTTGTTTGCTTGTTTAAACGCGCTTATCTCTGTAACTATTAGTTGGATTGAAAAAAATCTGTGTATATGATAGCCGGATTCATGGCGAATTGTATAGGCTGTATAACTTTAAGCTACGATACACAGGAGCGGAGCAGTAACCAAAGACGTAACTCAACACGGATAAAAAAAATCAGCCAAACAAAGTCACGAACAGAAGCTAGTAACTATTTAACTTAATCAGAAACCTCACAAAGAAAATAAAAACAAAACAATCAGAAAATATAGTGACTCATTGGTTCATGACCTTTTCAAATCATCAGTGAAAAGTAATCAAAACAAAATTTTCCATAATTCTAAACTCATTTAAGTCATTACCACAAACTTGGTGACATTGAAGCGAACATTACAAAGCATGGCGTGCCAAAATCAAAGACTTCAGGCACACGGAAATAGACAACACATAGATTAGATACAAAAGGTCGAGTCTACATAGACGACAATCGTATATATTTAATGATTATGCACACTACTTACAGACTAAACACATAGGATAACCTAAAAAACCAATGACAAGAAAAAACAAAACCAAAAAAAAATATTAATTCCCGCCTACTATGGTCCCTCAGCAGGGGAAAGGCCTTTTCCCGTACAAAGAACATCTTGGACATCTCTGACATTAGTGAAGGAAAAAAATCTTGAGGAAACCTGGACTTATAATGATTATAAGTCTGAAATCGCCAATCCGCCTTGAGCAAGCATGGTGATCAATGCTCGTGCCTTCTCTGTATGAGAAGAGGCAAATTGTCCTGCAGCGGGGCAATAATAGGTAAGGATTATGATTAAACAAATTTCTATCTTCTTTTGAATTAAGCCTTCTGTCTCCTTCCCATGTTGAGAACCAAATTACCTTCTAACAACTTCTCAATATATGGCTACGATTTCCTCAGTTCGTCACGCGATGAGCGCACGGCATCAACCGATTCCAAATTATTTACTACAAAACTTACACACAGGGAATGATTTCTCAAAACTTAATGGGACAAAGTCGTGACATGGTAGAAATTGCTCGAATTATCACAGGGAGTAACATACCCGCCATGCCACTGGTCTTTGTTTTTTAAAAGGCAATGTAGGCCGACTTTTGACCTTTTAGTGAACTGCAGAGAGTTGATTTTTATCACAGGAAACGGCCCCTCGATGAACAAAAGGTATATAAAGAAGCCTTTTTTGTATAAACCCGTTGACTTCAACTTAAAAGATGTAATAGATTATTAACACTAATTACTGTACTTAAGCAAATTATAACCGTTTCATGTCGAGCATAATTTTTCATAGATGGATCGAGAGGAAGAGGAAAGCCAAAGAAAAGATGAATGGATTGTGTAAAGAATGATATGAAAGAGAAGGGAGTCAGTGATATGATGACGGTTGACAGGACGAAATGGAAAAACAAAACAATCCCAAGTAACCTGGGATGATGGCAGGAAGATGATGATTGATGCCCCGGTTAAAGCGCTCTCCCATTGTTAGCATTCTCTTGTAATGTAATAGTTCAGATTCGAGCATAACATCAGTGAGTGAGGAGAACCAAGCATAACGGTGAGCTATGAAGATACAAATTGTGACATGAAAGCGACTGGTTCTGAAGGGAGCGCCTAACTTGTAATGTTCAGATTAAAGCTCAAAATTTAATTTTGGATTGTTACATGAATGCTAAGTGCTAAGTGATGTGACAGGGCCCGCGAATGGCGATCCAGTCGAGGGTACGAATCATGCAAATACCTGGCTCCCAACTCATGATAACAGGAGGAACCATTGAGTTTTAGGCGGTAAAAGTCCGACATAATACTCCGGTATTACTAGACTGAAGATCAATGAGGACTTACCGATGAAAAAGAAAGTGTTGAGTGATGGTAGAAAAAGTTCAGCGTCGCTTTAACAGAAACCACAGACTACAAAATTTGTTCACTATTTTTAACTCAAGAAGCTCCAATAACAAGCACGAGTGAATAGACGATCATGTACAACCATCGAACCTATAATAATGGCAGCCAGGGGTTCCGGGTTCAATTGTTTGGAAACTTGACTCGAAACTGAAAGGTACGGTTCAGGTTACAACAAATATAGAACCATCCTATCCCTCAGTAAATAATATATAACTAACTAGATTTTGCTCGTGACTTCGTCCGCTTGAATGTCGGTTATCATGGATGTAGACGAAGTCACGGAATAAGAAGTAGCTTATTGACCTTTCTTAGGGTTCAAACTTACTCTGTACTAAATTTCATCAAAATCAGTTCAGTGGTTTACTCGTGCAAGCGTAGCGTAGCGACCGACAAATAGACGGAGTCACTTTCGCATTTATAATATTAAGTATGGATGGATACACAGCTAATAGTTATAAAAAAAATGTTTTAAATTATACGTTAAACTATTTGTGGTGAATTTTTTTCATCCGGAATCGAACGGTTTACTTTTCTTCTTTCAATTTGGGTATCATTTACCATACCCTTCAAATCTGTACCTTTCTACCAACATATTGTATGGGATCTAAAAATACCGGCGAACTGTAGGTGTATATTGGTACACCTCAGCCGAACCCCTCGGGGAATACAGGCGTGATGGATGGTATGGTCTACCAACATTGAATAAATTTGGTTGAACTGTGTAAAGTAGCCACAATAATTTTTCCGTTTCTTAAATCTCATTTGACACCACCAGACGATTGTTGGGTCTTGTGTTACATATGTAGCTTGCCTTATTACCCTTTCCCCATTTAGGGTATTTACCCTCAGAATTCTGACAAACCATGACTAGTAACTTTGAGCTTCGAAGATCAAACATTTTCTACGGACTGAGAACCGAGGATTCCACTGAACAACTAAAGTAATTAAAATTTCTCAGAACATTATTGATACAAACTAGTCTCCTGTTCACAGACAGAGGACTAAAGGCCAATTTTAATTATTAAAAGGTTTCCAACATCTAATCTCAAAGTATAGCTCTTTGAGAAAAAGCTCGTTCGAGGATGTACTACCACCATACCTATTTCTACCGCAAAGCAGCGTTTCTGTGCTCCGGTTTGAAGGGTATGGGTGCCGGTGTGGTTACAGGGCCATGAGACATTTCAACTTTGTCTCTAGGATGTCTACGCATTTATATTGCCTTTAATATTGCAGAGGTCTTTATGCAGCGGTGACCACTTTACATGAGGTGGGCTGTCGGCCTCTTTGCCATTTAAATATATAAAATAAAACCCATTTTTTTTCCTATTACCACAGATTGACTTTGAGATCGGATTCCGATTGTTTCTAAAAGTTAGTAAAGTTACGCCTCACTCATATTTAACATACAAAGAAAAGCCCAGCAGTGGGTACAGTCGCCCTAGATGATAGAAATAGAAACATATATTACCATCCATCACGTCTGTATTCCCCGAAGGGTTAGGCAGAGGTGTAACAATGTACACTCACAGTTCGCCGGTATATTTAGGTCCCATGTAATAAGGGGCGAGCCTATTGCCATTAACCAGGCACAAATCCTAACTCCGAGCTGCTACTGAGAATTTCATAGCCCAATAACACTTTTTGCTCGACCTGGGAATCGAACCCAAGACCTCTAGCGTAGCAGTCGCGCTTAGGACTAGGCTACCAATGCAGTTCATATATATAGTTACAAAAAAAATTACATAGTTTAAATATAAACTTGTGAACTCCGCACTAGGTCTAGCCTGTCTCGTGGATTCCTTACGAGTTAAAAGCAATTTGTGATCCCGGGGTCGATACAGTATTGTAATTATATATTACATGTTATACAATTATGATAGAAATACAAAACAAATATTAAAAACAAATCTGAAAAAATATAAAAAACTTTAATTAACAAAAGCAAAGATTAATAACTAAAGGAAGGTAATTGGCGTTTAATAAGAGTGTGTTATGGTGTAGTTGTGTGAGCGAGAGTGCAATGGTGAATTAGTGTGAATGAGAGTGCGATGTTGTGTAAGTGAGAGTGTGATTGTGTGAGTGTACGATTGTGTGTGATGATGATGATGATGATATTGTGTCTCTCCACTAACGTGAAAGGTTATTTCCGTGAAAAAACCTGGCCAAGATCCTAGCTCTTTAAGTTAGGTGTTAAACGATAAAGTTTAAAACTGAAGTTTTGCTAAGTTACTGTTTTCCGAGACGATAAGTAGTCGCATGTGGAGTTTATATAAAGTGCAGTGAAAGCTAACTTGCGTGGTTTCCAGTTAAGTATCCAAACATCCTTCTGTGTCGGCTTAACTCTTTGCGAAGGGGACAAGTATTTATTACGACATTTTGAACACTATCCTAAAAACATCTGCCTAATTAACCTAGTGGTCCTAAACGCGGCTGCTACACTAGTGGTCTTGGGTTTCGGTTCCCAGGTCGAGCAAAAAGTGTTATTGGATTTTTCTATAAAATTCTCTGTAGCAGCTAGGAGTTAGAATTTGATGCTCGGTCAATGGGAATAAGCTCGCCCCCTATTATGTGGGACTTAAACATATCGGCAAACTGTGGGTGTACATGCGTGGGTGTATAGGCGTGATGGTATGTGTGTATCTTAAAAGTATGTAAAATGAGTATAGATTTTGAGTAAGTACTACTTTGTCATCAATACTTACAACTATCACAATTACAATTACAATCTACACTAAGCCTAGCTTCCGCCCGCGACTTCGTCCTCGTGGCTTATTTCACGTTACATATTTAGTTACTCTGCTCCCGCGCGTCATGCCGTGATGTTATATAGACTATATTACTTAGGAATAATGTTCCTCTATTGTTGAAAAAACAGTGAAAATTGGCCCTGTAGTTTCGGAGCTTATTCGTTAGAAAAATACAAACATTTAAAATTTTCCTCTAAGATAATAAAACTGATAGAAAAAAAAGTTTTTTTTTTTTGGTTTAAACGCGCTATTTTCTAGATTCGCCTGTCGGATTTGGCAAAATTCAAGAAGAATGACATCAGGCGTATACAACTTGCTACACTATTTTCAGTCTTACAGTCGTCCAAATAAGAACAATAATAAGAAACAACTTCAGTTCACCCAGTTTACAACACAGAATCCAATCCAACTTTATCAAATTACAAACAGTTGGTTAACTAATCCATTAACTATATTACAATCAACAAGCCACAAGAATAGCAACTTACGGAACCCTTTGGTAATCGAGACGTATTTCCAAATTTCCAGAGTCCTTCAAACTTTAAGTGCTCAGATCCAAATATTTGTGACGTCACATGATTTATGTGAGAGGTGACTTCTGGAGTAAATTAATATTCTGATCTAAACAAAGCGGTCCTAGATTGAAGATAAGCTTTGAAGTTCCAGAAGGTTTAGTTATGGAAGTGGATAATTCAAAACTAGAGTAAACTACTTCTGGGGGACACTAAAAGCTTTTAGCAATGATCGCAATCCTATCTCAGTCATTTTTAGGGTTCCGTACCCAAAGGGTAAAACGGGACCCTAATACTAAGACTCCGCTGGCTCCGTCCGTCCGTTTGTCATCAGGCTGTATCTCATGAACCGTGATAGTTAGAAAGTTGATATTTTCACAATAGCTATAACAACAATTGCTATAACAACAAATACTAAAAAACACACATACCACACCATCGCGCCTGTATTCCCCGAAGGGTTAGGCAGAGGTGTAACAATGTACACCCACAGTTCGCCGGTATGTTTAGGTCCCATGTAATAGGGGGCGAGCCTATTGCCATTAACCGGGCACAAATCCTAACTCCGAGCTGCTACTGAGAATTTCATATAAAAACCCAATAACACTTTTTGCACGACCTGGGAATCGAACCCAAGACCTCTAGCGTAGCAGTTGCTCTTAGGACCACTAGGCCACCGAGGCAGTTACTAAAAAACAAAATAAAATAAATATTTAAGGGGGCTCCCATACAACAAACGTGATTTTTTTGCCGTTTTTATAGATAATGGAACGGATCCCTTCGTACAAACCGACCCACCTAATGTTTAGTGGTCACCGCTGCCTATAGACATCTGCAATACCAGAGCCCTGGCAAATGAGATGCCCTCCAGAGACAAAATTGAAATGTCTCATGTGCCTGTAATTACACCGGCACCTTTAAACCGGAACAAAGCAAAGCTGCTTTTCGGCAGTATTAGGTATGGTGATAGTACTTTCCCGGACGGGCTCATTCACAAAGAGCTACTTCTTGACTTTAATCATTAAAATTACAGCCTTTCTTTAATTCTTAACAATAACCCCTCGCTAAACTAAAAATTGAAAATGATCTGTTCTTTGTAAACAAACGCTTTAATAAGATACCTATTATCATATTTAATTCAGAAGTAACCTAAGGGTATTATTATTATATTAATGATAGGGCTTTTACCTTCCCCGAATCTTTCCTTGAAGATCTGGAAATTAAACAAAAACAATGTTCTAACTCTCTTGCGTATGTTGTGAGTATAATTGGGGGAATATCTTGCTGGCTAACGATTTCCTTGGGGCTGTTTCTCTTACGATGTTGTATTAAGACATGTTCACGCTTGCGACCAACGGGGCAACCTTCTGAGCGAGGGATCCTGAGTTCGATTCCCAGGTCGGGCAAAAAGTGTTATTGACTTTGTCCATTAGGAATTTTTCAGTAGCACTTCGGGTTTTGGAAGTTTGTGGTGTCTCATCCCTGTGCCTCAAAAATCACGGAAAGCCATTGGTCGTGCGCTTGATCTCTCCCGGTTGTGATCCGTGCCGTTTCATCGGACTATGAGATTCAGGGAAGTCACGGTCTCGATTCTGACACGGAAGAAATATTTATATGATCTACAGTTAATTGTTCCGGTACTGGTAGTTTGTGTATGTAAGTTTATTATGTTTGTAAACGCACCTACGATATCCGCCATCTCTACGCTTAGATCTTTCAAACTACGCAACGGATTTTAATGCATTTTCATCAGTAGATAGACTGATTAATGATGAAGGTTTATAGGTATAGAACATCACGCTACGACAAACGGGAGCAAAGCAGTAACCAAAAACATAACTGAACGTTATTTACTGCCTCGGTAGCCTAGTGATCCTAAGCGCGACTGCTACGCTGGAGGTCTTGAGTTCGATTCCCAGTTCGAGCAAAAAGTGTTATTGGGTTTTTGTATGAAATTCTCAGTAGCAGCTCGGAGTTGGGATTTGTGCCCGGTTAATAGCAATAGGCTCGCCCCCTATTACATGGGACCTAACCATACCGGCGAACTGGGGGTGTACATTGCTACACCTTTGTCTAACACTTAGGCGTGATGGTATGTTACGTTATGTAACTGAACGTGGGTGACACCGCGGGGTATATACTATGGTAACCACATACATAAGTGTAATAAAACAAAACGTTTGCCACAAAGGGATAAGTGCTAGCAGTATTGTTTTTACTTTGCCTTTGTCATCTTGGAAGAAATTGCAAAACACAATACAATAAAAGCCCTTCATACCCACAACTGTTATTTCTGAAATATTTTTATGACATTGTTATTTTTGTTCAATTCAATTTTACCGTTCCGATCTATCTATCACTCTTGTGCGATGGCTCATTCTTATTGTCACGTGTCTTATTTTCTCTGTGTGTCACAACGAGTCTACGCGACTACGGTCCACAAATATAAAGTGGTTCGAAATAGCTCTGAAAGCTAGGCAAATCTTTGCGCTGACAACCTTGGATTTATTGTTATGGGAAGCCTTTTTGTTAATGATATTGTAAGTTATGTTGGGCTGTTGATTTATTTTGCTTAACCCGTAGCAACATGCCCATAAAATTTGTGTGAGGCGCTATTGTGAAGATGAGAATCGTCGCGCGAATACGTGATCGTCGGGATCAATTGGTTCAGTAAACTTGAACTAAATTATCGGGACGATCAGTTTCTATTGGAACTGGTATGTCGATTGTTGTCTATACTAATATTAAAAAGAGGAAACATTTTTTTGTTTGTTTGTAGATGAATAGGCTCCGAAACTACTGAAACTCCTAAGTAATATAGGCTATATACCATAACGGTACGAACCACGGGAGCGGAGCAGTAACCAAAGACGTTACTTAGCGCTGGTGAAATAAGCCACGCGGACGAAGTCGAGGCAGTTCGCTAGTATTTTATAATATTATGTCGGTTGGTAGGATACTATTATTATAATTATCATTTTAAAACATACCATCACGCCTATGTTCCCACAAGGGTTAGGCAGAGATGTACCGGTTGTCACCCACAGTCCGCCAGTTTGATTTAGGTCCCGTGTAATAGAGGGCGAGCCTATTGCCAGTAACCGGACACAAATCCTAACTCCGAGCTGGTACTGGGAATTTCATAAAAATCCTAATAGCACTTTGCTCGATCTGGGAATCGAACTAAAGACCTCTAGCGTAGCACTCGCACTAAGGACCACTAGGTTAACGAGGAAAGAAAAAAAGAAAGAACAGTTATGGACCCTGGTAGGAAATATACTCATTTTGTATCGAACCGTTCATACGTCTCAGGCATACCCATGATACATGACGTACGTACGATACTTAACTGGGTGTAGCGATAAGGGATTAACTGCTTATCTCGCTCGACGGTTTGTGCACTTGTTAGCGTTCTGCCTATACTTATATACTTTATCGAGTTTTCTTGTTTGTTTGTGTGTTTAAACACGCTAATCTCTCGCGAAACTAATAGTCGGATAGGAAAAATCTGTTTGCTATTTATTTGCTATATAACATCACGCTACGGCCCACGAAAGCGGGCAGAAACTAGTTTATAATTACTGAAAGAAGCAGTAGCCATTATTTCTAAGTGTTATTTTTCGTATGTGAAATCATCAAATGACTTCCCCCCTGCCCTGGGCAGGGCGGGGGGGTCAGACTTTTACTGACTGAAGCTGAAGTACTTACTGCGATTTACTTACAATTTTTTTGTCCGAACACATTTATTTTATTGAATTTATATAGTTTAAATTTACTGCAATTGGGTTATTCGTTGTAAATTAACCAATAAAAAAACTTGACTACTTTTTTTAAATTGATTGTTGCTGAGATGCACCTGCGACCATATTTTGAACTCTTTTTGTTACTAGAATTGACTTTCTTTGATACTTACTTATCCTTTTGAAAAAGGATTAAGAAAAATCCTTCAAACGTCAAGAAACTGCCTCGTTGGCCTAGTGGTCCTAAGCGCGACTGCTACGCTAGAGGTCTTGGGTTCGATTCCCAGGTCAAGCAAAAAGTGCTGTTGGGTTTTTCTATTAAAATCTCAGTAGCAGCTCGGAGTTAGGATTGAACCCGGTTAATGGCAATAGGCTCGCCCCCTATTACATGGGACCAAAAACATACCGGCGAACTGTGGGTGTACATTGGTACACCTCTGCCTAACCCTTCGGAGAATACAGGCGTGATGGTATGTGTTATGACGTCAAGAAATTCAGACATTCCCGAAGACAACACAAAGAGTGGAAACACGATTAATATTAAAAGCGTCTGACATCGATTGGGGACTAGCACAAAGGTATCAATCGCCGCCATTGTTGTTACAACGCTCCCCCGCGCCGAACCTGACAGATTATTGTACACTACAATATGATGAATTAGGCCAGATTTCTAAGGGTGCCGATTCGTATACCTGAGGTAATAATATACTAATACTAGCTACTGCCCGCGACTTCGTCCGCGTCAAATTTGATATGTTATCCCACGGAAACACTACAATCTATCTCAGTGCCAAATGTCAGACAGATTCGTTTTTTCATTTCGTTTAATAAACATTCATCCACCTATCCATCTATCCTCACAAACTTTCGCATTTATAATATTATTAGTAGTATAGGATAAAATAGGAATAACTATACTAATATCATAGTTTTTTTTTTTTATTAGACCTTTGACCTTATTTTATACAAATAAACAAAATGTAAGTGTTTGTTTGTAACGTCAGAATTAAAGCTTACCACTAAAACATTCACGAATTCGCGGGCAAAACTAGTCAAAAATATGACAGATTGAAAGTTACTGAATTTAAATGGTGTCTTTAAGTGCGACCGTTACAATCTATTAAAAGGATCACACAATTAAAAAACATACCATCACGCCTGTATTCCCCGAAAGGCTAGGCAGAGGTGTACCAATGTACACCCACAGTTCGCCGGTATGTTTTAGGTCCCGTGTAATAGAGGATGA
This sequence comes from Caradrina kadenii, assembly GCA_947462355.1. Classification (NCBI taxonomy): domain Eukaryota; kingdom Metazoa; phylum Arthropoda; class Insecta; order Lepidoptera; family Noctuidae; genus Caradrina; species Caradrina kadenii. The sequence goes on along the minus strand of OX381687.1, from coordinate 13,313,025 downwards.
GCCTATTGCCATTAACCGGGCACAAATCCTAACTCCGAGCTGCTACTGAGTATTCCATAGACCCAATAACACTTTTTGCATGACCTGCTAATCGAACCCAAGACCTCTAGCGTAGTAGTCGCGCTTAGGGCCACTACGCTAACGAGGCAGTTACACAATTAATCTGAGTGATTATCTCTTGTCAATATGAGAGATAATTGTCTGATGGTATGTACAGATTTATAATAGTCAAATTGCAAATGCCAATTATGAACAGATTACAATTTGTCGTGCCGTTTCGAATTAGTTTACAAAAGCTGTTCAAATGTTTGACCCCTTTTGAACCTAACCATTTAACTATACAATATCTACACTGTCAAATTATCGGTAACTGTTGATATTAAACGGAATGACAAGATTTGATTTAAATAGAATTTACCGCCATACCTATTTCTGTCGCAAAGCGGCGTTGCTGTGTTGCGGCTTGAAGGGTATGGGTGCCGGTGTAATTACAAGCAAATGGGGTTTTTGAACTTTATCTTTGGGATGGCAACGCATTTGCAAGGCCTCTGATATTGCAGATGTGTAGGGATAGCGGTGACCACTTTAACATCTGGTGAGCTGTCGGTATGTTAGCCATCCAATACAAAAAGAACTCGCGCGACTGCAGGACCAAAAAAAGTTTGCGCGTCAACTTTATGAAAAAAAGACGAAAGTCCATGTGCAGTACGAAACTTGCACCGCTTCAGCACCATCACACGCTTAGATTGGAAAACCCTTTAGGCTGTCCGCACACATCAAAAATCGGCGTCCGATTGTTTTTGTCAGAGAGAATGGAACATATGTCCCACAAAAAGTCGGTCCACGAAACTATGTATCTATTAAACAGACCGATAATCTGTCCTACAAAAAGTCGCATGTGTGCGGAGGCCAATAGACTCCATCATATCCCTCTTGTTACGCATGACATGTGATGTCAAGCTACCCATTTATATCCGGAAGCATCCCTCCATTGCTCAATGTAAAGCCAAATACACAGTGGCCGTAAATTGTAAATACACTCTCATGTTGACAAGATTACTTGAACTGTCAGAATCGTACATTTGGGATTTTGGATTTTGAATTTTTCCGCAAGTGCCTGAAAAAATGGTCCTGACAGGAAGACGGAAAACAAAGTGATTCTATACTTAAGGTTTCCTTTTTCCTTTGACGTACAGAACCATAAAAAAACAATGACATTTAATCGTGACCCAGCACAGTATGCTAGTGAGTACGCAGCTTAAGGGATAACACCATCCCTAAAACAAAAGGTATTAGGGATGACATTATGATAAATAGTCCATGTTTATTCATAGTAACATGTCCTTTGACGGACAGGCGTGTCGTGACGTATTTAACACGCTTGCTACCCTTTGTTAAATATGTTTGGACTTGTTTATGATAAGCATTTCGTCTGTTGCAGGGTAGCGGTCAAATTATTACTTGGGGTGAGTGAATTTATGGAGTTTTCATAAATAACTACTGGAGGTAAATGTCCTGTTGGCTTAGTGGTTAAGCCGCCTGCCTCTCATGCACTAGGCTGTGGGTTCGCAACCGGACACCGGCAAGTACCAATGTGACTTGTTCTATTTTATGTGTACTTTCTGAAGTTTATATTGGACATCACTAACACCGGTGAAGGAAAACATCGTGAGGAAACCTGGACTTGTAATTAATATTAAGTCTTAAAATTGCCAATCCGCCTTGAGCAAGCGTGGTGATCAATACTCGTTTCTTCTTTGTACGAGAAGAGGCCTTTGTCGTGCAGGTGGTCAACAATAGGCTGGTATTATTGATTCAATAGAAACTGCTTTACGCTTTGCTTTGCTTTTTTACGTTTTAGGTTATATTATTATTATAAAAAATATGCAATAATGAATTTAAAACACAAAATGGAACAAGTAGTGAGAACACTATCGGGCAAATATATACAAACATCCATTACAAGTGTTCTATCCTCCCGAATACTTCTAATCCTCTATTTATTCCTGCCTCTTGGGCAAGAATTTACTCTGACAGAGGTAACGATTAATTATTAAAGCTTTGATACACCCTGTTACACCTTATGCATATATTAATAAAGTTCAAAACATCTTGCTTTGTGTAGGTACAGTTTATATTTAATGCACGCTGGTTATAATTGTTGGTTCCTTTGAATAAGATGAACATGATAAATAATTATAATATTTTGAGCCTTTTTGAATAAGTAGGTACCTATTATACCTAATAACAAGTCGCTACCTACCGGTAGCGGCCATCTTGGAAGCTACATGTTTTCGGGACATCGCCAAGCGACTGGTCGATTCTTCACGTGACCAGAGTTGGCCCGTTCTCGGGCCAAAGAATCAGCATTGCTACACAACGTGGCAGTACATATCTGTACATGGTATATAATTTATTTATTAATGTTTTGTGTTATTAAGGTAGGTAGTGGTACAGTCAGCAGCATACATTTACATGTCTATTACAGTCTTTTGTCACGACCCACACGTGACTCAGAATTTAAAGTTTAGTAAGAACATTTAAAACTTCCTTGTGAAAAAAGGTAGAAGAAACTTGTAATAGGAAAATTTTGGTTGTAGAGATATTGAAGAGTTGTCTCTTCAATATCTCAATGCCCAGGTATCGTTCACGAGAAAAAAAAATGCAATGGAGATGTCATTTTAGGTCCATTAAGTATATTTTAAACCCCCGACACAAAAACGACGGGATGTTATAAGTTTGACATGTCTGTGTGTGTGTCTGTTTGTCTGTGGCATCGTAGCTCCCGAATCATAGCTCCGATTTTGATTAAGTTTTTTTGTTTGAAAGGTATATTAGTCGGGAGTGTTCTTAGCTATGTTTGATGGAAATCAGTTCTGCGGTTTCAAAGTTATCAGCTCGTTTGTTAGCTACGGTAGGAATTTTTATTTTTCTGTCGGGGTTTACTTAAAATTTTGAATTTTGTGTTTTAAACTTTATGTACTGTGTTCATTTTCTGTATGTGTTATGGATATAAGAAAACAATTAGTAATATAATTATAACAGAACAAAAACATAACCGTTTACCTCGGTAAAACTTGTAATAATTTCATTAAAAACCGCTTATCAGGGTTGTCAAACAAGTTGGGACATGTCTAACGGATAATAACAGGCTTGGACTTTGAATTAATGATTCACCGACTAAAACCAACTTCAAAATGAGTCTCCAGTTACTGAGCAAGGAGGTGTATTGTTTACCCGTGACCTTGAGAGGAGGGAAGTGCTCCTTACCAACATAACATACCATCACGCCTGTATTCCCCGAAGGGTTAGGCAGAGGTGTACTAATGTACACCCACCGTTCGCTGGTATGTTTTAGGTCCCATGTAATAGGGGCGAGCCTATTGCCATTAACCGGGCACAAATCATAACCGAGGTGCTACTGAGAAATTCCTATTGGAAAAACTCAATAACACTTTGCTCGACCTGGCAATCGAACCCAGGACCCCATGCTCATCAGTCGCGCTTGCGACCACGGTACCAACGGTTAGTTTTCCTTACCCTTGTAATAATACCAGCCTATTATTATTCCACTGCAGGGCAAAGGCTTCTTCGCATACAGAGAAGGCACGAGCATTAATCGCCACGCTTGCTCAATGCGGATTGGCGATTTAAGACTTATATTAATTAGAAGTCCAGGTTTCTTCTCGATGTTTTATTTCACCAATGTCAGTGACGTCCAAGATAAACTTAGAAAGTGCATATGAAACAGAAAAACTCCACTATCCGTTTGTCTATCAGTCAGCTGACTACATCTCATAAACCATAATAGGTAGAGATAGCACAAAAAGAAACATTTTGCTAAAAACATAGACATGAAAAACATTGCCTTACGTAAAACCCAGAATAAAGAGCTCCTTAAAATAGCGGACATTTTGGCAAAATGTACGAATTTCGCTAAAATAATATACGATATTCTACTTTATGAAAATTTAAATCGCGACCCGGTATCAGATCATCATATTTAAGCCTTTGGGGACAGATAATTTTCTATAACGTACGAATTGTACTGAAAATGTTTCAACTTTGCTCTCAAAGGTTATGCCCAAAGCTATCTAGGGCGATATAAAAATATTTTATACTTTTTAAATTGTATGTTATGTGTACCTATTTTGTACCGAATGTTTTCGTTTCGGGAAAAGGTCTCGTGTGACCGTAATATCGGGAAACTACTTACGTGTGTTTTCTGACAGTTATCGGTAAAAGCTTTTTAACATTTTTCAATAATACTTTGCTTGTGTAAAATTTTAAACTCGCTTTTGATCCTTTGAGTATTGATTCTTTGATATCGTGGTCGCAAGCGCGACTGATAAACGTGGGGTCCCGGATTCGATTCCTAGGTCGGGCAAAAAGTGTTATTGATTTTTCCTATTAGGATTTGTTCAGTAGCAGCCCGGGGTTTGGAAGTTGGTGGTGTGACACCCCCGTGCCTCGGAAAGCACGTAATGCCGTTGGTCCCGGCTGTCATTCGTAAATATGTGATAGTCGTTACGGATAGTCAGAAGCCAGGAAGTCTGACAACCAGTCTAACCAAGAGGTATCGTGTTGCCCAGTAACTGGGTTGTGGAGGTCAGATAGGCAGTCGCTCCATGTAAAACACCGGTATTCAGCTGTATCCGGTTAGACTAGAAGCCAACTCCAACATAGTTGGGAAAAGGCTAAGTAGATGATGATGACTAAACGTATGGGGTTCTTCAAGATGGGAGTGAATAGGTTTTTTAACCTTTCAAACACAAAAAACAAAATCAAAATCAGTTCATGCGTTCGGGAGCTACGATGCCACAGACAGACACACACACACAAACACACGTCAAACTTATAACACCCCGTCGTTTTTGCGTCGGGGGTTAAAAAATAATAAACAACAAAAAATTATTTCAATTACCAATCTAACCAGAGTATGGTCTCTTTAGCTTCTTTTATTGAATAAGTCTCACGGGGCGAAGCCCAAAAAAGATCATAACAGTAACAGCAAGGATGACGACGTTATAATGACGTCAACAAAAGCTAATAACACAAAGACTCTCACCGCGCACTAATGAATCGTTTTAGGAACTCCAGTGTCTGACACAAGTGTCGTTTGTGTCTACAGCGAGAAGCAATCAGTTTCTCAAGTGTTGACTGTCCGGACACTCCCTAGAGCGCTGTTCTATATAAACGGTTTCTAAAGATTCAAGCTGAATACTGTATTTGGAATGGCCATGTTTCTCGTATTCCATGATCTTTGGCCTCTGTAACTATTTACTTACCATTAACTTATTTGCCAGTTCTAGTAACACTATTAAATGCACACGCCTGTATTCTCCGAAGGGTTAGGCAGAGGTGTACCAGTGTACACCCACAGTTCGCCAGTATGTTTAGGTCCCATGTAATAAGGGGCGAGCCTATTGCCATTAACCGGGCACAAATCCTAACTCAGAGCTGCTACTGAGAATTTCATAGAAAAATCCAATAACACTTTTTGGTCGACCTGGGAATCGAACCCAAGACCTCTAGCATAGCAGTCGCGCTTAGGACAATATATCTTTCTAAAAATATATCTTTGGAAGGTTAACAAGCAAACGGCCCACCTGATGTTATGTGGTCACCGCTGCTTAGACATCTGAAATACCAGAGTCCTTGCAAATACGTTGCCATCCCAGAAACAAAGTTGAAATGACTCAAGTGCTTGTAATTACACCGGCACCCATACCCTTCAAACCGAAACACGCTGCCGTGCGGTAGAAATTGGTATGGTGGTAGTACTTTCCCAGACGAACTCCTTCACAAATCTTTCGTATAAAGCCAATTTCTTTCATTTAAAATATTCTGTTGTAAAAATACAAAAAATAAAACTTAATCTAATCAAAGTCAGTGCGGGTGTCGTATTAATCTCAATAACTTTCCAAAAACGAAACGAATATAGGACATGATGTAAAGTAATACCGGTTCTTCAAAGGAAATCCCAGGTTACATACCCAATTTAGAGCATATTTATTCCAATAGAGCCATATAAATATTTGTTAAAAAGCACAATAGGCATCCCGATTGCCCCCATTCACGATTTCCATAGCCAGGAATAGTTCTTCCCTTTTTCTTTCCGTGGGAGGCATCAAATGAGCCTAATTGATTTATATCGCGTGGGTAGAAACATCAATTTATTCTCTGATTATTTCATACTGGTACCATTAATCGTAGCTATAGCCCTGGGAACGAGTCCAGATGCAGGAGATGACCTCATCCTATTTCAGTATAATAAGTATTTCCTAACAGCCTCGTTAGCCTAGTGGTCCTAAGCGCGACTACTATGTTAGAGGTCTTGGGTTCGGTTCCCAGATCGAGCAAAAAGTGTTATTAGGTTTTTCTATGAAATTCTCAGTAGCAGCTCGGAGTTAGGATTTACATAACATAGCATCACGCCTGTGTTCTCCGATGGGTTAGGCAGAGGTGTACCAATGTACACCCACAGTTCGCCGGTATGTTTAGGTCCCATGTAATAGGGGGTGAGCCTATTGCAATTAACCGGGTACAAATCTTAACTCCGAGCTGTTACTGAGAATTTTATAGAAAAACCCAATAACACTTTTTGCACGACCTGGGATTAGAACCCAAGACCTCTAGCGTAGCAGTCGCGCTTAGGACCTCTAGGCTAATGAGGCAGTTAGGATTTGTGCCCGGTTAATGGCAATAGGCTCGCTCTCTATTACATGGGACCTAAACATACCAGCGAACTGTGGGTGTACATTGATGCACCTCTGCCTAACCCTTCGGAGAATGCAGGCGTGATGGTATGTTAAGTATTTCTTATATTTTCGAGTGTTTTGTTCAAATAAAAATAAATAATCTGTTTAACCTCGTAGTTCGGATGTAAAAACAACAGCCTATTATTGTCCAATTGCAGGGCAAAGGCCTCTTCTCATGCAGAGAAGGCACGAGTATTGATCACTACGCTTATTCGAGGCGGGTAGGTGATTTCAGACTTATATTCAAAGCCAAAGCATTTATTTTAATTATAGACCATTTACAGCTCCTTTTGAAATGTCAGAAAGTCGGTCAGCTAATCAGAACGTTGAGGCTAGTTGCTCGTTCCAAAACGTAGATAGGTCTCTATGGAGGAGAACGAGTGAGGAACTCGTCGGACACTCTCCTCAATTATGTTTTTACAAAAACCAGGTTGCAATATTCTTGTCGAATTGCACCCACAACAAGTTATTTGTGTAAGTGTACCATTCATAAATAAAATGTAATTTAAAAAATGACTTTTTAGACAAATAAATCAAAGCGAGCCAAAGTGAGTTCAGATTTATGGAAAAAGTCATATCAACTCTATCGTTGCATTAAGTTAGCCATACTTACATAGTATAAAATGAACATTTAGAACATTCATTAAAAACACAAAATGAAAAATTTTATGTACCCCCGACAGAAAAATACAAATCCCTACCGCAAGTAACAAAAGAGCTGATAACTTGGAAACCGCTGAACCGATTTCCATCAAACATCACTAATATACCTTTCAAACAAAAAATCCTAAATCAAAATCGGTTCATGCGTTCGGGAGTTACGATGCCACAGACACACACACACGCACAGACACGTCAAAATTATAACACCCCGTCGTTTTTTCGGGGTTAAAAACAAACTGGCTTCCCGCCGTCTGTACGCCTAGATCTTTTAAACTCCGCAACAGATTTTAATGATATGAATAGATAGAGTTATTCAAGAGGAAGGTAGGTCATTATAACACGACCGATGAGTACGTAGCAGTAACCAAAAACATAACTCAACGTGGGTGACACCGCGGGGTATATTATAGCTAGTAGACATTGAAGCTCAAAATAAAGTTAGAGAACCATGAATCGAAAAATAAATCAATATCTGAAGCTCAATGCTTCACTCTCTGAATTAGAAAACGGACCCATAATTGTACAACATCTATAGATTATGTACTTTACATAATCATATATTATTCACTTCTACTTTACATAGATTGTGTATTCATTGTGTGAGCGGCACGTCTATTGCGTACCAAGTATACGAGTATATTGAGACAAGTGTATTCCCTTGATGGACACGATATTGTTGGATTTTGAGAAATAAACTACTATTTTGTGTTATGCATGAAGGTGGAATACATTGGACATGATTCTAGACCCTATAGCTTTCACATTTTTATTTGTTAGTAGCTGTTGCACGCGACTTCGTCCGCGCCAAATTTGATATATTATCCCACGGGAACCGTATATTTTTCCGGGATAAAAAATATTTTGTTTGATATTCTACACTAAAATCTATCTCAGTGCCAAATTTCATCCAGATCGGTTCAGCCGTTTAAGCGTGAAAGAGTAGCAACTATCCATCCTCACAAACTTTCGTATTTATAATATTATTAAGTAGGAAGGATAGATAGGTTAGTAGGATTATGTTGCATTACTAAAGAAAATCTATTTCCATCATGCTCTCATGTTTCAACATGAGAAATCAGATTTAGGAAGATGTGACAACATTTTATTCCATAAGTAGCTTATGAAAAAGTTGACGAGTACTTCAAAATCTATCCATTCATGTTTTATTTTTGTTTTTGTATATTTTTTTATTATTTTTGTTATGCCACTACGTGCACATACAAATCCGTTAAACAACTTTTAGAATTTAGAACAACGTTTTAGTGTTGAAGTGCCGAAGTACCTCTTTAAGTGACAAATTCACTTTAATCCTAACGAATGCTCGTCTCATTATACTATTGTTATTACTGGATGTATCGATGGGAATGAGGCGCTCCTGACTAGACCATGAACCTTTTTAAGGACAAACGTGGCCAAGATTATCGTCGACTCGAAAAGAAAAAGAAGTGGATAGATCATTGGAGTTCGGTTAGCTGTGGAAAAATGCATTTCTTTACAAAGAATTTAAAAATAATGATCTCACTTACCATCGTACACCACTCCTCGAACCAGCTCATCAGCTTCAAACACCGGATGGCTAAGCGTCAAATTAACGTCACTGTCTTCCTCACTGAGTGTGACGATATCGTCACTGTCACTCGGGATCCTCGCGAAGGCACAAGCATCACTGATATCCACCGTCCTTTCACTCACTACCTCACTCACAGTTGTAACTTCCACCATGTCTTCACTTGTCGTTGTTTCATCGTAGACCTCCGGTATTTCTATAACTTTATCGTCTGTTGAAACTTCAAGTTGAGGTGGCCCTGGAGACCTGCCCGGGGCAGGGTCACCGTTCGGCAAACTCAAAGTCGAGCTATAAGGCAACGCAGTTAAAATGACTATAGTCATCAGAAAATTTATTGAGATCCGGTTCATTTTGAATTTGGTCGGCTTTTTCATGTTGCTCTTTACCGTCTGACATTGCATCGGCTTTCGGTAATTGGACATCAGAAGGTGGTTTAGTAACATTTTTATGTGGAGATGATTCTGTGCCTTGAGTTTTGTAGTAGTGCGATTGGTTCTGTCTGGATCATGTTTTCCTTAGTGGATTATCTGTGAAAAAAAAAAAAATATTAGAAGAGTCTATTCTTGTCAAAACAAAAAGCGCGCCACACTGTACGTAAAATTACTACATGGTGTTAAGTCGAATTTCGACAGTCAAATATTATAAATCCCATATTTTTTTGTTCAGTCTTAAAATTCACATTTCAAATCTTCAACGAGAGAAACATTAGACAGACGGCACTCATTGACGGCCAAATTGATTAGGTACCAATCTGGATTACTTGCCCAACAAAGTACCTATCCCTTGATCGGACTTTATTCATTAATAATTCAACTCAGCTGCTTCTTTAATCTTCATATTTTCGAATAACAATAGCTCTAATCAATATTGTTTCCACAAACATGTTTTTAAGGGTGCTCTCCGAAAAAATATTTTCGGAAAATAAAGAGTCTAATAGATTACTGTTGGCATGCTTTGTGCCAAGCCGGGGCTCGCCCTAGAAACCTATTTATCAGGTATAATAAAGGCTGCGGGACAATGAAAGCTATTGAGGGGATAATAAGGAAATATTTTTCGTTGAGTTTGATTAGGATATTTGAAAGTTACTCTTTGTGTTCGGTGAAATACTATTTACGAGCTGATTTCCGTTTCAATTTATCTTAATGATTGCAACATACTTAAATCACACCAACATTTATGCAATTGTTGTTGCCGTTAGAGCACACATCAACGTACCGCACATTCAAGGGAAAAGACAATTCATTTATTACAAGTAGAATAGTCTAAGAGTACCTTTTAATAATAAAAGGCACTTTTGAACGTCAATTACATGAGAAAAAAATTAAAAACATTGAATTCCCCGTTCCAAAAGGTGGTTTAGTATGGAGAAGAATGGGCAATAAACTCCTTTGTAAGGAATCTATAAGAAATCTCCATTTTTTTCAAATCGATTTTAAGCAACATAACATAACATACCATCACGCCTGTATTCCCCGAAGGGTTAGGCAGAGGTGTAACAATGTACACCCACAGTTCGCCGGTATGTTTAGGTCCCATGTAATAGGGGGCGAACCTATTGCCATTAACCGGGCACAAATCCAAACTACAAGCTGCTACTGAAAATTTCATAGAAAAACCCAATAACACTTTTTGCTCGACCTGGGAATCGAACCCAAGACCTCTAGCGTAGCAGTCGCGCTTAGGACCACTAGGCTACCGAGGCAGTTAAGGCGATTTTAAGCAAATCATTGTGTAATCGATAGCTTCACGAGAAACATATACCCACATTACAAAGATCACAATTTTTTATGTATTCTAGTACGTCTCAGTGACGTTCACATTCAAATCTCAATCTGTCAGATCTTGACATTAATTGTCGCCGAGATGAAGTTGAGACTAGATTTTAAACGTTTATAATCACGAGAATTGGCCTTCAGAGTAAGATAGAAACGTACCCACAGAGTACCATATAACATAGGAAAAAGGAAAATTGTTGCATATCTCATCGTCATCAGCCTACAACAGCACACTGCTGGACATAGGCCTCTCCACTTGCACGCTACTTAGCTCGATTTTCGGCAACTCTCATTCAGTTGCTACCTAGCCTGAGGGCGTTCCATCTTACGCTTGCCGATTCGCAGTCTCCACTCATCGGTTCTACGGCTAATATGGCCGCCCATTCCCACTTCTATAAGCTATGTCGACAACCCTGGTTCTCTGCCGGATCAAATATCTCACATATCCTGGCAACCTTATAAATAATATCGCATCGCTTGCACTATACACAATCTTTCCCAGCGCTACGGTCAAGAGTATTCACGTACCCCTTTATTTAATACAAGTCGTGATCTTGCAAACGCGATGTGCGCTAAGGCTCGACTGTAGATACGGACGATTGGATTTTAAGATGAAAATGGAGATTGTGACGTCATAAAGAATATTGTGTTTATTTTTGTACCGCTATGTTGAACTCGGATATTGAAAAATGGATTAACTTTAGATTTTTTAAGAGGCAAAAGGAATTCATGAAAGTGTTCCGTTTTTTCGTAGATCTTTTAATATCAATTTATGTGTATTTACTCCTTACTTTGCCAAAATTGACATTTGTACAGGGTGTTAGGGTAAATAAGGTAGTACAATACTCATGAAAATGAACAACTTTTACCATAGTACGAACCGTAAAATCGAAAAGAAAGATCAACTGCTCCATACATTTATGTTCGCATATCTCGACAACATGTAAGGAACAGCTGATTTTTTGCATTTTTAAATTTGCTTTCATAGTAAAAGTGGTTTATTTTCATATGCAGTACACTCCAATGTATGTCCCTTGTTTAAACTAACATCTTGTATATCTAGCAGGAGGACAATGTTAGAATTAGTTATAGCAATAACACACGTTGACATTGTTCATTATCATCTTTAGTTTTCGTGGCACTGTGTCTTTGTCACTACAGATATGCAGAAGAGATAGATATTGGCCGCAAAGTCTCTCTTTCTTCTAGAGAGCGGCCGGTACTGCAAGAGTATTTTTTTCTTTGTCCATTCTCAATGGCGAGGGTTTATACCACTCACTCCATTTTTTTTAGGGATGGAAAAACATCGTATGGTTTCTTCCGCTCTGGGCGGAGTGGAAGGAAGTGTCAAATGGTCCTGGTTCTGATCGGACGGTGAGCCACCCAACGCTCGCCGTCCGCAGGCCTGTGCCTGTAGTGGCCAAGAACCGCCCTGCGACTCCCGACTCCCGGGGCGTCTTCTTTTAATGACGGTAGAAACATACTTATGTCACCACACGCCATGGTACGTCAGGGATGTGTACTCATTGTCTACATTCCATCTCATTAAGCTTAGCTAACTTAGCTGATAAGCACGCGTGAGGTGGTACACAAGTGCTTCACCTGCGATATATCCCGAGGGTAATTAAATATGCGCCAACATAGCATGGCACATCAAGACGTGACCACTACCCTGCCACCGTTTCCTGGGATCCCTGGGGTCATCACACAGAGAACTCGCATAGTAACGACCTCAGGTCACCCTTAACACAACCGCACGCCAATAAAACTAAGTATAAAGTTGCACACTTAACTAATTAAGCAGCGGCCATGATGGGCCTACAGTAATGGAACCAAAACATTTAGCGTTGTTACAGTTCTGTATATCAACATTTTGGTGAGCATTAATGGAATGTTGTAGTAAAGGTCGTGTGTAAACTTTTGAGAAAACGACTAGAAATAGTAGTAAGAAGCAAGTAATTTTTGGCTTCGTCATTATTGAAGATGAAACCAAGAAATTTTGTACATATTTTGGAACTAGATGAGAAATAAACAAACATATTTTGTTCAAGCGTTTTTGATTAAAAAAACGCTGCCCGAGCTAACTATTCCACATGAAAGAAGTCGCGAGCAGAACCTACTTATTCATATGTACATACCATCACGCCTGTATTTCCCGAAGGGTTAGGCAGAGGTGTACTAATGTACACCCACAGTTCGCCGGTATATTTAGGTCCCATGTAATAAGGGGCGAGCCTATTGCCATCAACCGGGCACAAATCCGAACTCCGAGCTGCTACTGAGAATTTAATAGAAAAACCCAATACCACTTTTTGCTCGACCTACGAATCGAACTCAAGACCTCTAGCGTAGCAGTCGCGCTTAGGACCACTAGGCTACCGAGGCAGTTATTCATATGTATAATTTAAAAATGCCTATATTCAATGCTTCTACAATTCACCCTTCATGGTAATAGCCAATAATGTCTGTACTTATCGACTAACCTGCCACTATAATTTCCTTGGTTCTAGTTTTTTACCCAACAATTTCTGTATCAGACGGTGACCAACTGTTGAGTCGGAAGATAATGAGGGATAATAATAGACTAGTGATAATTATATCTCGCCTATAGCACTGGTGTGTGGCCACGTAACACGTGGCTGGCCGTGTGCGGTCTGTGTATGTGAGTTTATAAAATTATTAAATGATTTAAAAATAACTGCCTCGGTAGCCTAGTGGTCCTAAGCGCGACTGCTACGCTAGAGGTCTTGGGTTCGATTCCCAGGTCGAGCAAAAAGTGTTATTGGGTTTTTCTATGAAATTCTCAGTAGCAGCTCGGAGTTAGTATTTGCGCCCAGTTAATGACAATAGGCTCGCCCCTTATTACATGGGACCTAAATATACCGGCGAACTGTGGGTGTACATTGTTACACCTCTGCCTAACCCTTCGGGGAATACAGGCGTGATGGTATATTTTTTATATATTTTTTTATTTTAAAAATAAACATACATACACACATACCATCACGCCTGTATTCCCCGAAGCGTTAGCCAGAGGTGTACCAATGTACACCCACAGTTCGCCACTATGTTAAGGTCCCATGTAATTGGGGGCGAGCCTATTGCCATTAACCGGGCACAAATCCTAATTCCGAGCAACTGAGAATAAACTAATATCTGAGAATTTCACAGAAAAACCCAATCATCATTTTTGCTCGAACTGGGAACTCAAGACCTCTAGCAGTCGCACTTAGGACCACTAGGCTAACGAGGCAGTTAAAAATAAATTGGTAAAATATTATTCAGGAATGTGTTAAAGTGCTACCTAAGTCTTAAGTAAGAACAAGTAAAGACTCACCAGACCTTTTGTATTTCACTGTCAAGCTACTACGGTTTTGTTGGGCTTATTTTATAAGTTATGTTACCTTTTTGTGAACTAAAAATGAATAATAATAAGTGAATGCTCCCACGATACACTAAGACAAAACTAACAAAAAAGTATTAAATGTAGGTAGTTGTAATTTATTTGATGACGTTTTTCAAATACAGAATGAACTAAACCGCTTTTTTAATCGACAAAGGATCTGTTGCGATACCTTGCCATAGTAAAATAATATTTTGAAGATTTTAGCTTGGTCTGGATTTGAAATAGGAATTACAAATGGTACAGTATTTTTATTCTTTTTCTTTAGCATTAGAGGCTATCAAATACAAATTCAAATTAATTTATTTGTCCTAATATATATGTATTGTCTTACTGTTTTGAGACCAAAACAGACCCAGACGTTCAAATGTTAATAATAAATGCTGATTTTAAATTTATTGCACACTGGCTGTTACCCTAGACTTACACTAGCGTTAAGTAACGTTTTTGGTTACTGGTCCGCTCCCGTAGATCGTAGCATGATGTTATGTAGCCAATGACACTCACAAATAACGTGGCTTTGTATGGGTAAAATAATTTTCAAAATTTGTTCAGTAAATCCAGAGATTACCCCTTACAATCCCACAAACTCACAAACTTTACCTCTTTATTATATTAAGTATTGATATTTCAAGAGGAAAAAAACTCACGAATTTATTCTAACAAATTTTACTATAAGACTGAGATAAAATATTAAAAAAAAATCCGCGGTTGCCTTCGGAAGTTGACGATCAAAATGCCTTTTTTTCCATGTTTCATTGTTGAGCCCATAATTAAAGTTGTTTGTATTCATGAGTACTTTTATCCAGTAAAAGATACACTGTAAAAATCAGCCAGTATCCTATCCAAAGCTAACAATTGGTTTACAAAGAACTGTCAAAAATATTCACGAAGCTACAAACCAATAGAGATTTATCAATTGAATTTAATAGTTATCCATTCGAATTAAGGTACATATTTCAATGGTTGGTGATTGATTAAAATCCAAATGTAATAATACTAGAAAATATCAATAGGAAAGACTTCAAAATTAATTCTCGAAAAGACGTAATCACATTACAATACGCCGATATAGCAATGGCAGAATTGACTAAATTCCACGAGTTCTTTCATCTAAAAATCAAAGCGACCGAAGTATTACGAGAGCAGGGGCGGACTTACCCCGTCAGAAAGGCCCGGGGCGGTAAAAATCGCCCGCGTCAAAGTTAATAAATATCATTCTACGAGACCTGTATATTTTTCCGGGATAAAAATTCCTCTATGTGTTATGCCACACTGCAATTTATCTCAGTGACAAATTTTATCCAAATCTGTTTAGCCGTTTAAGCGTGAAAGAACAACAAAACAAACATCCGTCCATCCATCCATCCTCACAAACCTTTGTATTTATAATATTGGTACGATAGTAGGATTATAATATTGGTAGGAAGTCGGATTAATATAAAAATTTGTATTGTGTTGACTTTTGTTCTTAAAGTCTTCAGTTTGTGGTTTTTTGAACGAAACAGTATAGGGAACGCCACACGGTAAGTCAGAACTGCTTTATAGCGGACATAGGATTTGGTTAAGAGAACTTGTCGAGATTTGTCAATGGTTCAGAGGCCCAGCCGCCCCTGCCCTTAGTCCGCCCCTGTACAAAAGAAAAATAAAAACAATCAAAGCAACCAACGTTTAGTTTCGACGAGAATTGGGACGCTTTTGTAGGAAATATGTACCAAATTACTTTGAATTATTTCGTCGAAGATAATCGGCGAAAGTTAGAAGGTTTCATTATTTATTTATTAAAACCTTTTGCACATAATGTAAATAATACACTGTACAAAGGCGGACTTAATGCCTTTGGCATTTTCTACCAGTCAACCTTAGGGTGATGCAGAGACAAAACATAGTAGGTGCAAGAAACAGAAAGTTTCCAGGAATAAAATCATCATCATCATATTATCAGTTTCAATGAGAAATATCGCAAATATTTAAAGGTACTGCGAGGTTGTTTTTTTAAGTTTTTGTAATACTAACATGCATACTAGGGGCGTTCGATGCCTACGAACAAAAGATTATTATTTTTATTAAATTTTTCTGCTTAACTTGTTGTTTATTTTTAAGTATATTATGCTTTATAAGATTAGTTTTCAATAGTGTGTTTAGATTACTATTAGATGTCGTAATGGCCCAGTGGTTAAGGCACCTTTAATGCATGAGGTTGCCGGTTCGATACCGGTCAAGTACCAAAGTGACTTTTTAATTTATACTTTCTAAGTTTATCTTAAACATCGTGTGGAATCCTGGACTTATAATTAATGTAAGTCCACCTACTTTGCCCAAAAGTAGAAAAAAAAAGTATTTTTTAAATCATTGACTCACTCTTGAATTGTCAAGGAGTAAATCAGTCAGAATCTTAAAGCTTGTGGTTGGTCTAAACAGTCGGTTCTATGGAGAAGAACGAGCAAAAAACTCCATGACCACTGTTTTAAAATCAATAAAATATTACAAATTTAGATTTCATCATTCATGTTGAATCTACGGGTACATGAAACTGCCTATCTGACCTGCACAACCCAAATACGAGTAACACAAAACAAACCCCTTGTTGTGATTAGTTATCAGACTTTCGGGAAATTCAGTCACCGATATCATAGAAAAACATCAATCAATTTTATAAAACAAATAGCAATCACATTGTTCACTGATTTGCTCCCACCGCGCCGTATGGGGGTTGAGATAGAAGTCTTTGAACCCTACCTACCCCCTAAGGGGACGAAATGTAATAAGAAACATCGCTACGAACACAAGTTCGTTAAAGTAATTCTGTTTACATTATCCTCTTGTCTAAAAAAATAACGTTTCTGGAAGAAATCAGTTTAAATGGTAAAGGTGAATTAGTAAACTGGTTAGAAAGATTCGGTTTCTTAAATAAAAGATGTATAACTGGCTTCTGCCCGCAACTTTGCCTGCGTGGAAATCAAGTTCATCATAAAACATTTTTATGGTACTCAGCAATATTGCGTCTTGCTATCAGTAAATGTTTTTTCGTAATCGGACTATCTAGTACTTTTAGAGATGACGTCTTCCGTACAAATACAAACAAACTTAACCTCTTTATAACATTAGTTTAGAATATGGAAGTCCAGTTTGTATATTTTGAAAGAAAATTCATTAGTTATATTAATATACTAATAATAATAATATACACATGACGTGAACGTCGTGGAGGTCGAGAATGACAAGAAGATCAAGACTTGGCTCGTGAGATTGTCGACATGTGGGATGTAGACTCAGCGATCATTGTGCCGATTGTTGTTACAGCCAATGGCTTAATTGCCAAGAGCTTCGACTAACGTCTAAGGAGGCTCTCGTTAGGCGGCTGGATCAACGGCTTGATTCAGAAAGCGGTACTCCTAAACACGGCGCGTGTTGTAAGAAGATTCCTTTCTCAGGAGCCCTGACCATCGGTGGCTTGGACCTCGTTCCCGACGCCCGTGGGCTACTATCTTTTATATTTTTAAATGTTTTTATTTCGATTTTAATATCTAAAAATATAATTTATAAAGACGAAAGATTTATTTGTTTGTTTGTAACGAATAGGCTTCAAAACTACTAGACCGGCTTTAAACATTTTTTCTTCAATAGATAGCTATATTATTCCTGAGTAACATAGGCTTTATGCCATCACGCTTCGACGCACGAGAGCGGAGCAGTACTCAAAGACGTAACTTAACGCGCTTAAATCGCGCACAGTTCGCTAGTAAAAAATATTTCTAACAACAAATCATGATGTGTTTCAAAAAACGCAAAAAGGTCATCAGGAATAAAAAATTATACTGCATATCAACCTACAAGCATTTATTAATTTTCATTTTCAAAGGTAACCCCACTGTATAAAATCATCAACAATGCCCCGGAACCGGTCTGTGAACCTTGTATCAACTTTGAAAGATAAAGTCGAAAGCGACTCGCTGGTGACATCAGGCGCATCATCTTCAGCAGCAAATAAAAATGGAACATAAAACACATTTATCATCAAACCAAAATCCAACTTTTCCTTGTAAACTCTCTCAAATTCCGTTCTTGGAAATATCTTGCCTATGTCCAGACCGAAATATTCTAGGAACTTCTCCATAGCTTCATAGTATACCTCCTTGAGGTGTGACAAGTGATCCCTTCTGAATTCTTGGTCAGTGCCGTTGAAAATGAAGTATAGGAAGTCAAGAATTGGACAACCATAGTGACTGATTTGGAAATCTATTGTTAAAACTTCTTGTAGGTCTCCATTCTGAAAGAAATTGTATTTTTATAAACACTTGGAAATTTAACTATTCACCTTTACTGTCTCACGAAAACGTTACTTGAAATTAAACAATTTTATTAATTGACTAGAGACGATTGCAAATATCTCAATAACGTGAGAACTAGAAAAAACGAAGAAGGAAAAAAGATATAGTTAATGAAGACTAACCAAGCGCAGGAGATTTTATGGTGCACAAGTGTGTGCGCAAACACAGATGCACTCTCTTTTCCCGTGTCTCACCACTAACTTCCAAACGCCGGGCTGCTACTGAGAAATTCGCAATGATAAAACCCAGTAACACTTTTTGCCCTATCTAGGAATCGAACCCAGGATTCCACGATTGCCGCCTCGCTTGTGACGACAATACCGACAGGACAGGGAAGGAAATATAACTAACAAACGACGTCATAATATTAAACCTTCACGCAAATATCAAACCTAATTTGTTAATATTAAATTTGGAACTTACAACTTCTTTGCCCATGACGTTATTAAGCTTGAAATCTCCATGACAGAGAGTACAAACACCCGAGGTATCATTCATGTACTTAGGATAATTATCTACTTTTTCTAAAATCTTCTGTTCTACTTTCTTCCTCACGTCAGGTTCTAGACAACTAATGGAATAATCATACATGTTTTTCACAAATCCATACCAATCCTCTTCAAAATTGAAAGGCTGTTTCATTGTTTCAACGTTTTCTTTAAAATACTCAGGTCTTTTCTCTCGAAAGACCAGCGAAAGAGCATGAAACTTGCCAAGCTGTTCTATGCACATTTTAGCGTAATCCACACTAACCGTCTCCATTCTGTTATACACTTTGAATCCTCGCTTTCCTAAGTGTTCAAGTATTATGGATTTTGGATTGCATTCTTCAAAAGTCTTTGCCATTTGAAATCTATCTTTGATAGGTATATTGGCTTCATCTTGTAGTTCTCCGAAGATTTTAAAGAGCTCTGTATAAATGTAAGCTTCTCTCTTGAAGACTCCTGATACTGAGTATATTTTCATTTGTTCATTCTCCGGTATATTCTTTACAAATATATTTAGTTCTTTCGCACCATCAGCAGTGTTTCCTTTAACGTCTACTTCGTACAGGGTACCCATGAAACCGGCACCACTTGGTGTTAATTTCTTACTTACAACATCATAAGTTATAAATCCTTCACTTCTGGCTATACTTTCTATTGATTCGTTTAGTTTTGGTGGTAAAATATCAATAGAAATGTTGCCTTCACTGGGATTTTCTTTTGCTTCCATTTTTATTGTATAAACAGCAAAACGACAGATTCCAATGGTAGAATCTCTGTTTTATTTTTATCAAATCTTAATCTGATAACGTTACAAGGTAAACTGAGTACCGATAAATATAATCATCGGTAAAAAGAAATTCACAGCACACTCGTATCACATAGTATCACAAACATGAATTTTAGTATGAATACACTAAATTGCAAGTAGTTTTATACAAAGATCACATTACACAACATGACTCACACATCAATGAAACTGGAATGAGCGAATGTAAAACGCGTGCGACACATGTGCCGATTTTCGGAATCATTCGGCTAACTTCGGAAACGCTCGGCTTCGGGAATACTTGCTTGTTACCAACTTACCGCAAAACCGCACTGTGACGTAATTTATTATTTTGGCACCGCTGTTGGTATCATCATTATGACTTATCAATGCTTTTACTATTACCTACCAAGTTTCTTATATTTTTTGACTGTATATAAGTTTGTTTTTTACACTTATATTATAAAGCTGCAGAGTTTGTTTGAACGCGCTAATCTTTAGAACTACTGGTTCAATTTGAAAAAATCCTAAAGCATTATATAGCCCGATTATCGAGGTAAGCGATAGGCGATATAATTATATCATCGCGCTACGATCCATGGAAGCAGAACAGTAACCAAAGACATAAATTAATGCGGAGTACAGCTAATAGGTAATATAGAAACATTTAGAAACTATTAATAGATGTTTATTTTTGTGCAAAAATAAAATATTGTTTAATTAACAATTTATCTAATGTATGGAGCCATTAGTGGTCCCTATAAGGACCTAATAAATTAATTAAATATTTCAATACATTCCTAAAATGTCAACTATTTACTTGCGAGATCTGCAGAATGAATCCTACTAGCCATGATTTATTATGCAAATAAGAAATAATATCGAGAAGCATATTGTCAGGAGATTCCTTTCTTTCCTGTCTTGACCACCAGTAGTATAGATATTATCTCCGATGACGGTAAACTACTATTATTAGATTTTTACATGTTTTTATAAATACAAAAAAATATTTTATAAGAATAAATGAATACAATCAAAATGAATCACGCAATAAGGTAACAAAACTTTATTTAACCCATATTAACAAATACATACGCATTTGAACAAAGAACTTGAAACAAAATTTAAATAACGCCCCACTCAATATAATCGTCAACAATACCTTGAATTCTCTTCTTATACTTATCATGAACTTTAAAACTTAAACAGCTCATATCACGTTTCGTTAAATCTGGGACATCGTCTTCAGACACAAACATGAAGGGGAGAAATATGAGAGCATGCATTAGGCCATACTCCAACTTCTTATTATACTCCTTCTCAAACTCTTCTCTTGAATAAAAAGAGTTCACGTCAATGTCGAAATATTTCAAGAACTTAGTCATCGTATTGTGATACAAATCTTTGAGATCCGACAGGTGGGCTCTTCGGAATTCTCGATCGGTACTGTTTATGATGAAATAGAGGATGTCAGAAATTGGACAACCGAAGTTCATTAGCTGATAGTCCACTGTTACTATTTCTGCTTCTTCTTGATCCTTAAGAAAGAAGAAAATATAATTAATAACTTAGATTGGAGTGTTAAAGTTCAGCTCACCATCGATCAATTGATAGATTTTTTATGAGTTGTCGAAACACGATTCTCTTATAGTTTTTGTATGGGTCTAAATTCATTTTACTGTTGATTGAAAAATAATTTGGTTTTCACGTACAATAATGTAACATATTTAGAATACTTTGACGTAATTAATTTAATTTTTAACCCCCTACGCAAAATCGAAGGGTTGTTATAAGGTCGATGTGTCTGTGTGTGCATGTATGTGTGTGCCTGTCTGTAGCATCGTAGCTTCCGAACGCATGAACCGATTTTAATTTAGTTTTTTTTGTTTGAAAAGTGAATTAGTCGGAAGTGTTCCTAGCTATGTTTAATGGAAATCGGTTCAGCGATTTCAAAGTTATCAGCTCTTTGTTAGCAGCGGAAGGGATTTTTATTTGTCGGTCGGGGGTTACTTAAAATTTTTAATTTTGTGTTTTTAGAGATACATAGGTTTTTTATTTTGGCAGTTCTAAGCCCAAATAAGGCAGTAGTTTAATTATACTCAAATAATTTAAAGTATTATTACTGTATAACTATAAAAACAATAAAAAGTACTTACAATCATCTTTGTCAGTATATTATTAGGCCTATAATCACCATGACACAAGCATCGTTTACTTGCATCATCAGTGTAATTAATTAAAAACCTTTCAGCTAAACGTCGACAAAACTTCTCAACTCTTTCCTTGGCATCTTCATCAATATTATCCAAGGGAGTTTTTATCATACTTTGAACAAATCCGCGCCATTGTTCACCATCTTTGTAAGGTGGTTCTTTAGTTTTGATTTCTTTTTCAAAAAAATCGTGACGTTTATCTTTTACTACAAACGTGAGAGAGTGAAACTTGGCAAGTTCTTCAATCGCCATTTTAGCAAATTTTATTGAAACTACATCCATTCTATGGCCTGTGTCAAAACCTTTTTTCGCCAAATTCTCCAAAATGATCACTTCTTCACTACTCTCATTGTAACATTTCGCCATTTTGAATCTTTCTTCTATAGGTACTTCTGCTTCTTCCTGCAGTTCTTCAAATATCTTCGCAAGTTCTTTGTAGGTGAACAACTCAGTTTTATAAGCATCGCTTATGGATATTATTTGCATATTGTTCTCACCTGGAATTACACTTTTGACAAATATGTTTAACTCTTTATCGCCTTCTTTTGTTTTCCCTTTTAAATCAATCTCGTAGAGTAAACCAAGATAGTTGCCACCGTTCGTGCATAGTGATGTCTTTTCTACATTACATTTCGTGAACCCTGTTTTTTCAATGATTCCTTTGATAGCCTCATCCAGTTGGTTTGATATTTCATTTGGACAAATGTACTTGTTTTCAAGCTGATGGTTTTCGGCACATATTTCCACTTGCATTTTGACTTACGTGACACACGCTAGTTAAGTAATACCGTGGCTCAGTAACACAGACTTACATTTATAACAACATAATAAATGTTGAGGTCCTGTCACATTGGCACTACGTGTGTAACAAACACTTTTTTTATCAGTATCAAGATTTTTTTATACCACTATTTTTTTTTTATCGTGATTTGTATAATTATATCTTTTGTTGGAGATCCTAAATAAATCTATAAAAATATCATAAATGCAAAAGTAACTTTGTCTGTCTGTTAGGCTTTCATGACTAAACCACTAAACCGATTTTGATGAAATTTGGTCATTTTGAACCCCAAGAAAGGACATAGACTACGGTTTATTCCGCGACATAGTCTGCGTCCGCGGTAACCGACATCTATGCGGACAAAGTCGCAGGCAAAAGCTAGTAAATGAATAAATAGTGTGCATAACACCTTACAATGACTTTTAGAAATATAAACAAGGAATTAACTATCGTGTCCCACGTACGAACAATGATAACGTAATCATTGGATGCATTGTACTTCAATCAATAGAGTTTCATTAACCAAATTATATGAATATTCTCCTATTTGAAGAGCGACATCCTGCCTCGATAAGATAAAATAGATAAATATATACCTCTTATATACAATACAATATTTAGCTAATACTTAGTGCTGTTATTTTTGAATTGTTTTTATTAGCATTGTAATTAAGAGAGTTAGGAAGTTAATATGAAAATATCTATGTGATACAATTTATATAATAATACCAACCTATTATTGGCCTCTTCTCATACAGAAAAGGCACGAGCATTGACCACGCTTACTCAAGACGCGTCAGCGATTTTAGACGTACATTAATTATAAGTCCAGGGTTCCTCACATTGTTTTCCTTCACTGATCTCAGTGATGTCCAAGATAAACTTAAATTTACATATGAAGCAGAAAAATCACATAGTCCCCGACCCGTGAACCGTGTCCTGTTGCGAACACACAACCTTGCCAAATCGGCTTTTGTTTCGGATGGGAAAGCATCAAATAACTTCTCCTGCTCTGAAGGGGCGGGAGGGAGTGTCAGACTTTTACTGACTAAAACCCATCCATGTTCCTTCTTATGCCCTTTGCATTCCAAGGGCGCGGTATATCTTTCGAACAACCCGCAGCCAATGGGTATAATGGCAATATAATATGGCCCGAACAGAATTGAATTAAAAAAAAATATTGGTACTTGCCCGGATCAGAACCCACAACTCCCTGTACAAGTAGTGGACGCCTTATTCGCTAAGCCATCACAAGAAATATTTTGAAATCTGCTATATCTTACTATATCTATATGTATCTTTTTATCTAACATAACATAACATACCATCACGCCTATATTCCACGAAGGGTTAGGCAGAGATGTAACAATGTACACCCATCTTCTTATCTATTTATCTATTTTTTTAATAATGTTATAATATTTTGTGAAAGTTTGTGAGGATGGATGGATAGATGGATGTTTGTTACTCTCACACGCTTAAACGGCTGAACGGACCCGGATGAAATTTAGCACTGAGATAGATTGAACTGTAGAGTAACACATAGGATCATTTTATCTCGGAAAAATGTACGGTTTCCGTTGGATATTGTATAAAATTTGACGCGGACGATGTCGCGGGCAGAAGCTAGTCTTGCATAGAACGGACATTAAATTACAGTACGCTGATAATATTTTTCCATTGTTGTACAATAATACCTAGGTATTAAGGTAGGTATTAAGTAATACTAGTACATATCTGAGACCTAGACATGTGATTATGTACTCGTATAAGCGTGTGTCATGAATTTCGATTCAATTTTTGTTCTTATTAACTATTGAAAAGAATGGGCAGGGCAGGTAGGCGTGTTAAGTTTCTGTAAGGCTCAACGCAAACAGAACATATATATGATCGAACCGTTTTCATTTATTAGTTGACTAGTACATTGCCCACGAAGGTGTATGTTCACTCCTTTTACCCCTTTATGGGATAGCTAAAAAATCAAATATTCTTATACTATATTATTTACTTACTTTTGTATCAAGTTGAAAAAAACCACGCACATTTCTTTGTTCACTCGCATTAAATTACGTCGTTGGTTACTGCACCACTCCCATAAGTCGTAGCGTGATGTTTTAAAACCTATACTATTCCTCATAAGTTTAGCTATCATATACAATTTTTTTTATCGAATTCGGCTAGTAGTTCCAGAGATTAGCGCGTTTAAACAAAAATCTCATCAGCTTTATTATTCACTGGCTGTTGCCCGCGGCTTCGCCCACGTCGACCTAAGTGTCACTCAACTAATTAAGTATTGAATACTATGTCATCATAATCTTCCAAGCAGGTCGAATGGTTGCTAAGGTGACTGCTACTAGTTACGACTGTGGGATTTAGAAATTTCTCTGTAGATGCCCGGTGTCTGAATTTGTGTCCGGTTGGTTAATACATATTAGTACAGATTTAAAACCGTACTGGTTGAGCAGTTTATCGGTGCTTACCGTAATGAGAGTATAACATCTCCGCCAAAAACCACACGTCATGTACTTGTGTCGTTGTAAAAACGTACTTACATTACAGGGATTGTAAACATTTTTTTACATAGATGTATGTAGTGAGTTTGTAGGTGCGTCTCGATCGACCGCCGCTCCAAGGTTACAGCACATGGCTCCACACCTAAATTATGTCACAACTGGCAGAAGGCAGCTGAAATATTAAAAGGGATGTCTTGCCAAGACTCAGGAGGTGGTACCTACGGTTTGTGCTTTATGTATCAAACGCTTGGTAAAGTTTAAAAGATTAATATACATGGATGGATGCAATTGCTATTAGGATATGGATGTGACGTAATTTTTTTTTTAACTTGCAAATGTACAATAAAATATATAAAATTAAATAAATAATTCTATAACTTATAATTAAATCGTAGCGAAGTCAAAACTGTACTTATAATATTTTTGAAAATAGTAATTGCTACGAGGTCGGGAAATGATTCTAATGTCAAAAATATAATTTTTTGTCCGTTTGTTTATTAGAGCATCACGCCAATACAGCCGGACAGATTCTGTTCAATTTTTGTATATATATTCCACATGGGGCAAATTTGACCGTAGACTATAAATAAGCACACTATCTACTTTGGAGGAGGAGCAACGTTGCATAATGCTTTCTTGCTCGTTCTTCTCCATAGAGACCTTCGTTTTGGAACGAGCAACTAGCTTTAACAGCTGGAAATTGAACTTCTGAAATAATCATCATCACGCTACGCCTTGAAGGAGCTAAGCAGTCAATCATGGCAAATTAGAACGGCTATTTTAAAGCATCCTATCTAAATACGTCCGATGACCGCCTTCTAAATCGCTAGGCTTGAGTTCGGTCCACAATGACTTCTTTACTTTAAGTGAATCTAAATATTTTTTCAATTCTTGAAGATGTCAAAGCAATAATAAAATACAAGTAGTCATTCTTATAACATAACGTTTATACATAGTTATATATTGATAACTTTTTATTGATTCCAATTGTTTTATAGTAGCGTTCAAAGTAACGCTCGCAAAACATCGAGGAGCATTAAAAAAATAAGTAATTGCAATTAAAACTTGTACCCCTAAAAATAAAATTGAACTTTGGCCTCCAATATCTCGTTAAACAAAAGAATCTCAGGTATATTGGAACAAGCTGCTAGCTGCTATACAACTTTCCGTCTAACTTCTTGACAATTCAAAAGTGTTAATGTTCTAATTGAAATAAATGCTTTAACTTTGATTTTGTTATGCCAGAATGGTGCCAAAAATCTCAAACGGCGCAAATATAACCTTCTTAGAAGCTACGTATTGAACAGTTTGGGGTTGAAACACTAGAGTCATGGGGTCCGAGCGCTCATTTAGTTTTTCGGGACATCGCCGAGCGCCTGATGAGCTTCCTTTAGTTTTAATTTGTAAGTACATAATTATGTAGTTTATAAAAAGGGATGTCTTTTTATGTATCATTACAGAAAAAAGGAAATATGAAAAGAAAACAGTACCTTTTGGTTCCGATAAGTTTATTTTTACACCAGCCTTATTTGGAAATCACAAAACAGAATCCCGAATCAAAAAATAAGAAGACATACATACATAACATCACACCTGTATTCCCCGAAGGCTTAGGCAGAGGTGTAAGTTACACCTCTGCTCAAACCCTTCGGTGAATACAGGCGTGGTGTGAACTGTGGGTGTACATTGGTTACACCTTGTAACAAATGTACGCCCACAGTTCGCCGGTCCTATTTAATAGGGGCCGAGCCTATTGCCATTCTGGCACAAATCCTAACTCTGAGCTGAGAATTTCATAGAAAACTCAAAGAACACTTTTTGCTCTACCTGGAAATCCAATCTAAGATCTAGCGTACCAGACGCGCTTAAGACCACTAGGCTAACGAGGCAGTTAAGAAGAAAACCCTCCAAACAAAACTCGCGATATATCATGATACAGATACAGGTATGTAGGTACGATTTTTCAATTTGTTTTGTATTTTGTTTTTCTGAACACTAATATTATTATTCAACGAAACGCATTGTGAATACTGTGACCGCCAAATGTTTCTTGGCTTAGCAACCAGACGCGGTAGGTACTCGCTCAAAAAGTTTGTACTGCCCACACGAACGGCCAACAGGTAGGTAGGTAAGTAGGTAGGTAGGTAGTTAGGTATTGTTCTGAGGTGTGTCGCGTGTCAGGTCGATCGTCCCAAGGCTAAATCGGTTAGTGTTAAAGGGATGGGCTCGCGGACAGTCCGATACTTTGGTCGATACATTTTATGTATTTTAAGGTCCTATCCGAACACGGGACACCGAAATACACACTTTTTTGTCTCATAGTCTGGCGTATTGGTACATATTTCCTAAAAGAAGACTGAAAGAACTTTTTTGGATGTTCAAGGGTTCAAAGACGCGAGACGACTCCCGGCCACCGTAGATACGGGCCTGTGGACGGTGAGCAATGGGTAGCTCACCGTCCTTACATTTAAATAACGACAGGCCGTATCGACGGCGCGTTCGTGTTCCACGCGCGCCTCAAAGAGATGTCAGCATAGAGAAAGGGCCACTGAGGGCCGATGCCTGCCGGGGTTGCGGGTTGTTCGTAAGAGATACCGCGCCCCCGGAACGCAAAGGGCACAAGAAGGAACATGCGTGGATTTTAGTCAGTAAAAGTATGACACTCCCTCCCGCCCCGCCCAGGGCGGGAGAAGTTATTTGATGATTTCCCACCCCGCAAAAAAAAAGGGTTCAAAGAAAAGACTTACTTATAAATATTTAATGAAAGTATAACAGTATCATGGTAAAAAAATCGTAAAGGAAAGCATTGAAAATCGGTTTGTCGCATAGATCTCCGAATTTTGAGCGTATACTGTATAATGTTATGTAATGACATTATAGGGAATTTCAGGAACTAAACTACATACTTATAAATTGTTCTACTGACCTGTGTATTTTTTTCACAATTTGAAGAAAACTTCAAAATTACTGTTATTTAACTGCCTCGTTGGCCTAGTGGTCCTAAGCGCGACTGCTACTTTAGAGGTCTTGGGTTCGATTCCCAGGTCGAGCAAAAAGTGTTTTTGGGTTTTTCTATAAATTTGTCAGTAGCAGCTCGGAGTTAGGATTTGTGCCCGGTTAATGGCAATAGGCTCGCCCCCTATTACATGGGACCTAAAAACATACCGACGAACTGTGGGTGTTCATTGGTACACCTCTGCCTAACCCTCTGGGAAATACAGGCGTGATGGTATGGTACTGTTATTTTTGTGTTTATTCGATTCAACTAACATCAAACGTATCGCTATTTTGAATCTTATTTGCGATGCGTTATTGTCAATTACCTAAACATTTGCTTACGACAGGGCCTTAAGGTGAATTTTACCGAACTTTTATATCTAAAATAAGTTTTATATAAAATAACGGCTGATATCGAAAACAAAAATATAATTATTATATTCCGGTTAAGAGAGAGCGCAAACAAGAAGCCTACCACCATCTCTTAAAACATCACCAATTTAATATTACGTTGTGATTTTAGTAGTTGGATTTTCAACTCTTGGAGCTGAGCCGAGCGCTGAAAATCCAACAGTGCGCAAGGCAAAGTAATATTAAATAATCCTGTTTTAAGAGATCGTGTTAGGCCCCCTGAGCGACATGCTCTAACATTTCATTTGTTAATTGATAATAAACTAAAAACCACACAAACAGAGTAGAAAATTGTGTACAAAATATAATTTCTTGCGATATTTATTGTCTTGTAGATAATTAGGAAATTTTCAACTATATTCCTTTTATTTTGATGTACGCCTAGCTTCTGAGTCCGCGTCTAATTCGATATATTATCCTACGAACATCGTTCATTTCTCCGCAATAAAAAGTAACCTATGTACTATAAACCATCACGCCTGTATTCCCCGAAGGGTTAGGCAGAGGTGTAACAATGTACACCCACAGTTCGCCGGTATATTTAGGTCTCATGTAATAAGGGGCGAGCCTATTGCCATTAACCGGACACAAATCCTAACTCCGACCTGCTACTATGAATTTCATAGAAAAACCCAATAAAACTTTTTGCTCGACCTGGGAATCGAACCCAAGACCTCTAGCGTAGCAGTCGCGCTTAGGTACACTAGGCTACCGAGGCAGTTCTATGTACTATTTTAGACTATAATCCATCTCTGTGCCAAATTTCATCCAGATCCGATCAGCCATTCTGGCGTGATTGAGTAACAAACATCCATCCAAACTTTCCCATTTATAAAAGTATTAAAGTTTATTGAAAGCCCGACCACCTGTGGCAATTAACTATAATTACATAGATAGTGTGCTCATGTGCGTGCAATGTGCGAGGATCTTCACAAAGAAGATTGGTTACATTAGCCACATGTGAGGCATAAACGACAACTACAACGGAGCCTTGGCCGAAGTCAGTTGAATTACATCATCATCAGAAATACAAATAAATAAAATTGATGTATCTGTTTGTAATTTCGAATAAATTGCATTTCACTAAATGCCTAATATATGAAAATAGTAGAAGAAGTGTAAAGTACTTACATCAAAAAAACAATTTCTAAAATTGTTGTCTGCCTGTCTGTCTGTTTGTTTGTTCCGGCTAATCCCTGAAACGGCTAGACTGACTTTGACGAGACCTTCACTTGCAGATAGCTAATGTTGCAAAGAGTTAGACTACTTTGACCACAACGCGAACGAAGTCGCGGGCAACAGCTCGTCAAGATTTATAAAATAAGGGAAGGAGAGCTCATAGGGCATAAAAAACACGCCACGTAATATGGCAATACTAATCAAAACACAATGTCGGTAGCGCAAAAAAAAAAAAAATTAAAAAAAATCGTCTTGTGCAAAATTAATACAACAAAACGTGCTTCGCTAAAATATCCAAAAGGGAAAACGTTTGAACATGCAAAATGAAATTGTTTAATTATCCACACACGTGTCTGTAAACTGTAGTTCCGAAGAGTTGGTCTCCTGGGGATACCTTCGAACGAGGGTAGGTCCTAGAGACATAACTATGGAAGGTGTATGAGCAGAGATACGTGATCAAATATGTAATGTTTTATGTGGCGGCGTCGGGTTGCTGACTTAGAGTAAGCTAGGACTAAGTTACAATCATCAAACTCTAGCCTTTTTCCCTTGCGGATAGGTGTTATAGTAGCACCTAGCTGATGTAGGTAATATATCATATAATTATGTATTCTCAGTAGCAGCTTGGAGTTAGGATTTGTGCCCGGTTAATGGCAATAGGCTCGGCCCCTATTACATGGGACCTAAACATACCGGCAAACTGTAAGTGTACTTACATTGGTACACCTCTGCCTACAGGCGTGATGGTATGATGGTATGTATTGTATTTGGAATTTATCAATATGAATATATTAATATTATAGTGCACGAGTGTATGCGCAAACACAGGTACACTTCCTCTTCCATCACTCTCGTAGTCAAATGGGGCGGCAATCCGACAAGACCGGGGAAAGATTAGGCGTAGGTCAAACGGCTTTAATTCTTTCCGAGCCATGGGAGTTTCACACTACTAACATCCAAACACCGGGCTGCTACTGACAAATTCTTAATAGACAAACCCATTAACACTTTTTGCCCGATCTGGAAATCGAACCCAGGACGGCAGGACCCTCCTTAACAGGCAGTTTCTCACAGACTTAACACACTGTCTACACGATTACCAACGATACTTTTTTAATAAGTAGATAATAATTTGATATGTAAATTACTTCTATATTTTTCATTACCTTGCTGCTGTACCTCAATCGAATATAATTATAATAATAGAAGGTACATCGTAACTTTTAACATCATCAGAAGACAAAATTTTGTTTAACTTTCTTCAACGGTGTCCCCCCTGAGGGTTGTATATTTGCTTAATTTACACCCCATAAGGTGTCGAGGGAACTAATTTGTGTCACCTACGTTCCCTTGAATTATGTAAATTAATAAATTGGGCGAGTAATACGAACGTGGGTGTGAGAAGTCCTTGGCAGTGACTTTGGTTATAATTAGTTTAAAATATCTAAGTTTATGAACAATAGAAGTCCTTGTAAATCATATCATGGAATCATTCGGTTCTCTTCAAGATGGTTGAGCTAATTGTTAAAACCCAAAAAATGCTAGCTTAATGTCTTGCTTTTAAGTTAAGGAAGCACGCACCTTTTACCAGTACCGCAACGTACCAAGAGGAACAAAGACGGGCCCCGCGTATCGGGGGCCTCGCTGTCCCTATCCCTAATTAAAACAAGTTTTTTTTTTTAAATTAAGTTAAGATATTCCAAACACTTATCGCTGTCACAGGCCAATGGAAACACGTTAGTATATAAGTACAACGAAAATGTAAAACATTAACATATTTGTAAAAGTGAGCGCCGGCCACATCACAAATTATGTGTAGTGCCACACTGAATACTGAATACTGAACATGATATGCTTAGAGAAATCAATATAAATAGTGGTATCTCTAACAAGACAGATGGATTGTGTGCGCACATTTAATCCAAAAAAGTTTGTGTTTTATTTTACATCTTAATCTTAAGGCCCTGTACGAGTATGTAGTAAGAAAATGTCTAGGTAATTTACAATAACGCATCGCGGCAACAAATAAGGTTCAAAATAGCGATACGTTTGATGTTAGTTGAATTACATAGGCGTAACAGCCAAGCCAGTTTTATAATTTTACCAAAAACGAGAACTAAGTTTGACAATAAACAATTAACTTTTGAAGGAACACAGTTGTACAACAAAATACCCGCTTGTATCAAGTTAACACTCATTCATTGTATTCAAGACTCAGTTAGCTAAATATCTAACAGCAAATAATACCATTCTCAAAAACTGGATGGGTGTACCATGAACAACGTCTAATGAAATGACGAACTTATTATTAATATTAGCATAAGGTCCTCTGTTGTCATGTAAGTGACTTAGTGTCTTTTTTGAAAATAAATATCTTTAAACTTAAATAACTGCCAAAATAACAGTAATTCTGAAGTTTTCTTTAAATTGTGTAAAATACACGGCCCAGTGGAACAATTTATAGTTATGTCTTTAGTTCATGAAATTCTCTATTAAATCATTATATAGTTTAAGCTTAAAACTCTGACATCTACGCGACGTTAAATTTATTTTATGTTCTTCTTTACGATTTTTTTAACATGATACTGTTATATTTTTAGGAAATATTTATAGGTAACTCTTTCCTCTGAACCCACAAATTTTCTTTCAGGCTTATATACTTGCGCTATATATACCAATACACCAGACTATGCACCAAAAAAATGTGTGTTTTACAGTGTCCTGAGTTCGGATAATCCCTTAATGTAGGGGCGTCTTGGTAGAATTTGCTACGGGCCCCGCGGATGCTTAATCCGAAACTGCTCTTTACAATTGAAAGGATAAGTTCTACACTTCTTTTTACTTTACAAAAAATCCTTTTAGTTTCTTTGAAACTTCAATAAAACGAGCTTGGACACCTAAATCCTTCTACAAGGGCTGTCCGTCCGGTCTTCCCTATTTAGGGTGCGAATTTATAAGGGTACCCCATAGTTATGTCCGAACGACGACTAATTCAATAAATACTAGAGTAAATTGAGCTTTAGAGGTTTTCGACCTTATTTGGTTGACTATTTTACTTTTATGGAGCGTCTAGGGAAATCTATTGACGTGTACACGACTTTTGTAAGAAAAGCCGGGAGGCAGAGAATGTATTGCGAGTTGTTCTACATTCAGTTTATAAATAATGGCACTGGTGGCGCAGTGATTGAGCGAAAGACTGCAACGCTGCGTGTTGCGTGTTAGATTCCCACATGGAACAAATATTTTTGTGGTCCACGGATAGTTCTGGGGCTAGTTGTTTGCGTATATGAGCTTGTAGTTTGTTAACACACAAGCTGATAGGTACCCACAGGAGAAATTACTAGTGGGGCAATATTTTTTAAAGAAGAATAGTAATAACACACTCTCAAGCATGGCCTGTGGCACTCGGCAGTTTGCTGTAAGGGAAAAATTTATTTGGAATGAAATCAGTACTTTTAAAGATTATCATTTTCATACAAACAAACTTTCCCTTTTTGGTATTTCAGTATATAGAAAAAAAAAATGAATATGGGCAGAAAATTTTAGGTAGTTAAGTATTAGTACTTTTTAAGTTTTATTTTTTGCATTTTGGAACTGAAATTGCAACTGTTTAGTTCGTAGCTCATGAGTCAAAGTCAAAGCATGTATTTCAATTAGACCATTTACAAGCACTTTTCAATTGTCAAGAAGTTACATTTAAAAGTTGAAGCTAGTTGCTCGTTCCAAAGCGTAGGTCTCTATGGAGAAGAACGAGCAAGAAACTCCATGGATACACTTTCCTTCCAAATTGGTTTTTACAAAATCTTGGTTACAATATTCTTGCTGCTTCTATATGTGAAAACAATAAAAAAAAAATAGTAGGTACTAAAGATGTAAGCCATGGAAATCCCAACTGACAGCGCCCGTTCACAAACATGACGCGTGCATCAGCAGCTCAACTACCCCCGCGTCCGCACAGTTATCGAACGCACAATTAATACCTACGTACCGCGCCACGGTGACTCGCCGGCGGTGGTGAGTGTCCATTAAATAAGTTTTAAAGAAGACACATTTCATAAACAATAACTTTATGTTGATTACTAAATCACAAAAAAAAAGAATACGTAATTATCACAACACATTTAAGTTAATTTAATATTTACACACTGATAAAAACTTTTCCTATATATCGTAGATAAGAATTAGTTTAGATAAAATATATCAATACTGCACAGTTGCGCTCTCCCAGTTCTATATCAAACAGCTTGTTGGAGCAGTTCTGATAAAATTTTACCGTCGAATAAAACTAAAATGTGAAATCAAAGGTTAAATGTTTTTTGTTAAAACAAGTGCCTGTAAGTGGCCACATTGTTAATTTTGTGTGGCTGTAATCTTCTAATTACTACATACTTAATTTTTGATTACTTTTATTGTAATACACAACACAGCATTGAAATCTGTGAGTAAGCAATAAATCACCCTATTTCCCTAATCTTAGAGTAGATTTTTTTTCCAAATTTATATGGGGCCACCTTCGGGATATATATACCCTTTCCAATAAATAAAGAATTATCAAAATTGGACTACTCTGTAAAAAGCTATGCGTGATCATACATAAAAAAAGATATATACGCGTCGAATTGATAACCTACTTAGTTTTTTTTCGTCGGTTAAAAATTCACAGTGACCCCATACGGAACCAATCCTGAATTTAATTAGACCTGTTTGAAGCAAACTGTAAGAATTCCGCAACTTCGTGCGGTTAATATTTCAATATTTTAAGACAATATTTATCTTTTAGCGTAGGTGCGTTCTTAATACTTGGCAAAAGTTTTGTTTAAAAATAAGCAAAACCGAGATTAGTGAATGAAGATTGTTATTTTGGAAATTTCCTGTAATACCTATGACGGGCAGGTTGGTGAAGTGGCGGTTAGCTGACGTCCTGCGTGTCGCAAGTTCGATTCCTGCACGAACCAAATGTCTGTGTGGCCTACAGACTATTGTTCCGGGTCTGGCTGTTTGTGTATGTGAGTTTATATGTTTGTTAACACACCCATGATACAAAAGAAATTTCTAGTGTGGGGCAACTGTTTTTTCTTAAATTAAAAAAAAAGAATGTAACCTAACATCTGGCCAAGGTAAACCCTAGCCCTTGAGCCACGGGAAGAGTCAACCAACCGTTTGACCATTTATTGAAAAAGGGAATAGACACTCGGACCCCACAACCCGAGAGTTTCAGACACACAGTTCAAAAATATTGCCAGCAAGTAAAAATGAACCTTAACTCCTTTTCAGAAGTCATTAAATAAGTATAAAGGTAAATTTTGAAAGATCATATAACCCAAACTGATTATTATCCTCATTAGTAAGTAATAACATCGTTACGTCAACTGCTAATGTAAATCCCTTACATCTCATTATATTCCGGTCCTTCGGGCCAGATTACTGGATTTCTCCCAGTAAGAATAATTCCCAGTATTATTGATCCGAAACTTTTTTACTCTCACAGAAAAGGTGAAAGCCGTACTCAAGTTACTTTTGAATATCATAATCATAACTAACTCAATTCATATTCGATACCGATCCATAAGTAGTTCAATACGGGTAGATGGCAAATAAAATGTTACCTAAAAAAGGTCCTTTCGGAATATCAGGAGACATACCATCACGCCTGTATTCCCCGAAGGGATAAGCAGAGAGTGCCAATGTACACCCACAGTTCGCCGGTATGATTTCGGTAAATTTAATTCTGTAATTTATAATGATCCTACGAACGGAACCCTCGGTGGGCGAGTCCGACTCGCACTTGTCCGGTTTCCAAAAATAGAGCTACATTATTCCTAAGTAATATAGTCTATATAACATCACGGCATGACGGCCGGGAGCAGAGTAACTAAATATGTAACGTGAAATAAGCCACAAGGACGAAGTCGCGGGCGGAAGCTAGGATTAGTGTAGATTGTAATTGTATTTGTGATAGTTGTAAGTATTGATGATAAAGTAGTACTTACTCAAAATCTATACTAATTTTACATACTTTTAAGGTACACACACATACCATCACGCCTGTATACCCCGAAGGGTTAGGCAGAGGTGTACCAATGTACACCCACAGTTCGCTGCTATGTTTAGGTCCCATGTAGTAGGGGGCGAGCCTATTTCCATTAACCGGGCACAAATTCTAACTCCGAGCTGCTACTGAGATACTCTTAATGGAAAAACCCAATAAAATTTTGCTCCACCCGGGAATCGAACGCAGGACCCCATGTTTACCAGTCGCGCTTGCGACCACGAGACCAATGGCGCAGTTCAGTGGAATATCAGAAAGCTAGCAATAAAGTTTGAAACATAATAAAATACCAGCCTATTATTGTCCCACTGTAGGACAAAGGCCTCTTCTCATACCGAGATAACACGAATATGAATCACCGCTCTTGCTCAAGGCCGATTGGCAATTTTAAGACTTATATTAATTACAAGTCCAGGTTTCTTCACGATGTTTTCCTTCACTGTTGTCAGTGATGTCCATGATAATCTTAAAAAGTACATATGAATTGAAAAGGCCACATTTGCAAATATTTCTTCCGTTCGGGAATTGAACCGGAGACATGCAGCACAGCAGTCATAAAAAAATCCTTCTGTCTCTTTCTACTCCAAACCATTCAACAAGGATGCGGTGCTGTTCTAAATACGATCAACGGTAAATGTATCAATTACAAACAAGCTAAAATAAGCGTACCCAAACCGAAACATACCCTTTGCTATAAAAAGCATCGCTCAACAAACCTAAAGTATTATTTCCCGAAATTCTTTTGTTATTTGTGACAAATGAATTAGCCTGAGTTGTTTTCAGTTTTGTCGATGACCTACGTATAAAACCGATTCCAATACGAATATTTTTAACCGACTTAAAAAAAGAAGGAGGCGTAAATGTGAATAAAAGAGATTCACCAGATGGCCTGTGGGTCATCAGGCAAAAATTATTAGGTACTTAGATCCTTTAAAAAAAGTAAATGTTAAAGGAACAAGCCACAAAGTAAAACATTCCTTGACACGAACAACAAAAACATTAATAAAAGTATCTTGACCCTTTTGCTTCGGATTCCAGAAAATTCTTTACTAATATTTCTTTAGAAGAGAGAAAATTTATAAAAATATGTACAAAACCTTTTTACGATAACAAAACAGTCAAAAGGTTTTATTCTCGCGATGTGAACGACAACGGACGGTGTTCTCAAAGAATGAAGGAATGAATGAACAAGATCGAGTGCAAATCTTAAAGAACACGGGTTCCGCAGGTCTTGTTTTCCTTTTTCTAGTGGCTTTAGATTTTAACATGCATTTTTTTTGAGTCTTTATTTATTATTTGTTGTACACACACGTTTAGTTAAGTCCTTGGTGACTGCTCCGCTCCCGTGTGTCGTAGCTTGATGTTATATAGCCTATACTATTCTTCATGAATCTAGGTAATTGTACGCGTGAATCTGACTTGTAGTTCCAGTGATAAGAGGGTTTAAACAAACAAACAACTTTTCAGCTTCACTAGGTACATATATTAGTATAGTTAGATAGATTATAGTACAGTAGTGGTCTTTCGAATAATGGTCATTCTGTCTGGCCAATCGGCTCCTGTCGATTTGTTAATCCACTCACCGCGATGCCAAAAAGCTCTAATCGCCCCTCCAAATAGTCCACATACATACATACCATCACGCCTGTATTCCCTGAAGGATTAGGCAGAGGTGCACCAATGTAAACCCTCAGTTCGCCGGTATGTTGAGGTCCCATGCAATAGGGGGCGAGCCTATTGCCATTAACCAGGCACAAATTCTAACTCCGAGCTGCTACTGAGAATTTCATGGAAAAACCCAATAACAGTTTTTGCTCGACCTGGGAATAGAACCCAAAACCTCTAGCGTAGCAGTCGCGCTTAGGACCACTAGGCTAATGAGTCAGCTAATTAGTCCACTAACTAAATAATATTATTTAATCAATTATTGCCATGAATTCTCTAAATAGAAGAAAACATTTTGATGATCTAGAAACAAAACAAAATTCCTAAAGTATTGATAAAAACCATCACTATAAAAAATAATATGTTTTAACTACGGAACCCTGAAATCCATATTTTCCCAAGAATCGAGCGGGTTCCAAGATTGCATTTTCACGAGCGCATTGCATGACATCCTCTTTTACATGCAAAGCAGTGATTTGAAAACTTAGACCACTTTATAAAAATATGAACGATATTGTGTCGATATTAAAATCTTTTGCTTTTG
This sequence comes from Caradrina kadenii, assembly GCA_947462355.1. Taxonomy (NCBI): domain Eukaryota; kingdom Metazoa; phylum Arthropoda; class Insecta; order Lepidoptera; family Noctuidae; genus Caradrina; species Caradrina kadenii. Next base: position 13,274,919 of record OX381687.1, on the reverse strand, counting down.
ATAGTAAGTGCTAGAATCATGTTCTTCTACTGGTCTCATCGCGCGACGACTCCCGGCCTCCGTAGATACGGGTCTGTGGTCGGTGAGCAATGGGTAGCTCACCGTCCTTACGTTGTATAACGACAGGCCTTGTCGACGGCGCGTTCGTGTTCCACGCGCGCCTCAAAGAGATGTCAGCAAAGGAAGGGGCCACTGAGGGCCGATGCCTGCCGGGGCTGCGAGTTGTTCGTAAGAGATACCGCGCCCCCGGGACGCAAAGGGCACATGAAGGAACATGGGTGGGTTTTAGTCAGTAAAAGTCTGACACTCCCTCCCGCCCCGCCCGGGGCGGGAGAAGTTATTTGATGATTTCCCACCCACCAAAAAAAAAATTAAAAAAAATACTGGTCTCATGTCTTTTAAGAAAATAATAATATGTTCTAGACCGATTGCAGTCAATCTCAATAGAGATGAGCTAAGTAACCAAACACGGGTAATAAAACAACGCGGACAAATTCGCAGGCAGAAGCTAGTCCTACTAATCCTATCGTATTAATTTTTAAATACAAAAGTATGTGAGGATGGATGGATGGATGTTTGTTATTCTTTCACGCCTAAAGGGCTGAACGGATCTGAATGAAATTAGACACTGAGATATATTGTAGGGTGGAATAACACATAGGTAATTTTTCATCCCAAAAAATTTACGATTCCCGTGGAATAATATTATATTAAATTTGACGCATACAAAGTCGCGGGGAGAAGCTAGTCTATTATAAAGTTACAATTAATTATAAAGCCGTGCCTTTTAAAATTGAGAATCCATTTAAAAATAAAATCCCGGTTATAAAAAGGCAACAAAAGACAATCCAATTAAAAATAATTTAATCGCCATTTACTTCGTAACCTGACCTCAATGGACTTCAATTCTCAATTCTCGTAGCGCGTCTACGAACAGCTACGAGCGCTACGGAGCGTAGCCAGACATTTTAATAGATAAGGCTTTATCTAGATTGGAATTCTATAATCTACTTCATTAGCCTTAGGGCGGACACTTACTGTAATTACAGGAAGCTATTGAGAATAATATCGATGGTATATATAAATGTATCGTTTGAAGGTCGATTAGAGTAATATTCGCATTTAAATATATTACAGTAGCTTTTGCTTGTGATGCGAATTAATAGTGGCCAGGAGGGCTTAGGGTACGGATTTTTTTTTACCGATGGGAAATCATCAAATGATTTCCCCCGCCCTGGGCGGGGCGGCAGGGAGTGTCAGACTGTTACTAACTAAAGCCCATCCATGTTCCTTCTTGTGCCTTTTGCGTTCCGAGAGTGCGGTATCTCTTACGAATAATACGCAGCCCCGGCAGGCATCGGCCCAGAGTGGCCACTTCAAAAAATTGCTGACATCTCTTTGCGATCTACAACCATACCATAGGTACTGCTACGACTACTGCTGCTGTACGGGCTGCAAAGCAGCGTTGCTGTGTTCCGGTTTGAAGGGTATGGATGCGCTTGTAATTACAGACACATGAGACATTTCAACTTTGTCTCTGGGATGGCAACGCATTTGCAAGGCCATGGTAGTTATGGTAACTGCCTCGGTAGCCTAGTGGTTCTAAACGCGACTGCTGCTAGAGGTCTTGGGTTCGATTCCCAGGTCGAGCAAAAAGTGTTATTGGGTTTGTCTATGAAATTCTCAGTAGCAGCTCGGAGTTAGGATTTGTGCCCGGTTAATGGCAATAGGCTCGCCCCTATTACATGGGACCTAAAAACATACCGGCGAACTGTGGGTGTACATTGTTACACCTCTGCCTAACCCTTCGGGGAATACAGGCGTGATTGTATGTTATGTGGTAGTTATGTTGTGAGCCATACTTGGAAACCTTCTGGAGATATTGAAGGTCAGCGTTTCAAATTTTTGGTTACGAAAAACAGTTCTGAATGCAACCACGAGCACAATCATTTGCTTCTGATACTTTGCAGGATACTACAAACAGTGATTTTTCAACAATACCAGCCTATTATTGTCCCATTACAGAGCAAAGTCTCATACAGTGCAGGCACGAGGATTGATCACCACGCTTGCTCAAGGCAGATTGGCGATTTCAGACTTATATTTAACTTTTCCAGATTTCCTCACGATGTTTTCCTTCACCGATTTCAGTAATGTCCAAGATAAACGTAGAAAGTACATATGAATTGAAAAGTCACATTGATACTTGCCCGGTATCAAACCTGCAACCCTGCAATAATTTTTGTTACTTAGTTTGGTGGGCTAGGATTCTATTGGCTATTATGTAGATAAGCAATTTATAGGCACTTTAAAAAAGTTAAAGCTTGTGACTCGTTCCAAACAGTAACTTCCTATGGAGAAGAACGAGCAAAATAATTAATGAAAATTGCAATCCGTGGTGCTTGGCAATCTGGGCTTCTCCCAGTTGTAACCCTCCCTTTGTGCCTATTGACCTAATTCTGTTCTGTCTCCTACTTGTTAGAAGGGAAGTGGGAATTATGTTTTTTCATACTCCTCCGCTAATCTTTTCTGATTAATTTCGTTGCGGGATCCAAGACAGTTGTATCGTTTCTGTGGGACTCGTCGAGCTTCATTGCCTCGGCGCTCTTCTGGCGGTCTCCACTGTTCATTCTGGCTTTCAGATACGGGCCTGTGGATGGTGAGCAATGGGTAGCTCACCGTCCTTACGTTGTATAACGACAGGCTGTGACGGCGCGTTCGTGTTCCACGCGCGCCTCAAAGAGATGTCAGCAAAGGAAGGGGCCACAGAGGGCCGATGCCTGCCGGGACTGCGGGTTATTCGTAAGAGATACCGCGCCCCCGGAACGCAAAGGGCACAAGAAGGAACATAGGTGGGTTTTAGTCAGTAAAAGTCTGACACTCCCTCCCGCCCCGCCCAGGGCGGGAGAAGTTATTTGATGATTTCCCACACCCCAAAAAAAAAAAAAGTGTTGCAGTGGGTGGCAATAGTATGGCGAACATGACCCATTAAAAAAAATAGAAGAACGAGGAAGAACAAGAAACTCTACATATACATGCAATTTTAAAATTAATAAGTCTAAATTAACCCTTTTCGATTTTAGATCCGCATCAATCCACCTCAGTCACAGGTATTAAAGGCAGAACATCAAGTGACGTGGCATCCCGCTTACATTAAGCCCGGGATTCGATTTCCCGCACAGCGGGATCAATGTCATCCTCTCACGCAAACACCGGGATGTTTGTCTTCCATTTATTTTTGTACTTTCCGAATGAAGGCGACAGCGGCCGATGATATACGACCATCAAATAGAAATAACACATTTGGGGTCGGATTAGAGCTATCAATTGGATTTGGCGTTGTTTATCATTTCCGTTTTTTTTTCGGGACTGTATATTTATTTTTTGTTTATTTATTTAGGATGTCGAACAAAAGATATAGACAAATCATGACATACAAACAATAGTTAACAAGAAGTATTAAGTTGGTGCACTCTTTCACTTATAGGTGACCACACCATGTAGAAGAAAGTTAACAAGTTGGCGTTCAAAAGTGCCTTTTAATAGTCTAATTGAAATAAATGATTCGACTTTGACTTTAACAACTAACTAGCAAAGTAATTCGAATAAAATTTAATAAAATCTATATCTATAACTGCCTCGGTAGCCTAGTGGTCCTAAGCGCGACTGCTACGCTAGAGGTTTTGGGTTCGATTCCCAGGTCGAGCAAAAAGTGTTATTGGGTTTTTCTATGAAATTCTCAGTAGCACCTCGGAGTTAGGATTTGTGCCCGGTTAATGGCAATAGGCTCGCCCCTTATTACATGGGACCTAAATATACCGGTGAACTGTGGGTGTACATTGTTACACCTCTGCCTAACCCTTCGGGGAATACAGGCGTAAGTGTATATTTTTTTTTTTTTTTTAATCTATAACCTAAAAAAAAAAATAGTCATAAAATGAGAAAAATAAATACTAATAATAATAATAACATTAATCTATATATATAAAAATCAATTGCTGTTCGTTAGTCTCGCTAAAACTCGAGAACGGCTGAACGGATTTATCTTATCTTGGTCTTGAAATGTTTGTGAAGGTCTAGGAAAGGTTTAAAACATGAGAAAAATTCGAATAATTTTTCCCATATAAACGTTTTCTAAATAAAATGTAGAGTCAATTTGAACTTTAATGCTATTCAATAAAGTTCATATTAAATTAGTGTTTCAGGGAAAACTCTGTTTTGTATGTAACCAACATGATGTGTCGAAAATAATAATAAAACTTCATGATTCATTAAAAAAATGCTTTTTTATTAAATATGGATTCGTTTTGTTTGTTTTAAGATTATTTTACATACCCATCACATACCCATCAGGCCTGTATTCCCCGAAGGGTAAGGCAGAGGTGTAACAATGTACACCCACCGTTCGCCGGTATGTTTTTTTTAGGTCCCATGTAATAGGGGGCGAGCCTATTGCCATTAACCGGGCACAAATCCTAACTCCGAGCTGCTACTGAGAATTTCATAGAAAAACCCAATAACACTTTTTGCTCGACCTGAGAATCGAACCCAAGACCTCTAGCGTAGCAGTCGCGCTTAGGACCACTAGGCTACAGAGGCAGTCAGATTATTTTAAAAGAGTAAGATTATTTTATACAAAAGTGTAGGTCTTTTATTTATCGATTGAGGCAGTGCGAAGTCTGCCGGGTCAGCTAGTTAATAATCTAAATGTGACATAAATAAAAATGAATGAATGTGTTACTAAGCGCAAAACTCGAGGTTTTTATGAGAGAAAATGTATGTACCAATGTGATTTTTTCAATTCCTTTACTTTGAAGGAAAACAACGTGAGCACGCCTTGAGTAAGCGTGGTAATCAATGCTCGTGCCTTCTCGTTATGAGAAGAGGCCTTTGCCGTGCCACTGCACGGGCTGGAATTAATTATACCCTCTCTATATATTTCACTCATCACCGTCATCTGCTTAGCCTTTTCTCAACTATGTTGGGGTCGGCTTCCAGTCTAACTGAATGCAACTGAATACCAGTGTTTTACATGGAGCGACTGCCTATCTGACCACTACAACCCAGTTACTGAGCAACACGGTACCTCTTGGTTAGACTGGTTATCAGACTTCCTGGCTTCTGACTATCCGTAACGACTGTCAAAAATATACGAATGACAGCCGAGACCAATGGCTTTACGTGCTTTCTGAGGCACGGGTGTATCACACCACCAACTTCCAAACTCCGGGCTGCTACCAGGCAAATCCTAACGGAAAAACCTAAAAACCCTTTTTGCCCGACACGGGAATCGAAACCAGGACCCCACGCTCATAAGTCGCGCTTGCAACCACGAGGCCAACGGGACAGTATATATATTTCACTGGCGACCTAAAAAACAAAGCTTCGAGTCGATTAGCCTCTTTAAAAGGGGGGGACAATGGACTTATAACAACACGTACACATCTATTAGGTAACTAATAAAACAAAAAACACATGAGCCGGAGAACATTATGAGCTTAATTGCCTCATTAAGGCTGTGGATAAAGGGGGCGAGTAGATTGCAAGGATTAAGGTTACAGCGTGGTAGCAGTTTTTTTTTTTGGGGAGTGGGAAATCATCAAATAACTTCTCCCGCCCTGGGCGGGGCGGGAGGGAGTGTCAGACTTTTACTGACTAAAAGCCACCCATGTTTCTTCTTGTGCCCTTTGCGTTCCGGGGGCGCGGTATCTCTTACGAACAACCCGCAGCCCCGGCAGACATCGGCCCTCAGTGGCCCCTTCCCTTTGCTGACATCTCTTTGAGGCGCGCGTGGAACACGAACGCGCCGTCGACACGGCGTGGTAGCAGTTTGGTATATACTTTAGAAAAGTATAATAAGCAATAGTACAGTTAGTGGTAGTGGAGCTCTTTGTGAAGGAGCTCATCCGTGGAAGTATTACTGCCATACCTATTTCTGCCGCAAAGCAGCGTTGCTGTGTTCCGGTTTGAAGGGTATGGAAACCGGTGTAAATACAGGCATATAAGACATTTCCTCTTTGTCTCTGGGATATCAACGGATTTCCAGGGCCTCCGGTATTGCAGATGTCTATAGGCAGCGGTGACCACTTAACATCAGGTGCGCCGTCGTTGGCTTGTTTGCCGTTCTTTTTTTTAATTGTCTATAGTGACACTGCGGAACGAGAATATTTGGTGGTATATCATTGGCCGCCATCGGCTTCATTCCAAAAGTACAAAAATAAATGGAAGACAAATATTTAAAAAGCGTTGCCCCACACTAGAAATTTGTATCGTGTGTGCTTTTACAAACATATAAACACAAATCATTATCTGTAGCCGATATAAATATTGTTCCTTGCGGGAATTGAACCTGTGACACGCAGTGCAGCCAGCCAATCGCTCAGCCAATGCGCCAACAGTGCCATCAAGAAAAACACAAATTCAAAAAAAAATGCGTTAGCATTGTAACGTTTATATCTTAGACCACATTCCACGCGAGACGACTCCCGGCCACCATAGATACGGGCCTGTGGACGGTGAGCAATGGGTAGCTCACCGTCCTTACGTTGGATAACGACAGGCCGCGTCGACGGCGCGTTCGTGTTCCACGCGCGCCTCAAAGAGATGTCAGCAAAGGAGGGGGCCACTGAGGGCCGATGCCTGCCGGGGCTGCGGGTTGTTCGTAAGAGATACCGCGCCCCCGGAACGCAAAGGGCACAAGAAGGAACATGGGTGGGTTTTAGTCAGTAAAAGTCTGACACTCCCTCCCGCCCCGCCCAGGGCGGGAGAAGTTATTTGATGATTTCCCACCCCCCAAAAAAAAAAGAACACATTCCAAACTCAATGATTGCTCTTAATAGTACATGAACAGAATTCTAAAGAGATCTAATGATGGTCGAGAGAGTAGCCAAGTGCGCTCCCCAACAGCCAAACCAATTATCTACCTAATAATAAAGAAGATAGAATTTAAATTGCTTTGTTAGCAGAGGCTAAACATATACAAGACGCAGTTTTGCTATCGTCAAATTAAACCAAACAAGCAACATAGCAAATAGTTTGTATTTATTGTGTAATACCGAAGCTCATTGGACATAACGACAACGTTATAACGTTATTTATCTATCGTTATAATGTTTAAAATTTAAGTGCTTATAAAAAGTATTATCAAATATTAATAATGTATTTTTATACCATAGCTTTTAATTGCTTTTTGTATTTCGAGGTCGAAACAGTGATGTTAAAGCTAATGAAACCGGTGTTTATAAGTTTATTGGTGTCTTAAAAAGCTACCCAACTACCTATTGAAGAACGCCTCTCTTCACAACAGACCACTAAAAACGATTGAAATGCATTAAAAACGAATCATTCATAATTGGAACGAAACCGTTTAGCCGTCACGGGACCGGGACGGGCGCGTCACGACACGTATCCGGCGCGATAACGAACCGAGCCGGACCGGAGTGCCACTCCACAGTTACCGGTAATGGATTTCCGTTACTGTCTTTCCATTCCGTGCTTTTGTTCAAGATGTTGTTAACCTGGATGTGGTTGTCCCACTAATATTATGAATGCGAAACTTTGCGAGGATGGATGGATGGATGTTTGTTACGCTTTAACACTCAAACGGATGAATAGATCTAGCTGAAATTTGGCACTGAAATAGATTATAGTGTGGAATAACACATAGTTTACTTTTATGCCGGGAAAATTTACAGTTGCCATGGAATAATATATCAAATTTGACGCGGACGAAGTAGCGGGCAGAAGCTAGTTTTTGTATATTATTCTCTATTTGACAAGTAGATCTAACTACCTATTATTGTTTACGCGCTTTCGCCCGCGAATTTTGTCTGCGTGAACACTTAAGCTCACAAAATGTATTAGGTACTTTTCAAAATTCAATCGTAATTCGAGAGACACGTGGCGCCATCTATTATCATAAGAACGTTATTGTTGATTTCCTCAGGAACAGTACTTTTTTTCGGTATGAACACCTGACACTTTACGTCTGGAAATGTAAATATTTGCCATAAAACTGATCATTGAATTGGATTTTGTTCACAATTTTACACATTTTAATCATTCTTACAATTTCCATTTCAGTACCGTGCCACTTCTAGTTCTTTGATATCAAGGACTGGTCCTAAACACATGGACACTTTTTCTCACGTAACAGTCAATTGAGCCGCTACCCTTTCGTAACGTGACTTCTCTTTCTCTTGTTTAATATGTTAAAAGGTACTTTAGGATGTTTGGGAACTGTTCATTGTTTGTTACCCGGTTTAGTTATAACGAATGAAAAAGAAACACTTTCTTCCCACCATTGCGATTTTTTTTTGCTTACATACCATCACGCCTGTATTCCCCGAAGGGTAAGGCAGAGGTGTAACAATGTACACCCACAGTTTGCGGTTATATTTTAGGATGCATGTAATAAGGGGCGACCCTATTGCCATTTACCGGGCACAAATCCTAAATCCGAACTGCTACTGAGAAAATCCTAATATCAGCATCCATTAAGACCTTTTCTCTGACCTGGGAATCGAACTCAGAACCCCACGCACAACAATCGCACAGTTTACACATGTTTTGTCATAAACGATACCAATATACAAACATTAATCATCACTTCAAACTTGTTAGTTGGCTCCAACATTGGCCCGTATCACCAACACATGCATCAGAATAATTAGCCAACCTGTCAGTATGGTAGATGTTGGCCCATTTATCTGTTTATTGCGAGTAATATTTCTTGGCTTAGCCCAAATGCACATGTTGTTTTATGAGATAATAGTTACTGATGCAGTTGTAGGTGAAAGTTGAAATGTCTCAAGTGCCTGGCACACGTCTATGTGTGCCAGGCACTTGAGACATTTCAACTTTGTCTCTGGGATGACAACGCATTTGCAAGGCCTCTGGTATTGCAGATGTCTATAGGCAGCAGTGACCACTTAACATCAGGTGGACCGTCGGATTGTTTGCTATCATTAATGATAAACTTTTTTATTTTTTTAAAAAATGTTGCGCCTTCAACTATCTGTACTCCACACATAAATTCACGGGTAAAAGCTTGTACTAATATAAATTACAAATAAAAGTAATGACACCGCCATTTTATTTAGGTTTTAAACAAATTGGGCGTATCTACTAAACAAATGATACGCATTTTATCATTTTTAAAATAAATTTTTTTTTTTTTTGTAACACGCTGTATAATCGCACAATAGAATTTTTGAAAACAAACTTCTGCCCGCGACTTCGTCCGCGCCAAATTTGGTATATCATCCCACGGGAACCGTATATTTTTCCGGGATAAAAAGTATCATTCGTGTTATTCGATACTACAATCTATCTCAGTGCCAAATTTCATACAGGTCCGTTGAACCTTTTAAGCTTTAACGAGTAACAAACATCCATCCATCTATTTATCCTCACAAACTTTTGCACTTATTTATAATATTCGTAGGATAGTAGGAAGTAGAATTTAAATGAAACAAACACTATACTTTACATACATAAAAAACATTAAAGGCAATCAAAGGCGTAAGGCATCAAAATAATCATCCGCATCGCCTCCAACTGGAAAAGTGCCCAAAAGACTGGCGGCATTGCTACGTTGGATGGCAACGCTAATTCTCTGGCCAAGGTGAAAGCCAGCCTTTGGGTCATGAGAACTGTCAACCAAACGTCTGGATAAATCCTTAAAAAAATTTAAGTAACCCCCGACAGAACAATAAAAATCCTTACCACAGTTAACAAAAGATCTGATAACTTTGAAACCGTTGAACCGATTTTAATCAAACAAAGCTAAGAACACTCCCGACTAATTCACCTTTCAAACAAACTAGATTAAAATCGCATCATGCGTTCGAGAGCTACGATGCCACAGACAGACACACACACACAGACACATCGAACTTATAACAGCCCGTCGTTTTTGCGTCGGGGGTTAAAAAATGAATATTAGTATTGATTATTTATTTATTTATATTTTAATATCTCACAATGAGCTGTTAATAGTTCCCACACAATAAATAAAAGCAACAATGAACATTACATTGTCACAAAGCGGTCCATACACTCACGCCTGTATTCCCCGAAGGGTTAGGCAGAGGTGTAACAATGTACACCCACAGTTCGCCGGTATATTTAGGCCGGCCGGGCACAAATCCTAACTCCGAGCTGCTACTGAAAATTTCATAGAAAAACCCAATAACAGTTTTTGCTCGACCTGGGAATCGAACCCAAGACCTCTAGCGTAGCAGTCGCGCTTAGGACCACTAGGCTACCGAGGCAGTTAAAGCGGTCCATTATAACGAAAAGCTCTTTAAATTAATCATCTGACAAGCAGCTGACATTTCCGTGGCAGCATTGTTTATCTTTCAGCTCCATAACAAAAGAACAAGTTAAATAACAAAAATTAATCCCTCTTCTTGCACCTAAAATAAACATATTTGGAATACTTGGCCATGGTGTTCCGGCTCTTAAAAATAAGTATTCAAAAAAGATTACCCATTATACAGGGGGGTGTTAACATTAATACTTATTCAGAGCGGCCGGAAAACATTCGCCGGCATAATAGAGGCCGCAAAAAGTTAATGGACGCTTTCACCACCCTATATTTGAGTTCGGGGCAATTCGGCATGAATCGGCATGATTCGGCTGTTACGCTTGCGCATTTTTCTTTTTAAGGTTCCGTAATAAAACTTTTCTATCAAGGTCATTTAAAAGAACAGTAATTTACCAAGATTTTTTAGAGAAGAAATCTTTGATATCTTGGCGTTTTTATGCTGTACTTGTAGAAATTCAAGATTTTTAATATGCTTGATTTTTACAATGTACATCTATGTTTTTGTTGCAGTAACCCAAATCTATACCGGACTAGTGCCAATGTGACTATTTCCATTCATAATAAAACTTAACACATAAAAATAAAAATTTAAATCTCGGAGGCGGCGGTGATGCTCGCCACACACTACGCCACTGTTTCTCGCGGGGCGAAAAGCGAGCTGCGGAATGTCGCTTAGCTACGTTGAATGTGCAGGGAGGGATAAAAGATAAGATGGATGAAGTATGCGAGATAGTGAAGGATAAAAGGATAGATGTGCTTTGTGTGAATGAGACGAAAAGAAAGGGAGTGGACATATCCAAACATGCTTCTCTGACCGCTATCTGGTCCGGTGTCCATGAGACCCATAGGGCCTGTCAGGGTGTGGGGGTTGTCCTCTCAGAGCGGATGATGAAATGTGTGAAAGATTATGTGTGTGTTAGTCCCAGAATTCTGTGGTTGAGAACCAAAGTGGGCCTAAACCCTATCTTTATATTGTGCGTATATGCACCCGATATGGGAAGCTCACTTTCGGAGCGGGAAGAATTCTGGGGTAGTGTAAGAAATATAGTGAATGGGTGTAGGACGAACGAGAAGATTGTAATGCTTGGTGACTTTAATGGCTGGGTGGGTGTAAAGAGGAAAGGATACGAGAAAGTGTTAGGTGCATTTGGAGATGACAGAGTGAATGAGAATGGTATGGATTTGCTAGAGATTTGTGTAGAGAAGAATCTTTCTGTGATGAACACTATGTTTAATCACAGGAAGATTCACAGGTATACGTGGGAAAGGCATGATAGTAGAAGTGTAATTGATTTTGTGATTGTAGATGAAAGATTGAAGAGTAAGGTTACAGATACAAGAGCATATCGGGGTGTTAATGTCGGAACAGACCATTATCTGGTAATGTGCCGGGTAGATGGTTTATTCAAGCATTGGCGTCACCGGGTTCCAGTTCCTGTGACCACTCTAGAACGAATAAAAGTAGAAAGACTGCAAGAGGAAAAAGTAAAAGAAGAATATAAAAGAAAAGTTAAAGAGAAGACGGATAAGGTATTTGATAGCATGAATGATTACAGCTTAGAGGAAGTCTGGGATTTGGCAAGGGACAGTATGGTGCAAGTGGCCACGACAGTATGTGGCCTGGCACGTAGGAAATGTGGTAGTCGGACGAATGATTCTTGGGTGGATGGTGAAGTAAAAGAGGTTGTGAACAAGAAGAAAGAAGCATGGCTTAACGTTTTAGCCTGTAAGGCTCAAAGTAGGATGAATCAGGCAACGGATATGACAGATGATTTAGAAAGAATGAAGAAAAGATACACCGAAATGAAAGCGAAAGTGAAAGAGATGGTAAAAAAGAAGAAGGATGAGAAGGAAGAAAAGTATAACAGGAAGTTCGCTGATAACTTCAGAGCCAATGTTAAGCTGTTCTGGAAACAGGTAAGATTGGCTCGAGGGGTGACAGGAACATCAAGTATGAACGTTGTAAGAGCAGAAGATGGATGCCTATTAAGTGAAGAATGTAAGGTTTTGGAACGCTGGAAGGGATATTTTGAAAGTTTGTTTAGTGATCAGGATAGCATGCAAGGAGTGGGCAACTGGGCGGAGGCTAGTTCTGAAGACCCAACCTCAGATGTAGATGAAGAGAATGAAATAAAGATGGATGAGATTGTAAGAGCATTGAGAGGTATGAAAGTTGGCAAAGCTGCAGGCTATGATAGAGTGTCTGTCGAAATGCTAAGAAACGGTGACGGGGTGGTAGCAAGCCTGTTGTACCTAATCTTTAATATGTGTTGGAGGTATGGTCGTGTGCCGGATGACTGGTGCAAGGCTGTTATTGTTCCACTATATAAAGGAAAAGGCTCTCAGCAGGAGTGTAAAAACTACCGCGGCATTAGTCTTTTAAGCGTTGTCGGCAAACTGTATGCGAAAGTTTTAATTAATAGGGTGATAGGAGTGACTGATGAGAAAAATCTGGGATGTACAAGCTGGATTTAGAGAGGGAATGGGCTGTATGGATCAGATCTTCTCCTTAAGGTGCATAGCCGAAAAACATCTGGCAAAGCACAAGAAAGTCTACTGTGCTTTCGTAGACTTGGAGAAGGCCTATGACAGTGTGTGGAGGGAAGAGTTATGGTCAACTCTATCCATGTATGGTGTGGACGGGCGCTTGATACGAGCACTGAAGTCTTTATATAAAGATTCCAGTGCTTGTGTTAGGATAAATGGGGCATACACTGACTGGTTTTATATCTCAAGAGGTGTAAGACAGGGCTGTGTAGCGTCTCCTTGGCTGTTCAACCTATATATGGATAGTTGTTTGATGGATTTGAGAGAAAGTGAGAGTGGATTAAGAATGAATGAGTTGCCTGTCAAATGCCTCTTATACGCAGATGACCAAGTTCTTCTTGCATCGTCGGCGGAGCAGTTGCAAGACATGGTAACATTAATGAATGCAGCGTTTAAAAGAAAAGGGATGAACATAAATGTAAGCAAGACGAAAGTAATGGTTTTTGAAAGAGAAGAGGATGTATCGGTGTGTGATGTGAAAATAAATGATGTGAGTGTGGAGCAAACGAACGAGTTTGTATACTTGGGCAGTATGTTTACAAGAGATGGAAAGATTGATGCTGATGTGGAAAGGAGAGTAAATGCGGGAAATAAAGTGAATGGTGCTATACATGCGGTTGTGACCAATCAGTCGATGTCCAAAGAGGCTCGACTGGCTGTGCACAATGGTGTGTTGGTGCCTACACTTATGTATGGAAGTGAATGTTGGGTGTGGCAAACGAGGCATGAAAGTAGGATAAATGCTGTGGAGATGCGTTCCTTGCGAAGTATGTGTGGTGTAACTTTGAACGATAGAGTGAGGAATGAAACGATACGAGAACGTTGCGGATTAAAAGAGGATGTAGTAACAAAAATAGAAAAGAGTATGCTTAGATGGTTCGGTCATGTTGAGAGGATGAGTGAAAGGCGACTAACGAAAGGGATTTATATGGCAGATGTGAGTGGCAACGCCGGGAGAGGACGCCCTAGAAAGACCTACCCTGACCTTATTGGTGGGGTTCTTCAGAAAGGACGTGTGCGCAGTACTCGTAACCGGCGTGCTTGTATGAACAGATGTATGAACGTGGTCGAGGCGAAAGAAGTATGTAAGGATCGTAGCAGGTGGCGTTCTGTGGTTTCTGCCTACCCCCATGGGAAAAAGGCGTGAGTTTATGTATGTATGTATGTAATAAAACTTACTTAAATAATAATTAGATTACAAACTACGAGTATGTACAGTTTATATAAAAAACTAAAAAGTAAGCTCATAGGGCAAAAAAAAACTCACATAACACACAACAAGGGACAAGTGCCTAAAAGGCTGGCAGCATTGCCACGTTGAATTGCAATGCTGTTTCTTTGGCCCAAGAAAAAGGCAGCCTTTTGGTCACGTGAAGAGTCGACCAGTCGCTTGGCGATGTCCCGAAAAACTAGATGAGCGCTCGGACCCCATGGGCCTAGTGTTTCAACCCCAAACGGCTCAAACATATAGCTTCCAAGAAGGTTATCGTTTGAGGTTTTCGGTACCAGTAGTAGCCGCCCAAGCACAACACGTCGTGCCTGGAAGATGAGATGGCGCAAGGGTGTCGACATAATTATGTATGTACTTTCTAAGTAAACAAAAACAGTTCTAAATTACAAAATAACCTATCTAAAACGTTAATTGTACAATACTAATAATGTTATCTAAGTACTTTTTAAGTTTATCTCTGACATCTCTGACACCGGTAAAGGAAAACATCGTGTTGAACCTGGACTTATATATAACTAGCTTCTGCTCGCAACTTCGTCCGCGTGCACCGCAATTTCAGTTCAATCAGTCGATAATCTAAGAAGATTTATGCAAACTTTCATCCCTTTTTTTATCCCCTTGGGGGTAGAATTGACCAAAATCCTTTCTTAGCGAATGCCTACGTCATAACGTCTACCTGCATGCCAAATTTCAGCCCGATCCGTCCAGTGGTTTGGGCTGTGCGTTGATAGATCACTATGTCAGTCAGTCACCTTTGAGTTATATATATTTATATAAGATGTCAATACAAGTCTGAAGTCGCCAATACGAATCGAGCAAACATGGCGATCAATCTTTGCCTGGCAGTGGGACAATAATAGGCTGGTATTATATTTTTTTTATTTAATCCGAGTCGGCCGCAGTAAAGAGATTAACAAGAATTGATACTTTAAACCTTGATAAGTCACGAACGGTTTAGTTAATCAAAAAACGGTATTTCCAAACCCGTAATGTTTTTCAAAGACCTATCCAACGATAATCCACACTATGGGAAGGAAGAAAAAAAAAATATCATCCCCACTTTACATGTAGGGGAGGTACCGTAAATAATTGTTTTTTTTTTTTCAAAATTTTATTTCACCACTTTTTCAGCGTCATTACCGTGTATACTCATGCCAAAGTACAACTTTCTAGTACCAATAGTTTTTGAGCTAAACCGCGGACAGACAGACAGACGGACATGGCGAAACTATAAGGGTTCCTTGTTGACTACGGAACCCTAAAAAAGAATACGGCAGCCATTTTATATTAGTATAGGATAGCAAAGTGTAGAGAAATGGTAGTCGCAGGCGACGAGAGGAATGCGCTATCGGGTTTATTGAGTCGTTCCCGAGATTCCATCTTCATAGCACTCGCGACTCGAATTGCATGTCGATATTGTTATAGGTATATTTAAAATATAGTAGACGGTACAGTTGGCGGAGTAGTTAAGCGATTAGTTGTTGTGCTGCGTGTCTCTTCTTCTACTTAGCCTTTTCCCAACTATGTTGGGGTCGGCTTCCAGTCTAACCGGATGCAGCTGAGTACCAGTGTTTTACATGGAGCGCCTATCTGACCTCCACAACCCAGCTACTGGGCAACACGATACGTCTTGGTTAGACTGGTTGTCAGACATCCTGGCTTCTGATTATACGTATCGACTGACAAAGATCTACGAATGACAGCCGGGACCAACGGCTTTACGTGCTTTCCTAGGCATGGGTGTGTCACACTATCAACACCCAAACTCCGGGCTGCTACTAAGCAAATCCTAATGGAAAAGTCTAATAACGCTTTTTGCCGACCTGGGAATCGAACCTGGGACCACAAGCTTATCAGTCGCGCTTGCGACCACGAGACCAACGGGGCAATTTGTAGTCGCGAGTTCAATTCCTAACAAATATTTGTATGGCCTTACAGATAGTTGTACCGCGCTAGCTTTTTGAGTATGTGAGTTTATATTATGCTTGCAGTCGCTCCCACGATAAAGGAGAAATTTCTAGTGAGGAGCAACGAATAAAAAAAAAACAATAATATAAGTATGTAGGTATTTTCTTTTAATTTTAAGTCATCATATCAACCACAGGACGTCCACTGTTGGACATAGGCCTCCCCTAAAGATTAACAAAAGGACCGGTTGGAAGCGGCCTGCATCCAGCGTTTTCCTGCTTTAATTTCTTTTTTTTAAGTTATTAATGTAAGCTCCTACAAGAATTATAACTTCTGAACCTATATTACTTAGGAATAAGGTAGCATCCAACAAAAGAAAGAATTTTCAAAATGAGACTAGTAGTTTCGCAGATAAGACAGATTATCTCCAGAAAAACATTTACGAATAAAAAACTTTAATAGTTTAACCAAATCTGAAGCTCCAGTTGGTGCTCGATACCGTAATAAATTCAATATAAGGAAGTGGAAAGAGGTCCGAAGGATTCCCCAACCTCTTCCATTGAATTGTCAATGAGACGGGCGGTTGAGATATTGCCTACACCGCCCCGCCCTCCCAGAGGCACGCGAGACTTAATCAACAGTTAGCAACTCCTGTAAATAAGTTATCACGTAATAGATGAGGTAGGAAAGGAGTAGAAATTGTAAATTGGTTAAATTAATATACAGGGCTTTTTTTTTTTTTTTTGGGGGGTGGGAAATCATCAAATAACTTCTCCCGCCCTGGGCGGGGCGGGAGGGAGTGTCAGACTTTTACTAACTAAAACCCACCCATGTTCCTTCTTGTGCCCTTTGCGTTCCGGGGGCGCGGTATCTCTTGCGAACAACCCGCAGCCCCGGCAGGCATCGGCCCTCAGTGGCCCCTTCCTTTTGCTGACATCTCTTTGAGGCGCGCGTGGAACACGAACGCGCCGTCGACACGGCAATATACAGGGTGCTAGTGCTTTTTCCTTATGATGGCAGTATGCTAGTGATTCTGAACGTAAACCATCACTACATAATGTAAAACAAAGTCCTCCGCCGCGTCTGTCTGTCGTCCCGTTCGCGATAAACTCGACACTCTCAAAACTCCTGCACCAATTTTCATGCTATTTTAACCATTAGATAGAGTGGTTCTCGAGGAAGATTTTAGTATATAATTTGTCAAGTTCTTGTATACATTGGCTAAAATGTAATGTTATTTGTTGGAGGTGTCCGAAAAAATAAACCGTCTGGGAGCTTTCAACGACATCGCTGCCTAAACTATTTGAGATATAACGACAAAATCAATTGGTTGCTAATTTAATTATATAAGTACTTTGTTTTGATTAATTATTTTTCTCTTCGACATTAATTCTACATTTGAGTATTCCTCACACACTGATTCTTTGTCTTTGAAATGTATAAATGTATTTAATATTACAATTAACTTAGCTTTCATTTCTAATTTGTGGCACTGAGTACGTATTGCAGTACTTTGAGTGACTTTTTTTAATAGATCGTTTTGACATCAGTATAATTTTATGGAATTGTACAACTTACTGTAATACATTTTTTTTTTTAAAAGAGTATGTATGGAGTTTCTTGCCGTGGAGAAGTCCATACGAGACTACCTTTTGGAATGGGCAACTAGATTCAATATTTTTAATTTAACATGTGATTGACGTTCAAAAGTGCCTTTTAATGGTCTAATTGAAATAAATGATTTGACTTTGACTTTGACTTTGAACATACAAAATTAAAAGATTTAAGTAACCCCCGACAGAAAAATAAATATCCCTACCGCAGCTAACAAAAAAGAGCTGGTAACTTTGAAACCGCTGAACCCATTTTCAACTACAAATCTAAAACTAAATCTGAATCGGTTTATGCGTTCGGGAGCTACGATGACGACGATGACGAGACAGACACACACACGTTAAACTTACAACACAACGTCGTTTTTGCGTGGGGGGTTAAAAATAATGTATAGTGGAATTGTAAATCTTATATAGTTCTATATAAAGGACCGCGATGGCATATGTCTATCATCTATCTCTTAAGGATAACATACTATATCCATTTTAATAGTTAAAAATATATTAGCGGTACGAAGTCGGCCGGGTCAGCTAGTCAATAATAAAATAAATAGTTGTTTTTGTTATTTTTTAAGTAGATTATATAATTCTAACTCGATTTAGGCAGGCGGGGCGGTGAACCCTCTCGCGTACTGTGATATTATAAAATTGTTTTGTAAAATATAATCACTTTTTTTTTGGGGGGGGGGGGGTGGGAAATCATCAAATAACTTCTCCCGCCCTTAGTGTCAGACTTTTACTGACTAAAACCCACCCATGTTCCTTCTTGTGCCCTTTGCGTTCCGGGGGCGCGGTATCTCTTACGAACAACCCGCAGCCCCGGCAGGCATCGGCCCTCAGTGGCCCCTTCCTTTGCTGACATCTCTTTGAGGCGCGCGTGGAACACGAACGCGCCGTCGACACGGCCTGTCGTTATGCAACGTAAGGACGGTGAGCTACCCATTGCTCACCGTCCACAGGCCCGTATCTACGGTGGCCGGGAGTCGTCTCGCGAAAATATAATCACTGGAGTTACTAGTCCGATTACACAAAGTCGCGGGCAAAACCTAGTATGTAGGTATATATATTTTAAAAGGTTACTTACTAACTCAACACCCAAACACAACGCACAAAAGTATGACACTCCCTCACAAATTGATGATCAACACTCAATCTCAGAAACTATTTAACCTAAGAAGGTGAATGCCAGGTAGGTAGAAAAACGGATTTAACTTTGATTTCAACGCGAATAAAGTCGCGGCCACAAGCTAGTAAACGGTAAAATACCGTCAAGAAGATATAAACCTAATTGTCTTCATCCCCTACCTTAGTAGCGGGCTTTTCAAGAGCGCAATACGTTTAGGTGAAATAGTCCTCCTGTCACATTAACAGATTATTGGTTTTGAAGAAAGCAACTGCCTCGTTAGCCTGGTGGTCCTAAGAGCGACTGCTACGCTTGAGGTCTAGGATTCTATTACCAGGTTAGTGTATTATTGGGTTTTTCTATGAAATTCTCCATATTAATAGCGATTTTTTTTAATATTCGGATTCGAACTAGCGTGTTTAAGTTAATAAATAAACACACAAACTATTTAGTTATAAGGTTTGTTTCTTATAGTCAGATTCATGAGAAATAGTGCAGGCTATATTACATCACGCTACGACACACGAGAGCGGAGCAGTAACCAAAGGCGTAAAATAACACGGGTGAAACAAACCGCGCAGACGAAGTCGCGAGTAAAAGCTAGTAGTATAGATTAAATTTGTTATTATGTAACAAAATACCACTATCACTAATCCATCTACTAAAACTAGTAAATAAAACAATTTTAGCGGGACTAACAGTATCCATCCAACTGTGGTTTTGTCATATTTTGATCGATAAGTAATTAAACTCGATTTCGTAGATAGGATAAAGGCATTAATCTTGGCTTGTGGTTAGTTAGTTTCCCCTCAATAACTTATCTTCAAAAAAACACTAAGTAACCCCCGACAGAAGAATAGAAATTACTACTCTAGCTAACACAAGAACTTTGAAGGAACTGAACCGATTTCCATCAAGCTTCAAGTTTGAAAGGTGAATTAGTCGGGAGTGTTATTAGCTATCTAAGAACACTCCCGACTAATACACCTTTCAAACAAAAAAAAACTAAATCAAAATCAGTTCATGCGTTCGGGAGCTACGATGCCACAGACAGACACACACTCACAGCCATTTATAAAATAGTTGATAGTTTTGAATGGTAGCATATTTAGTTCATGGCATGATCTTATTTGTGACCTTATAAGCCCTTAATCAGACCAACTGCAGGCCCAAAAATTCGTGTACTGATCCTATGAACTAAATTTCATCAAATTTCCTTTTTATTCATCAAAGTATGCAGTAGTACAAGACTGCTCTTGTATGCTTTTCTGCGCACTGTAGGACAAGTCCTCTTGATGAAATGCTCATTACTTTCAATGACATGGGGAACCCAGTAGATGACACTGTTGATGATAATGACCCAGTGGTAAATTCGCCCGTCCCTCGTTCATGAGGTTGCAGGATCGATACTAAGTACCAATGTGACTTTTTCAATTCAGATGTACTTTTAAGTGTTTATTTTGGACATCATTGACATCGATGAAGGTAAATATCATGAGGAAACCTGGACTGGATTTAAGTCTGAAATCGCTAATCCGCCTTGAGCAAGCGTGGTGATCAATGCTCGAGGCTTTTTCCTCACAGTGGCTCAATAATAGGCTGGTATTATTATTTTTACACTGATAAGAACGATTTTGTATTGAAATTAATTTATGTAACCTTTTATGATCTTTGATTGTTTGCGGGCATAGGCTATAAGATACATTTGGGAGCTCTAAGATAGATTTAGTTATCCTTCCTGAATGTGGGCAATACAGGACCGGCCATTGTGACTACCTTTAGGGGAATTTGCAGCAGTGGACGTCGTTCGCCTCATATGATGATAATGATGAATCTAAACAGTTTGACATTTTTAACGAAAACACTTTAATACACACCTGAATACTTGTCTTAGATAAGTTATATGATGAATAAAAAAAAAGTTATCTGATTGATCTATTTGGAATAACAAAAGGAAATCGCGACTGCTACGCTAGAGGTCTTGGGTTCGATTCCTAAGTCGAGCAAAAAGTGTTATTGGGTGTTTCTATGAAATTCTTAGTAGCAGCTCGGAGTTAGGATTTGTGCCCGGTTAATGGCAATAGACGCACCTCTATTACATGGGATCTTAAACATACCGGCGAACTGTACACCCACAGTTCGCCGTGGGTGTACCTGTGCCTAACCTTTCGGGGAATACAGGCGTGATAGTATGTATGTTATGTTACAAACCTGTAAAAAGTTTATAGGATTAAAATTTTTAATTTATGTTGGTTTCCTTAGTTAATTCAGATTGGTATAAGCGCTGGTGTAATTACAGGCACATGACACGATTCAACTTTGTCTCTGGGATGGCAACGCATTTGCGAGGCGTCTGGTATTGCAGATGTCTATAGGCAGCGGTGACCACTTAACATGAGGTGAGCCGTCGGCTTCGTTGCCATTAAATTATAAAAAAAGAACTTTACCTGTCGGAATTTTTTTTTTTTTCTAAAATTCTGTTAATGTGTATATAATGTTAATGTTACTAAATTGACTCAAAAAAAAAATACTTTCTTTTTAAATTATTATTATAGACTTTTAAACTTCGTCATCTTTCCCTTTTCAATAAAGCCTGACCTATCCCGCACACAGCACTTATATTTAAAAAAAAAAACTTAAGTTAGTAAGGTTTAAAATGTTCCATACATATATTTAGTTATTTACGTATTATTATTATTTTTCTATAGAAATAAAAAACAATCTTCTCAATGTTCGCAAAAAACCAACCCTTTTTTTGGCCCTTTCGCAATAAAACATACTTCTCAGAATTTCTTCAGATCAACATTCAGTAAAAAAAATAAAGTTACTTACACACATTTCATTAAGAATATTAATTCGTCTAAATCAATGTAAAGGAATTTAATAGGCATTACAAGTAAGAAGGTGGGTTCCACTCACCTGCAATTACAATTTCAAAGCCTTACACCAAGATACGCCGAGTAAAATTCTACCTTCAACAGCACAGGTCACAAAGTGGGACACAAAAAAAAACTTTTTAAATGTTGTCAGAATTAAAAAAAATACACTCAATTTTGTTTGAAACCGTTCTTCGCGCGTCCCTTAATTTTTATACTTTAATATATTTCGTCTACATTTTTTTCCGTGTTTATTTTTGTGGGCGACGCGACACGTTGCGTCATACGATCGCGCCTTGTTACACTGACTAGAGGGGTAGGAAACCCCTACGCTCCGATACTACGGACCAAAGATTAAACACATTATTTTTACAGAAGGACCATTTCCCTTAAGCGAAACAAAATATTACATGTTTTTTTTTTAAGTTAAAACTTCTTTACGCACGCTTCTTGAATTTGGGAGCAAGCTAGTGAATGGGAGACGAAAGCGTTACGGAAATGAGCATGAACAGAAGTTGAGAGTTTCGTTTCGTTTATTACCGAATTAGAAGCATGAGAGAGCAGTGCGCGCGCTCATTTTCTTCCTTCCTTTTTCAAGTGACGTGTCAAGGTGAGGAGGTGCAAAGCACACGTGTTTGTATTTTTATTTTTTTTCATTAATGCAACAGTTACAGCAACAGTGAGGAAACCTGGACTTACGAGTAATATAAGTGTGATATCGCCAATACACCTTGAGCATACGTAGTGATCAATGCTCGTGCCTTAACTGTATGAGAAGAGCCCTGTGACCTGCTGTGGGGCTGCCCCATTGGTCTCGTGGTCGCAAGCGCGACTGATAAGCATGGGGTCCTGGGTTCGATTCCCAGGTCGAGCGAAATGTTATTGGGTTTTTCCATTAGGAATTTCTCAGTAGCAGCTCGGAGTTTGGATTTTATTTTATTATTACATGGGACCTAAAAAACATACTGGCGAACTGTGGGTGTACATTGGTACACCTCTGCCTAACCCTTTGGGAAATACAGGCGTGTTGGTATATATGTTTGTATGTGGGACAATAATAAGCTAGTGTTATTTATTTTAAAATGTTACCGTTTTTTTTTTATTCAGCTTATAGGTTTATTCGTATGGTCAGCGTCATCTAATTATTACCCCCTTTTCAAACGAATTTTAATGCAAGAGAGTTAACCAATTGATGACGCTGTCTGTACTGCAGCAATAATAATTATATTAATGTCTGCTGCACGTCTTTCACTAGATGAATAAAACTTGAATTTAGAATCTATATAACTTTCTATCTCGAACCGCCTCGTTGGCCTAGTGGTCCTAAGCGCGACTGCTACGCTAGAGGTCTTGGGTTCGATTCCCAGGTCGAGCAAAAAGTGTTATTGGGTTTTTCTATGAAATTCTCAGTAACAGCTCGGAGTTAGGATTTGTGCCCGGTTAATGGCAATAGGCTCGCCCCCTATTACATGGGACCTAAACATACCGGCGAACTGTGGGTGTACATTGTTACACCTCTGCCTAACCCTTCGGGGAATATAGGCGTGATGGTATGTTTTTCTATCTTCAGTGAATATAATTTACGATAGCGTCACCCCTATAACCATTTTAAAAACGTGACATTACATACCATCACGCCTGTATTCCCCGAAGGGTTAGGCAGATGTGTATCAATGAACACCCACATTTCGCCGGTATGTTTAGTTCCCAAGTAATAGGAAGCGAGACTATTCCCATTTTAAAAACCTAAACAAATAATTTCATTCCACATATAAATAGCAGTATGAACCTTTTCTCGGACCATTTACGCGTAGGCACAAATCGCGTCGCTCCAAATAATCTTTGACATTTTCCGGGCCGTGCCTGACTGAGACAGCGCATACCAAAAAACCTGTTGTCACGATAGAGACAGGGCATATCTATCGACGGGCTTAGACCATGTTTGACCAAGTTTTCTTTCTATTCAAATAATTCATGAGGTCCCGCTTAATACGGACGCGTGATATTTTAGAGCCACGATAATTATCGACCAAAGGGAAGCCACTTATCACACTTAAACTAGCTTCTACCCTTAGTTTGTCCACATGGTTTTATTTACTTGCATAAGCCACGTCTTTGGTTACTGCTCCACTCCCTTGTGTCATAGTTTAATATTTTAAATCCTATACTATTCCTCATAACTGCCTCGTTAGCCTAGTGTTCCTAAGCGCGACTGTTACGCTAGAGGTCTTGGGTTCGATTCCCAGGTCGAGCAACAAGTGTTGTTGGGTTTTTCTATGAAATTCTCAGTAGAAGCTCGAAGTTAGGATTTGTGCCCGGTTAACGGCAATAGGGTCGCCCCCTATTACATGAGACGTAAACATACCGGCGAACTGTGGGTATACATTGTTACAACTCTACCTAACCCTTCGGGGGATACAGGCATGATGGAATGATGATGATGACTATTCCTCATAGATCTCACTACTACATCCTAAAGGAATTTTTCAAATACGACTGGCAGTTTCAGAGATTAGCGCGTTTAAACAAACAAAAAAAGTCTTCCATTTTAAAATTTCAAGTATATATCAATATATCATATATAATTTCCATTAATATTCTTTTAACATGAATAACCAATATTTACAACCTTAATCTATACTAATATGCCCCGAGGACACGGTGGAGCACACCGTGGCGGTATGCCCCGCTTGGGCGGAGCATCGCCGAGTCCTCGTGGCGGCCATCGGCGGCGGCGAACTCTCGCGTCCGGCCCTGGTGCGAGCCATGGTTCGGAGCGAGAGGGAATGGGATGCAGTCGCCTCCTTCTGCGAGGCAGTAATGCTTGAGAAGGAGGCGGCGGGACGGTTGAGACAGCGGTTCTCCCGTCCCAGCCGCCGCGGTAGACGCTCCGGGCGTCGGGAGCCGCGAGACGACTCCCGGCCACCGTAGATACTGGCCTGTGGACGGTGAGCAATGGGTAGCTCACCGTCCTTACGTTGCATAACGACAGGCCGTGTCGACGGCGCGTTCGTGTTCCACGCGCGCCTCAAAGAGATGTCAGCAAAAGGAAGGGGCCACTGAGGGCCGATGCCTGCCGGGGCTGCGGGTTGTTCGCAAGAGATACCGCGCCCCCGGAACGCAAAGGGCACAAGAAGGAACATGGGTGGGTTTTAGTCAGTAAAAGTCTGACACTCCCTCCCGCCCCGCCCAGGGCGGGAGAAGTTATTTGATGATTTCCCACCCACCAAAAAAAAAAAAAAAAAAAAAAAAAAAAAAAAAAAAAAAAAAAAAAAAAATCTATACTAATATATAAAGCTGAAAAGTTTGTTTGTTTGTTTGGTTGAACGCGCTAATCTCAAATCTACTGGATTGAATAGAAAACATCTTGTTGTGTTGGATAGTTCATTTATGGAGGAAGGCTATAGGCAACATACATATAACATCGCGCTACGACCAATAAGTAAGGAGCAGTAACCAAAGACGTAACCTAATGCGAGTGAAAGAACTACGCGAACGAAGTCGCTGGCAGAAGCTAGTATATATATATTTATATATATATATAACTTTATAGGGTGTAAATAGCAAAAATTAAAACATAAAGTGTTGAACAGTTTAATGGAAATGCATTCTATTGCTGATGAAATGCCAAAAAAATAATCTCACATATAAAAAACGTTTCCTGTAAAAGCAGTACTTACTTAATTAAACATTGGAACATAAAAACTATCCGTAACGGTAATTAGAACTAAATTACCATTTTAATTAAAATTTCAATACATTTCACACTGTATCGCAGTACAATTACTGATTATGCTTCTACCTAAGCTTGGTGGCACCTAGTGACGAGCCAGTCATGTTTATCCGAGGTAAGTTACGTCATCATCATTTACTTAGCCTTTTCCCAACTATGTTGGGGTCGGCTTCCAGTCTAACCGGATACAGATGAGTACCAGTGTTTTACATGAAGCAACTGCCTATCTGACCTCCACAACCCAGTTACTGGGCAACACGATACCTCTTGGTTAGACTGGTTGTCACACTTCCTGGCTTCCGACTATTAGTAACGACTGTCAAAGATCTACAAATGACAGCCGGGACCAACTGCTTTACGTGCTTTCCGAGGCACGGGCGTGTCACACCACCAACTGAGCAAATCCTAATGGAAAAACCCAATAACACTTTTTGCCCGACCTGGGAATGGAACCCGGGACACCACGTTTATCAGTCGCTCTTGCGACCACGAGAACAACGGGGCACGAGGCAAGTTACGTATAACTATCAATACCCCTTAAGTAAGCCGACTTCCGATGATGCGAGAAAGTTGTTCGACTTAATGGCCCCGATCCATTGATCTCGTCTGTAATTAATAACTTGTCTTAGGGTACGATGGGACTGACTGATTATTAAAGAAACAAAAATAAAAAAACAATATCCCCTCGTGTTAAATTACGTCTTTGATTGAACCTACTGACTACTCCCCGACACTTATCCTGGCAAACCGGACAAATCAGCATCATCGTATCAGCTGAACTGAACGACATCAACTGCTGGTCCGCCGCCTTCATTAAAGGTAGCCATAATTACCGGTCGTATTCAAACGATTTTCCGCGACCTTTACCAGGTCGTTGATCCACCTCGTGGGGGTCTTCCTACACTGCGACTTATGGTGCGTGGTTGCCTTACAACCCCAACGGCCGACATTCTACGAGCTACGTGCCCTGCCCATTGCCACTTGAGTTTCGCTATTTTGAGAGCTATGTCAGTTACCTTAGTTCTTCTGCGGATCACCCGACAGAAGGGAAAAAACAGAAGATGTCTCACCGTGCTATATTGCAACAAAATTTCTTCAAGCTATCTCATCCCTGCCAAGTGCAACAATAAGTCGTGTTTATGTGTTTTGGCGCGTAGACCGAGACGTGCCGGTCCGGCGCCTAGCCGAAATAGTGGACAGAGATATTTATGCCTACTTTTTTACAATAAGATATTGTAGTCAGGGATAGCGTTTAAGCCTTAAGGGCAACTTTAAATAAAAAATTAAAAGAAAAAAACAAATCCAATAGTCTGGAATTCTGTTAAGTAACAGTCAGGACCCATTAAAAATCTAGACTGGCTCAAATCATCCCAATAATGGATCCCGACTGTAACTAACATCTCGAAAGGGTGTACAGATGTATTTAGTATAGCAGGGCACAACCTCATATTCTATCAAAACAAAAAAGATACCAAAAAGCGAAAAATAAATATCATTTTTACAAAAAAGGCAACCGCCTTCACATAGTAAAAAAAGTAACTAGCTTTGGAAGTCGGTGGCAATACAAAAGAACAATCAGAACCAAAGCCACTGAGTTTCAAAGCTAAAGTTTTTTTTACTTTTTACTATTTAAAAAAAGAAAATTCAATTATTTCAGATATCCAAGATCCATGTTCACATTAAACTTATAAACTCAACTTAAAATTTTATTTATTTATGAAAACAAATTGTTACTTATTACAGATATAGTACAGATGACCTTCCTCATCATCGAACAACCTGCTTTATGTTATTAATAATGTAAAAAAATTAAAAAACGAAAAGCCGTATTCACACTTTATATAGGTACCAACCGTAACTCTTTAATAACGTGTGACTACGGCTTTTATTTTTGTTCTGTTCATGTTTCTCCAGTAAGCTTGTGTATTTCAGCATCCTGAAAATCTTGTTCCATACTTTTTCAGCGTTGTTTTTTTTTTGTCGTAATAGGATTTATTTATTTTTATATTTGTTTCATTATTTAAACTTTTTTGGTATTGTGTTGTTTTCTTCTGACCGTTTGAGGGCGCCACATTGAATTTTGATAACATTTTTGATAAGTTCAAGTGAAGCCCTG
Source organism: Caradrina kadenii (assembly GCA_947462355.1). NCBI lineage: Eukaryota > Metazoa > Arthropoda > Insecta > Lepidoptera > Noctuidae > Caradrina > Caradrina kadenii. The sequence continues at coordinate 13,247,442 of OX381687.1, read as the reverse complement.
TCAAATGATATCAAACACAGTATATTTATATTAACGTTTTTTTAACACATGTCCGTTAGATGGCGCCATTTTAAATTTGAGCGATATTTAGAAAATGTACAAGTGAAGCCCTTTCAAGTGATACCAAACACGACGTTTCTGTATTATTATTATTAAATTCAATGTGTTTTGTCCGTTAGAGGGCGCCACATTGAGTTTTTTGACACGTAGCCTATGTGCAGCGGACGATTAAGATGGTTCTAACAATACCTCATTTGTCGAGTTCCAATAAGTAGTTTAGAAGCTATGAGGGAACAGATGAACATACACACACACATACATTCGGGTAAAAAAATAGTATTCGTCATATGTATATATTCTTCCTTTTACTTATGTAGTTTCTTACCCATTCTTCTCCATACGAAACTACCTTTTAGAATGGGCAACTAGATTCAATATTATATTTATTTTTCTTTCTCGTAAATGGTGTTGAAAAGTGACTTTTAATGATCTAATTGAAACAAATGATTTGAATTTGCTTTTTTCCAGGTATCTTATTACTTATAACACTTACAAGGTACACACAGGCAATAGAGGTAACGGAACCATATGACCAGATAACTGAACCGTATTTTAAGAACCTTAATAACAATGGCACAATTAATAGAAGATCAGAAAGTAGCAATCGCTCTCAGAACAATCAATGGAACTTTGAAATGTATATGAAGAAATTTGAGCCCAGTACGGTCTTAGAGCAAATTGAAAAAGAAAAGAAGTCCAACGGTCTCGCTTTGACTGCCAGAGAGCATTTACATATGATGATCGAGGGTGTTGACCCCACTGATGAAATTATGGAACTTGATATTGAAAACGGGAACCCCAAAATAGTCATCGAACGCGATGCCCGGCGCGGTTGGAAGCCGGGTAAATGGCTTAACGAATGGTGGAGAGATAAGTTCTATGTCCGAAACAGACTTTATGAACTTATGAAGCAAGCGATATACCAGACAAGAAACAAAATGACTGTCATGCAAGTATTAAGAGAAAAATATCATAATCAATCTCTTTACAAAATGGGATATCTGATGCATAAAGCAGATGATGCGGCCAAGATATTTAGCCAATTTTCTTTCAGAGCTTATAGAAGCTGTTTGCTGGCTCAAGAAAAAGTCATTTATAGGTTACCCCTATTTGATTTACTAGCTGCAAATGAGAGGCAACTAGATCTTTTGTTTAACATAGAACTCTACACGGATCTAATTTTACAGAATGATAAACTTTGCAAAGAGATTTTCAGACGCCGTACCGTCAGACGAACAAAGTTTTTCGACAAGAAATTCGTCGACTAGAAACCAGATTTTACTTCTATATAGCGAAACTCCTTACCGAACATTACAACACAGAAATGGACATAGCACGACGAATACTATGCTATGTAAACACCACACAAAATACGGAAGAAATATTGCTAAAATTCTGCCCGACCGAATTTCAACGGTATTAACACTGCAGAATTTTAGGCTAACAGCTCTTTCAATTCAAGCTTTTGGTGCTGCAGCGCCCGGGAGGTGTCATATGGGTGCCCTATCTATGGTACAAATATAAATGGGAAATTAATAAAATATGTATGTAGATAAACAGGTACATATTTTATTATATCTATTGAGGAAGTCGACCTTCAAGAACACCCATGAAACAGAAGAAATTGCTAGTTAAGGGCATCGATTTAAATAAAAGTAGAAAGTACACTAAAAGTGAACTGGTATATGAAATTATACACAAATATTAGAATTATATTCATTCGATTACTAATTAATTAAATTGTACCTAAGATAACAATAACTTTTCACCTCTCCGCACCATTGTTAAACGACCTGGTAAAATATTTCGTCGAAAATCAGCTGTTCGACCAAAAATGCAATGACGTGACAAAAAAAATCAAGGATTTATTAATGTTTTTTTTATGTGTGCCATTAGAATGCAATAAAGTCGATGGCACATGTGGTTACCAATGCCTATAGAACGGAGGCTTTGCAGATGCGTTGCCATTCCAGAAACAAAATTGAAATGTCTCACGTGGATGTGGCTGTAATTACACCGGCACCAATACTCTTTAAACCGGAACACAGCGACAGCGCCGTAATGCCATGGATGTTGATCCTCAAAGCTCAGGAATGTGTAGTAGTAAGCACCCATGCTCCGTTTGTAATCAGCCAAACCATCTTAACCCCTGCTATCTAAAGTATTTCTATATTTTGTCTCGTCTTTTTATAAACCCGTCGTAATCTGTAAGAAAATAAAACATAATGTAACATTGCTCATCCCACAAAGCTAATAGCGTGAATACTTTAGATAACTGGGGATTGAAGTGCTGAAATAATTGTCATCACGCTATATCTTCATGGAACTAAGCAGTCAGTCATGGTAAACTAGAACGGCTATTTTAGAGCAATGTTTATCGAAGTATATACATAGTTTAATAGTTCAATGACCGTCTTACAAATCACTAGGATTGTGTTCGGTCCACAATTCCTGTTTTACTTTTTGTGTTTTTTTTTAATATTTTTTTGAATGCTAGAAGATTTCCAAACAAATAGAAGTAGGCATTCTTATACCATAACGTTTACCTTGCTTAGTTTTTCAAATCTTTTATCATTTCACAAATTGTCTAAATATCTACTAGAAATGTCAATAATTTGAAATTAAATTAAAATGAACAAATTTCATAACATACAACTTTCCCATTTGTACTAGAATTCATAAATTCACAACACATAACATACCATCACGCCTGTATACCCCGAGGAGTTAAGCAGAGGTGTAACATTGTACACACAAAGTTCGCTTTTTTTTAGGTCCCATGTAATAGGGGGCGAGCCTATTGGCATTAACCGGGCACAAATCCCAACTTCGAGCTGCTACTGAGAATTTCATAGAAAAACCCAATAACACTTTTTCTCGACCTGGGAATCGAACCCAAGACCTCTGCGTAGCAGTCGAGCTTAGGACCACTAGGCTAACGAGGCAGTCAATTACTTATTTATCTTATTTTAGTTTTATAACTAATATTTTATCCACGCGTAAGTACTATAGATAAACAAAAAAAGTAAAACTTAAATCAGCTCCACCTATCGACTGACGGTGGTACCATGAAGTCTCATCGATACGCACCGCACCCGCCTAACGAGAAAGCCACAAACTATTAGTTCCTGGATGTTTAAATGTGAGCACGCGTCTACAATGGTGTGCTTTTACTGTAAGTACTTGACACAAATAACGCACACAAAAGTAAAAAGTAGACATTGGCTTATTTACATTTTTTTATCATACCTACGTCCACTTTCGAAAGTTAAGGGGTCTTCAAACCGAAATTAGTTATGTGACTATTTTAATTAAAAAAAAGTAGCATCTTTAATTTTATTAGTGCTAAATGAAGCACTATTACTTTTAGTCGTATTTTTTTTTATATTGACGCAACCATTGTTGATATGGTTTGTCTGACTTAATTTAGAACCAGTACTTATTGCATGTTAATTGATAATAATTGTTTATTCTCTGGATTTTAAGGTAATACTATGTTGCTCTGCTTTAACAGGGTCCATTACTATAATTTTAGCTTTAAGCCTATATGCAACACCTTTTATACACATAATGGTATGCAAATAAATAAATATGAAATATGACTGTTCTGTCAACTTGTGTCGTTTTGTAATAGAATTTAATTGTGCTGTAAATTTAACGTTGATAATACTGAAAGATGGAATATCTTCACTGTAAAAGTTGGTGTGTGTACAGAAAATATTAAATGCTAAAAAATTTTGATCGCCAAAAGTCGTCCTACACCAGATTTGCAGTTAATACAAACTAAAGATAAAGTCAATCGTAAATTTAACATACAACAATATGCTTCTTATGACTGGCTCACGGGTTGTATACATAACAATCGGTTATATTGTTTTTCTTGTCTACTTTTTAACCCCCGACGCAAAAACGATGGGGTGTTATAAGTTTGACGTGTCTGTATATGTGTGTGTGTGTGTGTGTGTGTACGTGTGTCTGTCTGTGGCATCGTAGCTCCCGAAAGCATGAACCGATTTCGATTTTGTTTTTTGTATTTGAAAGGTTAATTAGTCGGGAGTGTTCTTAGCTATGTTTGATGGAAATCGGTGCAGCGGTTTTAAAGTTATCAGCTCTTTAGTTAGCTGCGGTAGGGATTTTTCTCTTTCTGTCGGGGGTTACTTAAAATTTTTAATTTTGTTTTTTTAATACGAAAAAAAACTGTGCTCATTTTTTTTCAAACTTTAAGACCGTCTGGAACAAAACCGGTTACACCAATATTTATAATTTTTCTGCGGCAGCAAAAAAATACGGTCAATCTAAAAAACACTTCCCTAAAATATCACACCTAAAAGGGCATTCAAAGAAACACGGATGGGTTTTAGTCAGTAAGAGTCTGACATTCCCTTCCGCTAAGCGCAGGGCGGAAGAAGTCATTTGATGATTTCCCATCCTAAAAAAAATTGGTCGGGTAAAGTGCTAATTGAATAACCGGTACTCCTAACGTATGCATTGTAAACTCATTAAAATTTAATGGGATATTTGGGTTAGTGGGTAATTTAATTTTAATGGGTTATATAATTAAAATTTGACAAATTCGTTGTTGCAGTCTATTGTATAGCGAGAAAGCCGCCTTAAGAGAATGTTTATGTTCTCAATATTTTTACCACTGCTTTGTGAGTATTCTTATTTTACAAAATCTTCGTCTTTAACAATGATTTCAGACTCTTTGATATAAAATCTCTGTAGGGAACTAGGTGGCGGTGGCGATGGATGTAAGAGCCACCTATTTAAAAAATAATTTCATCGTTTTCTTGCCCTCGCATGCCAAGTATCGCTGCTATATGTAATTTTTTTTTCATCAGACCTCCTATTCAGCAATGGTGACCCATTATTTTTGGATAACGACGTCCATTCTATATTATTCGGCGACTTAGCTCCCATGAAGGACCTGTTCCCTAAGAAATCTGATGAAAAGACGCCGGGTGCGGTTGAGGACGAGGACGATGACGATACTTTTGAAGAAGTCGATCCAGAAATACCCGATTTATTTGGGCATTACCGAGCCAACCTCACGAACGAAACCTTCGACTTACAAGACTTCGTAAAAATTAATGACATGTATGCAAACTTTTCAAAACAACATAAGGAACCAACAAGAAGACTTTCGTGGCATGATTACGATGACGCCTATTTAAAACATTGGGTAGCAGAAAATGTAAAAAAGGAACAAGTTAAAAATTGTTTGATCCAATATGTAATGCATGCTCGATATGAGGTGGGGAAAGCTTTAGCACAACGCACTTATATCAGATATGAGAAAAGATACAAATTAGGTTACCTGTTTAACAGAATGCGACAACTAAAAACTGAACAGATGAAGATGATAGGTTCGGCGGTGAATCAGCAAAAATCGTATTACAAGCAAGTTTACAGCCTTATGAGAATGTACGAGAGAGTGGTGCACTTCGACGTGGACTTGCGGGACACTGCCAACATGATCAAGAAAATATACAGAACGCCCGACCCTTGCGACAATATCGTCATAAAGCCGAAAAAGAAGAGCAACGCCACCAGCGGCAACGACACCACAAACTCTCCACAGAAGTCTGCTGGCGCGGCTCCGACCTTAAGACCGGGCCAGAAGCCAAAGGGCGCCGGCCCGCCCCCCACTGACAAACCGCCCCAGAGACCGCCCTAGAACCCGAACTGAGAACAGAGCGTGGATAAACCCTAAACAGAACCAAAACCCGAAATGTAACTTTCTAACTAAAATATCTATACTAATATTATAAAGAGGAAAGATTTGTTTGTTTGCTTGTAACGAATAGGCTCCGAAACTACTGGATCGATTTTAACCATTTTTACACCAATAAATAGCTAGATTATTCCTGAGTAACATAGGCTATATAACATCACGCTATGGCACACGGAAGCCGAGCAGTAACGAAAGATGTAACTTGACGCTGGTGAAATAAGCCACGCGGACGAAGTCGCGGGCAGGTCGCTAGTTTATTATAAATGCGTAATCAAATATGTATGTTTGTTACCTTTTCACGCCTAAACCACAACATTACATAACATACCATCACGCCTGTATTCCCCGAAGGGTTAGGCAGAGGTGTAACAATGTACACCCACAGTTCGCGCGTATGTTTAGGTCCCATGTAATAGGGGGCAAGCCTATTGATATTAACCGGGCACAAATAATAACTCCGAGCTGCTACTGAAAATTTCATAGAAAAACCCAATAACACTTTTTGCTTGACCTGGGAATCGAACCCAAGACCTCTAGCGTAGCAGTCGCGCTTAGGACCACTATGCTAACGAGGTAATTACGCCTAAACCACTGAACCGATAATCCTCAAATTTTGCCAAAACCTCTCCTACCTCTTATCCCGAAAAAGATTACTGTTCTCCCGGGAAATAACAATAATATCGTTTTTATGATAATAGATGACGAATCATAATTGAATTTTAAATCCGACTTTTACGCGTACGAAGTCGCAGGCAAAAGCTAGTTTTCCTATTATATAATATTCCAATGAATTGGAAAAGTTAATGTAGCATGGAAATATTCTAGTCCATACTTTGAGTTGGATAATGTTTTCGTGGGTAACTAGCGCAATAGTTTTTTTTGTGCGCTGTGGAAATCCTAATGGGCTTCCTCCGTCGGGGGTGTCAGAGGGGCATGCCGGACTATAACCGGTTAAAACCGCCGCGGTGTTTCACCTCTGCCCATGGCCGGAAGTGCGAGAATCGCATAAACATCATATCATACCTTAACCCCCCCGCCTTCCTCGTCTCTCCCATCCTCCTCCTCTATCTTCATCATAATTATGTGTTTATTTTACTTTAACAAAAAACGGCCATTGGCTAATTACATTAGCTAAAGACAAGGTATTTAATACATATTCACACGCTCATCTCACAGCACTCTAAACATACTGACAAAATTGTCTTCCATTCGTCCGCAAACACATCACAGTCAAGCTTGGTGTCCAAGAGAGCGTTAAGCGAGGACAGAACACGTGGGATAGGCGACTGGGCACGGGCAACCGTACGCCTCACAGGGACGCAACCAATGTATGCCTCCTGTTACGGTAGTATTTCACCGGGGCACACAGATAGAGAAGTTCGCCATGCAGTTCGGGAGCATTTGTTTTTCCGCACAAAATTTTGCACAAATTACTAGTTGGTCGTTATCCCGTCGTACCTCTAACGAATAATTACCTAAAGAGCCTAAAAGAAAGTTTGTAGGGTACATAAATGGATAGAATCCAATGGACCCAGTGGATAATATCTCTTGTGGGGCGGCTAAGCCGAGCATATTTTGCTGTTAGGAAGATATGACAATAAACAGACGTGGAAACTGCTCGTTTGGTCTATTTTAGCTACTTTCACAGCATTATTTCGTTGTTGTATGTTGACTCGAGCTACTGACATTGAATCCATTTTTATTTTACACTAGCTGTGCCCGCGACTTCGCTAACGTTGACCTAAGTGTTACTTAAGTAAGTAAGTTAGTGTTACTAATTAAGTATTGAATACTATGTCATCATAATCTTCCAAGTTAAAAGTTACAACTGTAGTTGTTTGGAATTTGTCTGTAGACGCCCAGAGTCTGGATTTGTGCCCGGCTGGTAATGGGCGTATATCATACCTGAGATAAGAACATTTTTGGGGTAAGGAGGGTATCTGATATGGCTTTACTATCCCTTTAGAAATCGCTAAACCGATTTTCATCATACATAGCTAAGAACACTCCCGACTAATATGATGTACAGACACGTCAAACTATAACACCCCGTCGTTTTTGCGTCCGGGGTTAAACACGGAACCCCTATAATATCACTTAGGTGTCCGTCGGCCTCGCTGTCTGTCTGTCAAGACCCTTTATTTCGGGAATGAGTGGGAGTGTCAAGTTGAAATTTAAACTGTATACTTAGATCTACGGTCCCATAAAGTTGTAAAAAAATCAAACTTCTGAGTTTACATAAAAGAAGATACAGCTGTTTATTCAGCAAAAAACGCATATTTCGACACTCTAAAGGGAATCAAAACTCAAAGGGTACTTTTCGTTGACCTAGAACTATGCAATTTTGGCAAGTAACATCGTTATAGACCACAAGTACAAGAATAAATCTCAAAACTTTACAGTAGTAATTACATCTTAAAAAATAGGGGATCTATATTTTTATAGGGGGTCGGAATTTCAAATCGAAGTTACTAGTTCAAATGAGGTATCATATAAAAGGGCGTGATGTCAGTCAGTCATCACTTAGCCTTTTTCGTAACTATGTTGGGGTCGGCTTCCAGTCTAACCGGATGCAGCTGAATAACAGTGTTTTACATGGAGCGACTGCCTATCTGACCTCCACAACCCAGTAACTGGGCAACACGATACCTCTTGGTAAGACTGGTTGTCAGACTTTCTGGCTTCTGACTATCCGTAACGACTGTCAAAGGTCTACGAATGACAGCCAGGACCAACGGCTTTACGTGCTTTCCGAGGCACGGGGGTGTCATATCGCCAACTTCCCAAATCCGGGCTGCTACTGAGAAAATCCTAATGGAAAAACCCAATAACACGTTTTGCCCGACCCGGGAATCGAACCCAGGATCCCGTGCACATCAGTCGCGCTTGCGACCACGAGACCAACGGGGCAGTAATAAGGTATAAAAGGGCGTGATGTGCACATTGCAAAATATATTTTATTTTATTTTTTCCGACGCCTTATTTCTTATTTATATATCATTATTATTTATTTATTTTCTTATTTAAAATAATTATAATTACCTAATACCCTGATATCCAAGTAAATATTAGTACGTAAATAAATATAATATTTATATTTTATTTAATTTACTATTTATTTAATTTTCAATAAACTAACATATTAATATATAAATTTATTTATTTCAATCATAAAACATACTTAAATAATAATAAGACTACAAACTACGAGTATGTACAGTTAATATAAAAAAAAAAAAACAAGGAAGCTTATAGGGCATCAAAAAACTCATCCGCATCGCTGTCAATGGGACAAGTGCCCAAAAGGCTGGCAGCATTGCCACGTTCTATGGCAATGCTGTTTTAAGAAACTATTTATTAAATTCTGTAATTTATAATGATCCTATAAACGGAACTCTCGGTAGGCGAGTCTAACTCGCACTTGTCCGATTTTTTGTTTCACCTATCACAGTGACTGTCCGTAATCAAATCTTACAAGTTAAACTTGATCTAGTTTGCAAAAAGAGCCAGTGCATTTAAAAATGGCTCACAGCAATAAAATAATTCGAACCCATATCCATGTAGTTAGCTACACTGCCTTAATCGAAAACAAACAAATTTGCAATAAATAATGAATGCTGATCAAATACTTAACAAAATTATTAATTATCTCATTACGTAACAGAGTAAGTAGTTAATTATAATTTTCTAGCAATATATCGACACTTTTATCGTTCTCGCTGTGTAAGCAGCTGATCACAATTATCATGAAACTACTTCTTTTGTTCTGTAAGTTCTGTTGCACTTAAAATTATGTAAAACTAGCTACTGCCCGTAACTTCATTCGCGTCAAATTTGATGTATAATGTGTTAAGAAATAAAATTTCAAATGTCGTGTAGTTGCTCAGTATCTGAAAACTAATATAAGGCAAGAAAAATGAGCTAAATAGAGGATGTAGTGACAAAAGTAGAAAAGAGTATGCTTAGGTGGTTCGGTCATGTTTAGAGAATGAGTGAAAGGCGACTAACGAAAGGGATTTATATGGCAGATGTGAGTGGCAACGCCGGGAGAGGACGCCCTAGAAAGACCTACCATGACCTAATTGGTGAGGTTCTTCAGAAAGGCCGGGTGCGCAGTACTGCGTGCTTGTATGAACAGATGCATTAACGTGGACGAGGCGAAGGAAGTATGTAAGGATCGTAGCAGGTGGCGTTCTGTGGTTTCTGCTTACCCCCATGAGAAAAAGGCGTGAGTTTATGTATGTATGTAAAAATCAGCTATGTAAATTTTTCACATGTAAAGGCAATTTAGCCTCAGGGAAGTATGGAAGAGCAAGGAGCTTCCCGGGCGCCTCTACCGAGTCCTACATGGGCCGGATGTAGACTTAAAGGTGTCCGCATCTAATCTGCGCTTTTGGTGACTTTTTTGAGAAAACCGAAGGTTTTGTCTGTGCTATTATCAACGAACTTATGATGATGAATAATTATAGTAACCGCCACGAGTCGTGAGCAGAAACGTCAAGTAAAATTTTGGTTGCCTCCTGGGTTTTTTGAGGCGCCGACACTGCACGCGATTGGTCCGTCAGTCGGACGGATCGCGACCCAATACTTGACACAACGTTTGTACTCACTATTCGTGGTGGCTACCATACCGGAGATATATCTTGTGAAGGACGGTACGGTTGACATTTGTCGGGCATCCCACCGTCCCGGAGAATCTCTCCGTCACATTATATCTGGGTGTTCTTGTTTGGCTAATGTAGACTACTTGCATAGACACAACCTGGTAGCTAAAATTATCCACCAGCAACTTGATCTCAAATACGATCTTATTGAAATGGAAGTACCGTAAAACAGGTATGTGCCGGGTCCAGTTCTTGAAAATGGCAATATCACGTTGTATTGGGATGGATCTATCATCACTGACAGGAATGTTGTTGCCAATAAGCCAGGTACATCGATTAGAGCGTCATGCAATGCTTGTTGATGTTACGGTCCCGCATCACGAGAACCCCGTGAAAGCGGTACTCCTAGACACGACACGTTGTTTAGATTCCTTTCTGAGGAGCCCTGACCGACGGTGGCTTGGACCCTGTTCCCAACGCCAGTGGGCTACTATTTTTTTAAATTTTTATTAATATTTCATCATCATCATCTGCTTAGCCTTTTCCCAACTATGTTGGGGTGAGCTTCCGGCCAACTGCTTTACGTGCTTTCCGAGGCACGGGTGTATCACACCACCAACTTCCATACTCCGGTCTGCTACTGAGCAAATCCTAATGGAAAAGCCAATAACACTTTTTGCTCGACCTGGCCTGACCTGAGAATCGAACCCGGGTCCCCACGCTCGTCAGGATCCCTAGCTAAGCAGTCCTGCTTGCAAGAATCTATCAGTCATCTTGCAATGTCCAAACATTCAAATGACATCTATCATTGCCGACAAACTGCAATGCAGTTTGGCAGAATTCATGCAACTTTGTTTTGTATAGATTTTGGATAAGTAAATAAAATTCTTTCCTGTCTGCGTGAATGCCTATCTATAACTGCTTCGTCTGCACATGACATGTCAGCCCAAACAAACTCTTATTGTTTGAAATTCAGTAACTTGGCATTAAGAAAATCCAAATTCAACTTTAATTACCAACATTTGTTTTCAGTTATCTTACCTTTTGTTCAAAACGTAAACAGAAGAGCTCGCAATAGGAATTACTTAAAGGAAAAGTTAGAAGGAATTCGTGAAAATGACAAATTTCCCAAGCTCAGTGATGTTTTACCAAAACTTGTAGAAAAAACATCGTTAGATTTTAATAACATAACTGATGACGTGATAGTCAAAAATATTTCAATTGACATAGACAAAATAAATATCAACAAATTTAGAAAAAAAATGAATGCACTCGTAGATACGTTGGAAAACGATAATCCAAAACTCAATATCTCGAGAAGACAATCGAGTGTCTCCGTTCACCAGGGACTGCGAAACTTTAAGAGGGTTAGTGATCAAATGATGAGACGGAAATGTGCCGATGTTATGCTACAGTTATTGTATATGGCAAGACACAAAATAACGAGACTCGAAAACAGTAGATACTTCAGCACAACGAATACTGCCTTCCGTATTGCCTACACATATCGAAAGATAAACCGAATCTACATAAGAATGATGCGCTACTTTAGTTACCAAAACTATAAAATTCGCAATCACAATACGCCTCACCCACAAATAATTCTCCACGGCAAAATTACGAGACTCCACGTAGACTTTAATTACATGTGGCTGGTTATGATAAGAGTAAATGAGGTATTCAAAAATGCAACAAATGTTAAAAGGGAGAAATTGGAGTATGATAAACATATGGCCGAAAAAACTAAAAAGGAGGCAAAAGCAAATGCGACAAAGGAACAACAAAGTACTTAGGCTTTTCCCAACCACGTTGGGGTCGGCTTCCAGCCTAATCTGATGCAGCTGAATACCAGTGTTTTACGTAGAGCAACTGCCTATCTGACCTCTACAACCCAGTTACTGGGCAACACGATACCTCTTGGCTAGAATGGTTGTTAAATAGGAAAGATTTTTGTTTGTTTATACCGAAGAAGCTCTGAAACTACTGGACCGATTCCAACCATGTTTTCATCAATAAATAGCTACATTATTCTTAAGTAATATAGGCTATAAAACGTCTGGTTACGGCCTACGGGAGCGGAACAGTAACGGTAGACGTAACTTATCGGGGGTGTAATCTAGTTGCCTGATTGATGACTGAATTTAATTTAATCTAAGAGTATTTTTAAGAAAAACATTCAAGAATAAATGCAGCACCTTTTACCACTGAAAGACTAAACAAGCTAGACCGATGCCCTCATTTGCTTTGGTCAGTTTTGCTGGGGAGATCGGATGCAACAGACGTGTTTTAGAGGTTATAATTTTAAATTATTTTGGTGTAATATTTTTCTGATTATTTACTCATTTAAATTCATTAAATAATTCTAGTTGTAGTATTGAATTTTTTTTAACTAAAAAAAAGGAAATAATAACAAATCCGACCAACCGTCAACCAACTAACCAACCAACCAACTGTCAACTGCCTCGTTAGCCTAGTGGTTCGTGTGCAGTAGTTTTAAAGTTTGTTATATGTATTAGTTTATACTTATTGTTCTTATGGTTATATATGTAATCTGTTTTATGGGCCTTAGTTGCCTAAAATAAAGGTTGTTATTATTATTATTAAGCGTATCTTGGGTTCGATACCCAAGTCGAGCAAAAGAAATGTTATTGGGATTTTCTATGAAATTCTCGTGGACACAGTTAGTTGGTCACACATAACTAGCACCTGCCCGCGATTTCGTGCACGTTAAATGTGTCATATTATTCCACGGGTACCGTACATTTTCCGGTATAAAAGTATCCTATGTGTTATTCCACACTACAATCTATCTTAGTGCCAAATTTCATACAGGTCCGAACACCCATTTAAGCGTGAAAAAGTAACAAACATCCATCCATCCATGCATAGCAAGTCAAACAAATAGTATAATTTTAAACAGACTTTGATATAAGATTATTTGAAACTATCAATGATAGTTATAATCAAAATTACTTAAAATGATTGATTACATACCATCACGCCTGTATTCCCGAAAGGATTAGGCACCAATGTACACTTACAGTTCGCCGGTATGTTTAGGTCCCATGTAATAGGGGGCGAAACTCGATGAACTAAAAAAAAAATGTTTTCCATCCAACGACATTAAAAAAAAAAAAAAAACCAAACCCATCAAACCTCGTTGGCCTAGTAGTCCTAAACGCGACTGCTCCGTTAGAGGTCTTGGGTTCGATTCCCAGGTGGAGCAAAAAGTGCCATTGGGTTTTTCTATTAAATTCTCAGTAGCAGCACGGAGTTAGGATTTGTGCCCGGTTAATGGCAATAGGCTCGCGCCCTATTACATGGGACCTAAACATACCGGCGAACTGTGGGTGTACATTGATACACCTCTGCCTAATCCTTTGGGGAATACAGGCGTGATGGTATGTATGTGTATGTGTGTATGTGGACTACATCAACGTTCAGATTAACTGACATAGTCACGGGCAAAACCTAGGATTATAATAAAGGAAACAGTTTTCACTACTTTGAACTGGTGGTTACTAGTTTCCTTTAATAACAGTGCGTTGCAATAAATCTATAAACATTAATAACATACAGATAAGCGTATTAAAACATCGTTTAAACATTGGCGAGGTTTTAACCACAACGATAAGTAGTACTGATTGTAGATTTTTCTTTTTTTCTTTTTTGGTATTTTTATTTCAAATGAATGGTCATGAATAGATTACTGCTTCTGGTTTCGATTTTAATAACACGTAAGTAGTTTCATACGGTTCCTATAATACTTACACCCGCCCCCACTGCAGCGTTGCTTTCGTGGTTGACCCCCACGGTAAACCACGAAAGGTCCTGGGTTCGATTCCCAGGTCGGGCAAAAACGGTTAAGGGGTTTTTCCGTTACGGATTCCTCAGTAGCAGCCCGAAGTTTGGATGTTGGTGGTGTGACTCCCCCGGTTGTGTCGGATTGTCGTCTCATCAGACTATGAGAGTTAAAGAAAAGGGAATGCACCTGTGTTTGCGCACATACTTGTGCAATATAATATATCTTGCGTACTTGGCTAGTTTCCACTGAGATTAGCCGCTGTGACCGAAGTCGGTTTGGAGAATACAGTACGGCCGACGTATCTTGCCGACCCTGAAGCTAGCCGATTAACTGCGCAGTAGACAATTTTGTTCCTAAAAGATCTACATATACTTACACCCGGGGTTTCCTATAAGATGCACAGAAGAATGCATCATCAAAAAACTACAAAGTGTAAAATTACTTTACTACTATCAGAAGTCGGCTGCTTTGGTTTTGACTACCGTACGTAAAGTTATTTTTCACCGACTTCAAAAAGAAGGATCAATTCGTCTGTATGTTTTTTTTTTGTGTGTGTGTTACGCAATACCTCCGCCAATTATGCATCGATTTTGATGATTCTTTTTTTGTTTGATAGGTCATACTTCAAAGGTGGTCCCATATAAATTTTATCGAAATTGATGTAGTAGTTTGGTAAAAAAAAAAACTGAAAAAAATATGTCATCCAAGTAAACGAATTAGCGTATTTTGCTTTCTTGTGACTTTTAAGCGGTCTCTCGTTTATTCACATAGTATAACTGTTCCTTCATGGATTTGGATGATAGGAAATTGATACTAAAAAGCGAAAAATAACAACGTGTTTACAAAAAACACAACCTCCTTCAAAAACTAAAAAGTGAAAAATAAGTTTAGCTTTTTTTTCCAGATGGAACATGATCAAATGACTTTTCCCCTGAGCTCGTTGACTTCCAAAGCTAGTTATTTTTTACTTTTTAGTTTTTGAAGGCGGTTGTCTATTTTTGTAAAAAAAAATTGTTATTTAGGTACCTCTTTTGAGTACATACTTCTTATCACCTAAATCTACCATTGTGTGGATCGCCCCGAGGACACGATGGAGCACACCGTGGCGGTATGCCCCGCTTGGGCGGAGCATCGCCGAGTCCTCGTAGCGGCCATCGGCGGCGGCGAACTCTCGCGTCCGGCCCTGGTGCAAGCCATGGTCCGGAGCGAGAGGGAATGGGATGCAGTCGCCTCCTTCTGTGAGGCCGTAATGCTAGAGAAGGAGGCGCGGGACAGTTGAGACAGCGGTTCTCACGTCCCAGCCGCCGTGGTAGACGCTCCGGACGTCGGGAGCCGCGAGACGACTCCCGGCCACCGTAGATACGGGCCTGTGGACGGTGAGCAATGGGTAGCTCACCGTCCTTACGTTGCATAACGACAGGCCGTGTCGACGGCGCGTTCGTGTTCCACGCGCGCCTCAAAGAGATGTCAGCAAAGGAAGGGGCCACTGAGGGCCGATGCCTGCCGGGGCTGCGGGTTGTTCGTAAGAGATACCGCGCCCCCGGAACGCAAAGAGCACAAGAAGGAACATGGGTGGGTTTTAGTCAGTAAAAGTCTGACACTCCCTCCCGCCTCGCCCAGGGCGGGAGAAGTTATTTGATGATTTCCCAGCCCCCCAAAAAAAAAAACACCTAAATCTATTAAGGAACTGCAACAGTAAATAACCTAACTAGAAAATGTGTTTCATCTTCCGCACGATTATCTGTCACTGTTTACTACTCTCCGTGGATAGGGAGTTCCATGGAGTATCCTCAAAATTAGTAACAATGAATAGGTAACTAAATAGTCATTAAATCTTTGATCTTTAGGGGGCCTACCACCAATCGCTCAAAACAGTACCATTTTAATATAACTTTGTAATATCAGTTGTTGGATTTTCAACTCACAGCGCTAAACCGACCGTTGAAAATTGAACAGTGCGCAAGTCAAATTAATATTAAAATAATACTGTTTTAAGAGGGATGGTGGTAGACCCCCTTTACCAAATCATAGTATGTACATGTACTGTTTATTATTGGTGAGTTTATTGTCTGTCTCCGGAGATCTACACGATGAGATTTTTTTACCTTTTCACCGCCACGGACTTCAATAGAAGTTCCAGAGTTTCGTGCCACCAGCGCCACGACTTTATTAGAAGCTCTTATCTTATAAAAACACATTTACTGTATTTAAAAGCTTTGTTTCATATTATTATTTAATAATACTGTTTATTACTCTGTTCCTCAAATTTTCCACACAAAAGAAGCCCTTATTTGTGTGTGTGTTAGTTTGTGTGTGTGTGTATGTATGTATATATATTGTATATTTGTGTTTTTTTATATTTAAACGATATTTTCATCTATTGTGGACTGATTTATTATTAAATCAGTCCACAATATCCCTTATCACCGCCAACGTTCACAGAACGCCATGCCTCTCCAGCGCCAAGCTGTATAACGAAATATACAGTAAAGTGATGAGGGTATCATCATATCGATAAATGAGATTTGTAGGAGTTAAGTTCCGTTTTATTTATAATTCTACGAATATAAATAAAATCTAAATAAATATTAACTTTATTTCACATTATCCCTAGTGAGAGAAACCAGTATAAATTAAAAGTATCTATGAAACAAAAATAACTAAGAAATGAAACATGAACATCTCTACTCGTTTCATGACGTCATTTTTTTACTTCGTTTGAAGTCCGATTAGGGATGTGGTGTATGGTCTTTCTTTCTTCTATTTTATCTATTCCCGTGTTTTTTTAACTACTATAATAAACGTTTTCTTCTGATATGATGATAATGATTGTAGTTTATGAAGATAGGGGGAAATCATCGAGTATCTTTGAAAGAAAGAAAATAACTAGGTGTTTTTGTCACAGCCTGTTGGACACAAAAAATAAAACAAAAAACGTTAATATACGTTAATAGGCTCGTTTTAGTAAAATGCCAGACTACTTGCCTCTGACATAGTTTTTCAACTAGACTTTGAGAAGACGGCTATCATCACTTGTTAATTAGTTATAACCGCACGACAATTGCGGGTTTGCGGCTCGTACTTAATTCCAATATTAAGAACAAATAAATTGATTACCTATATTTCAGTTATAAATACGTCCCAGTATATGATACCAAAGCCCAAAACGCCAGTCCCAAACGCCGATGTTCTCGACGAACTGCTGGCTAAATTCCTTGGCGATAGCTACAGTAACAACGCCTTCTCCGATTACATCTTGGGCACAGCCAACCAGCCTGGAAACCCGGAGCTCGCGGGGGAGAACCTTGACATCAACATACTTGACGTAGACAGCGTAAAAAAAATTGTAAGCTTTGTCAAAAATAAGTACAAAGAAGACATAAGAAAGGAAGAAATAAATAAGTTACCCGAAAGCGCTCGACGACAAATATTTAAGAAAACATTTGCAGAGACAGAATTCTTTGCACCGAATAGTTACATCGTCGATAAAATGTTTACACTGATGCGGCATTCCATTTACCACATCAAAGAAAGGATAAACCAAACCAGACCCTTTAGGAAGAAATATGCTGGGGAATATTCTTACCAAATCGCAGTACTCTACGGCGTGTCAGCAGCTCTATTAACAAAAATGGAAAGTCTCATAGGACAAATGAAACGATTTTACCGAATTAGCACACATTTCTTTTGGTTTCTTGTTGTTTATGAGAAGGTATTGGCGTGTAGCACTGATATTTCCAATGCCGTAGAGAGAATATTCGTGATACAAATGGCGTATGTAAAAAATTTGGAATCGAAAAAGAAAAACATACCGAAGTCGTCGGCGACGAACCAAACAAAGG
Source organism: Caradrina kadenii (assembly GCA_947462355.1). NCBI lineage: Eukaryota > Metazoa > Arthropoda > Insecta > Lepidoptera > Noctuidae > Caradrina > Caradrina kadenii. The sequence continues at coordinate 13,229,397 of OX381687.1, read as the reverse complement.
GCCCACCACCGAAGTCAAACAACAACACGTAATATTTATATTATCATTATTATTCTAATCTAATGCGAACGTGAAGAATATTAAGGGTTAATATGTATTAGGAATGCTCTAGACACACGCCACTTGATAGGTGCAGCCGATCCCCCATTATTTTGATAATTCGACCGTCTTAGTTAAAAGAGCTTGACTGCTTACGCTCTAACAGTTTCGTTTTTTTTCCAGATCTGACCAGGGCGCACCTACAAATGTCTAATTAAAACAAGGAAAATGGTAAAATAAAAACTTATATACTGATAACTAATTTCGTTTTATTAACAACAAAAAATAGGACAAAAATCCCTGACTTCATAAATGATAAAAACAATTCCTTTTATGCGCATAACAGTACTAAGTAAAACCTATTAATACAACTAAGTTTTATAAAGGAAGAACGATAAACGAGTCCATACCGTGATCGTAGGAGGAACACGTCCGGCACTCTTTCCTTTGTATTGAAATTACACGTACTACTCAGCCCACTACACCGTTCCGTCACTGACCATCACCGTCGCGTGTCATGCACAGAGCATCAACAATCGCCGGTTGATACGTTGTAGTGGTCATAGTAGCCCGTTTCATGTTTCATTTCGATACGTTTATAGCACGGTCATGGTACGGTACGGTCCGTGAACAGACTCCTAAAGGCTTTAAATTGCACAAAGGATATGGGAAAATAATCTCAATTGTATTTAACAATAGCATCGTTTAAGCTTGTTATAATATAGACATTACAATAATTTACGCTCTTAAAATTTAATTATCACGTAATTACACAAATGGGCTTCTTATTTTTTGAAGGGGCCAATTATTGGCTTGCTAATTATTTTGTGAGCAAAATATAATAAGCACACGATTCTTACTTTATCTACTCTAAGTTGAAGCTTACATTTACAATATTTTTATAATAAAATGCTTTACAATACCGCTTTTTACAAATAATTTGATCTTGTCATATGATAACTGACTTATAATTTTTTTATGAAACATTTTATCAGCATGGTCCTTATAATATAACCGCATACAAAATTGAGTGTTACAAACGCTAACGATCGTAACAGATATGATGTGTGAGTGAGACGGCATGAGAAAAGTAATAAGCTCTCTCTCGTTCACACAAAAATCCGTTTTACACGTCCGCTTTACGCTGCCTGCCCACGTCAGACAATCGGTGACCGATTTTTTTGTCGGCGAGTATGGGACATATGAAATCTAATACACCCAACGCACACGTCCTACAAAGAGTCGGTCCCACGAAACTATGGATCTATTGAACGATTCGATAATCGGTCCTACAAACAATCGGTCGTGGGCGAACAGGCTTAGAGGTATCTAACGATTGAAAAATGTGCCCTTAGTCATGAAATAACAAGTAAAGTCAACCGCACGTCAGTTGTGGTAGTACTTATACGCTGTTATGTCTTTTGTTGACTGTACACAGCACAGAGCAGTCACGAAACGTGTACATAATATTAAATTAAAATTTAAAATCTTTTATTTCAAGTCATCAAGCTACGCCAAGCTGTCAAATTTTTCCAATTGAACATGAACCTTAACCTTTTGTAATAAAGTTGAAATACAATCAAAGAATTTTGACAGATTGAAACAGCTTGATGTGCTGCCCTCTGTGCCAAGTTAGTACTACTAGAGTTAATGGAAGTATTTATATGTTATAAAGCGGTCATAATATTCACTAAATAAATAACACACGCGGCCTATAATTGACTTAATAATTCTACGTAACTATGGAATAAGGCGTAATACTATCGCTATTCACAAATAAATTAGTTAATTACTAAACATTAATGAGGGATGAATAACTGACTAAAATCACACAACTAGGCGCCCTAATAGAAATAGAGAAGCAAATATGATCTCAATCGTTGCGGTAATAAATATTATTTTACGTTGGACCCGTCGTTTTTTTTTATGTCATTGGATGGCAAACGAACCTGATGTTAAGTGGTCACCGCTACCTATAGACATCTGCAATATCAGAGGCCTTGCAAATGCGTTGCCATCCCAGAGACAAAGTTGAAATAACTCACGGGTAACATACCCTGCTCACCGTCCTCAGGCCCGCGTCTACGGTACCCGGAGGTCGTCTTGCACTAGGGCCGGACGCGAGAGTTCGCCGCCGCCGATGGCCGCCACGAGGACCCGCCGATATCCTCATTTCCTCAAAGAAATGTCAGCAATTTTTTGAAGGGGCCACTCGGGGCCGATGCCTGCCGGAGCTGCGGGTTGTTCGTAAGAGATACCGCGCCCCCGGAACACAAAGGGCACAAGAAGGAGCATGGATGGATGGACGGTTTTAGTCAGTAAAAGTCTTACACTCCCTCCCGCCCCGCCCGGGGCGGGGGAAGTAATTTGATGATTTCTCATCCCTAAAAAAAAACCCATACCGTTCAAACCGGAACACGGCAACGCTGCTTTACGGCAGAAATAGGTGTGGTGGTAGCACTTTCCCGGATGAGCTCCTTCACAAAGAGCTCTATTTAGTACTTCTAAAAGTAACTAGTACGCGGAGTCGCATCGCATTCCGCATTCCAAATTAAGTGCTAATAAATGAGTAATATAATAATGCTGTATTATTAAACACGCGGATGTCCAAAAGTTAAACAAAAATGATCGCAACGACCGCTTTCTATTAGGATTAACTTTCTATGAGCCTCACACATGATCTACGTACAATTGTTGTTAATACTTTGTACCATAATTAAATACGTTTGAAATGCAAGATTCTACAAAATTTTAAGCATTTTTGCTAGTCGTCATTCATCCCGCACAAAAGTTGTTTTTTTTTTATTATTTCACATGCCAAGTATCTGCAGCTTTCAAAATCTTATTACAACGTATCCATTACTTTGTTCCTCGTCGATTTACATCATTCTCGATTATTTAATGGAAAACTTTTCAAATAACATAAACATACCATCATGCCTGTATTCCCTGAGAGGCTAGACAGAGGTGTAACCAATATACATTGTACATCCACAGTTCGCCGGTATGTTTAGGTCCCATGGAATAGGGGGCGAGCCTATTGCCATTAACCGGGCACTAATCCAAACTCCGAGCTGCTACTGGTAATTTCATAGAAAAACCCAATAACACTTTGCTCGACCTGGGAATCGAACCCAAAACCTCTAGCCTAGCAGTCGCGCTTAGAACCACTAGGCTACCGAGGCAGTCAAACTCAGGAACTATTTAAATATAGATACATATAAGGCCAGTCTACACTGGAACTGCTGCGTCACATGAGCGAGAGTCATATATTTCGTCATAGTAAGCAAATATGTACGTAATTACAACTGATATAATAAACATACTTAACAAAACCGAAAGTTACAGTCTCCCATCATTGTAATAACAAAATAAATCCTCATTCATGTAATAAACAGTTTAGTAAAACTATTTTTCAAATAACTATGAAATAAAAAAAGATATAAGCCATAGAAGATTTGTCTCTATCTCTTTCTAGCAAAGCGAAATTTAACGCGGAGTTTATATAGCCGTTGTGGCATGTGACGTCACAAGTCATGTCGGATCTCTCTGTATAATGCCAAAAATGTATTTATTAATAACCCCAAAAAAGCGTAAATTGAAGATGACAGCAACAAAATTAGCCACAACTAAGGGGCGTGTTAAACGTGTGCTTTGATGAAAAAAATTCCATGCCTGTAGTCATGTGTACACTCAGCGACAACAATCGTTAACGGAATCCACGTCATCGATTGTAAATCCAGAAATCACATTGTCGACCATTCCTCCGTAACCTTCCACCAGGCCCTTTCTTGGGCACCACTATCACTAGGGCACTTGGCTGCAGATTGTCGGGATGCGAACTGGTGACTCTCACTGAGTCTTGGCCTTGTGATGTGTTGCGTCACACGCGAAAATAAACGCAAATTCGGCTTTCTTCTGCGCATAAGATATGAATTCGTCTGGAAAATATTTGAATGTCGTTAGTTGGTACACGTAGTAGTCATAATAACATACCATCACATCACATACCATTTTTTTTTTTTTTTTTTTTTTTTTGGTGGGTGGGAAATCATCAAATAACTTCTCCCGCCCTGGGCGGGGCGGGAGGGAGTGTCAGACTTTTACTGACTAAAACCCACCCATGTTCCTTCTTGTGCCCTTTGCGTTCCGGGGGCGCGGTATCTCTTGCGAACAACCCGCAGCCCCGGCAGGCATCGGCCCTCAGTGGCCCCTTCCTTTTGCTGACATCTCTTTGAGGCGCGCGTGGAACACGAACGCGCCGTCGACACGGCCTGTCGTTATGCAACGTAAGGACGGTGAGCTACCCATTGCTCACCGTCTACAGGCCAGTATCTACGGTGGCCGGGAGTCGTCTCGCGGCTCCCGACGTCCGGAGCGTCTACCGCGGCGGCTGGGACGGGAGAACCGCTGTCTCAACCGTCCCGCCGCCTCCTTCTCAAGCATTACTGCCTCGCAGAAGGAGGCGACTGCATCCCATTCCCTCTCGCTCCGGACCATGGCTTGCACCAGGGCCGGACGCGAGAGTTCGCCGCCGCCGATGGCCTCCACGAGGACTCGGCGATGCTCCGCCCAAGCGGGGCATACCGCCACGGTATGCTCCACCGTGTCCTCGGGGCGATCCACACAATGGTGACACCCGGACGTTTCCTCCCGCCCGATGAGGTGCAGGAACCTCCCGAAACACCCGTGTCCGGTGAGGACCTGCGTCAGGCGGTAGGTGAGGGCGCCGTGGCGCCTCTCCAGCCACTCCTCAAAGAGGGGACTTACCGCCTCTATTAAGGCGTGCCCAATCACATACCATCACGCCTGTATTCCGCGAAGGGTTAGGCAGAGTTATACCAATGTACACCCACAGTTCGCCAGTATGTTTAGATCCCATGTAATAGGGGCGAGCCAATTGCCGTTACCCGAGCACAAATCCTAACTCCGAGCTGCTACGGACAATTTCATAGAAAAACCCAATAACACTTTTTACTCGACCTGGGAATCGAACCCAAGACCTCTAGCGTAGCAGTCGCACTTAGAACCACTAGGCTAACGAGGCAGTTATCATAATAGTAGCCTATTCTTGTCCCATTGCTAGATAAAGGTGACTTTTTCTATTTCATAATGTACTTTCTAAATTTTTCTTAATCATTGTCTTCATTTTATTAATCGGTGAAGGAAAACATCGTGACGAAACCTGGACTTTACAATTAATGATCAATGCTCACGCCTTCTCTGTGTGAGAAGAGGCCTTTGCCCTGCAGTGGGACAATAATAGGCTGGGATGATTATTTTTTATCAATTATTGAACGAACAAATAAAAAACAATAACAATTCTCATCTCGCCATTCTTTGATGATTATAATCTCGTGAGGAAATTCTCGCGAGGCGAGAATAGAAATATCTGTACGTACAACATTGAACTATGTTAGTACACAGATAGAGTATTTAGTTTTTAGCAAAACAGACACACAAATCTCACTGGTCGGAACGAGATGGTGCGGTACATATTTCGATGTGAAAGGGTCATGGCGTGTTTTTAAATCTCGCCTATTCAATCCACTCCTCGTCTCGCGCGTTTGAGACCAACTTACTTAGTTCTGTGTCTTGTTAATGGTTTTTTTACGGGAGAAGCCCGCCACACTATAGCCAACCGCTGCGACTCCTGAAAGCCAGAATCAACAGTGGCGACCACCAGAAAAGCGCCGAGTCAATCTTGGACCCCGCAACGAAATTTATCAGAAAAGGTTAGCGGGGGAGTGAGAAAAAACATAATTTCTACTATGTGAAGTGGTTCACTACCCGAATAAAAAATAACCAGACGTTGTTCAAAATGTTCACTTACCATAGGTTAGGTAACCTTTCTCGTCGAGGTCAGCCTGTTGGAACGTGTTGTGCGCGTCCTCTTGGCAGAGCCCTAGGCACCGCGTGGCCACCTCCTCGAAGTTGGACAGGCTCAGCCGACCAGTTCGAGTGCTGTCGTAGAGCTGCGAAGGTATATTTTATTTTTGTTACTTGATGCGAAACAGTAACTGGGTTGTGGAGTTCAGATAGGCAGTCGCACCACGTAAAACATTGGTACTCAGCTAGGAGCCTACCCCAGCATATTTGGGAAAAGGCTAAGCAGATGCTGACCACTCACCACCTCCTGAGTCGCAAAGACCTTAATTTATTTAGTTTAGTAGTAGTACAGCTCTTCCAGTCTAACCGGGTGCAGTTGAATACCAGTGTTTTACATGGAGTGAGCGGTATAAATATGAAATAAAAGCTACCTTGAATGCGATGGAGAGGAGCTGCGTCAAGGGCGCGTGTTGCAGCGAGAGGAAGGCGGCGCACAGCAGGTAGTCAGGGAAGTACACGAGCCCACTCGACCGCTGCAAACACGTGTTCAATGTCCAGTCAGAGATTTGCAGTCTCATGGAAGACCATTACACTATATAGTTGCAAGTCTGGTATTATTTATTTCTGCTAGCGACTTCGTTGGCGTCAAATTTGATAATTATATTAACCCACGAGACACTTACATTTTTTTCGGGATAAAAAGTATATTATGTGTTATTTCACACTACAATCTACCTCAGTGCCAAATTTCATCCAGATTCGTTCAGCCGTTTAAGCGTGAAAGTATAAGAACATCCATCCATCCACACAAACTTTCGCATTTATAAAATTAGGATAGTTGCTCTGGGTCTGGCTGTTTGTGTGTGAGTTTAAATATTTGTTAACGCACCCGCGATACAGTAGAAAAATTCCTAGTGTAGGGCAACATTTAATTAAAAAAGAAAAAAAATTAAAGAATGAAGGTCAAACCTGCAAGAATATATCGAAGAGCCTCTGCGCGCGCGCGTCCCGCTGCACGCCCAGGCGCCGCACGAACTCGTCGCGCGCCACCCAGCGCGCGCCCCCCGGCGCCCCCACCCCCCCGGCCGCCGCCAAGTGCAGCTCCAGCTGCGACCGCTCCAACCTTGACATTGATAGCTCAAAGTAGTATGAAGTAAAGCAGAATGTTGTCGCCCGTTACTGTCATAGCTGAAAGATGTGTCGCGTACTGCTGAGTATAGGTCTTTCCCAAGAATCGAATCTTGCAGATCTTGTAACATAGCTCTCTTGTTCTCTCTCTCTCTCTCTCTTTCTTTACCTCATATATACTTTCTAAATATATCTTTGGCTTCACTAATAATAATAATAATAATCGTTTATTTGGAACAAAAACAAGTACAGAAGGAAACAAATATGAAAACGATGGTAGCTGCAAAAGTTAAAAACTGTGGCGCAGCTAACCAACGCCCAACTCCAGGTGAGAGGGTAAGCTGTTCCAGGCTAATGCATAACACGGGTATTTTAAACAGAATAAGTAAAATAAAATAAAAAATTAAGATAAATTGTAATTGTAAGAAAAAAAAAATTAAATTTATGTGTACCGTGAGTAAGAAAGTAGGGTTCACTGACATCAATATTATGAGAAAACCTGGACTTCTAAATAATATAAGCCTGAAATCGCCAATCCGCGCTAAATGCTCATGCCTTTTCTGTATGAGAAGAGGCTTTTGCCCTGTGTTGTTATTATTAGTCATCATCTCCTGGCCTAACACCATCTCTTAACGCAATATTTTAATAATTCTTTGCCTTGCGCACTGGTAAACGCAACGCTCGGCTCAGGACCCTAGCAATTTAAATTACAAAGTAATATTGAAATGGTACTGTTGAGACGATGGTAGGTGTTCTCCACATTAACGAAGCGGGCGAGGGCGCTATCGGTTAGCCCAACTATGATACTTATCTAGCAGATCTGCACATTGCTCACGAAGTGTTGAAAGAACTTTATTTCATGCATACTGCTCTTCTTTTGACATGTGCAGTCTACAGCGTCCTTAGTGTTCAATATAATAATGCGTTCAGGATATTAATGGGGTTGCCCCGCTACTGTAGCGCATCAGGGATGTTTGCTAAAGCTCCAGTCGCCTGTTTTTATACAATGATGAAAAAACGATCCGATTCCCTGGTGCGCCGCGTGCGGGCCAGCCCCAAGCTACACACAGCCTGGTGCGCTGTATGGCGAGCAGCCTCGATGGTCTGTATGTGAGTCACTGCTACAAGCTTTCCACCTCGGTGTTGGGCGTGTGGCAGTGACTCACATCATAATTAGAATAAGAATACTAACATACCGTTGAGGCAATTGTTACTAACACGAATGAGTCTTGTTACTTGGAATAATTCAGTAATATTATTGTTAATAATTTCATTTTCTTTTGAAGCACTGCTATTGCGTATCTTACCCAAGTTGTTGTCGTATCTCACTGACTTCCCTCGTCGAGGCTGCGCAAGGAATGCCAAGTTGCTTTGCGCGCGCTATCAGCCGACAGTCGTCGTACGTATAGTCGAGAACAGGAACGCCAAGTGCTCTGAAAGTACACGAATAGCATTCAAAAATAACTTGAAGAATTACGCATATGTTATTAATATGAGATGCAGTTTCTTGAGCATTCTTCTCGATTCAAAAAACCCTTTTGGAGTGGCCTACTATTTCGTACACTCCCAACATTATAACCCAAAACTGCACGGTCCCGACAATATGGGTGTAGACAACATTTACCAATAATTAATAAATGGACATCAAACAAGCCGACGGCTCACCTAATGTGAAATAATCACCGCTACCTATAGACATCTGCAATACCAGAGGTCTTGCAAATGCTTTGCCATCCCAGAGACAAAGTTGAAATGTGTCATGTGCCTGTAATTACACCGGCACCCATACCCTTCTAACCGGAACACAGCAACGCTGCTTTGCTAATTAGGTATGGTATACTTCCCCAGGTGTGCTCCTTCACAAAGAAATTGAATACTAGAAATAACAATGGTCACGTTAAGAACGTACTTAGCCATAACATCTCGAACATTCCTGGCATAGAGTTTAGGATCCCTCTTCTCCTCCTCGCTAGGGTAGTACACGGGTAGGAACTCGATCTCACAAGAACTGTGCACTTGAGTCAACGTCAACCACAGCAGTTTCAGACTGAAATACAATTTAGAGCTTAAGTACCACATGCCTAAGAATTACTTTCCATTTTAGTTGTTATCTCTCAGGGAAACAAAACCTGACTGAATGACAAACAGAATCTTCTTGGCATTTATTACGTATTAGATCAAGTATTGTTTATTTATTAGGCCTCTCCTAAATATAGCCACAATGCCCGCTCCGACTAGTCTTGTGCCTGCTCGGTCATTTTGATGATCGGTCCTTAATTGATCGTTTCGGTCAGTGAACTACTTCATTCTATCAGCTCTATTCGGTCTTCGCTCTCGGTCAGCATTCCAAAAAACCATCCTCAGAGCGGGTAGCCTCGTCATTCGCTCGCTGGCTATTCTCTCTCGTTCTCACTCAGACATCGAATGAAATCGTATTAATGTCATTGATCAGTCTTCTTCATAGATTATCTATTGGTAGTATATTTCTCGTTCTCGTTCGCACATACGATCCTGGCCGCTCTGGTAGCTTGCAAATGTAAGATCGAAAAGAGCTATTAGACATAATAGACCGATTACAAATCAACGTTCGGAAACGTTTCTTCTAGTACAGTAGGGAGATACGATTCTTAGCCGTTCATCGTTCACGAACTACACAAGATTAGCTACGACGTAGCTTTCAAATTTGCGAAACTCAAGTGGCAATGGGCAGGACACATAACTCCTAGAGCGGACGGCCATTGGAGTCGTGAGGTTTTCGTGTGGCGACTAGGATATATAAAGGAAAAACTCACGCGCCGGGTCCTTCCCACGTCCAAGTAACAGTGTCCCTTGCATTAGGGTATCGTATGGTAACGGGCTGCACCGGCACCCCGGGGTAGAACCCTCCCGGTTTGAATGTGATCAGGCACGACCGGTTCGTGCAAGTTCCCTCCGGAAATATCAGGACCTGGAACAAACGTACATACGAGGTGTAAAAAGGCACAAACTGCCCGTCAAACAAAGTAAAATTTATTAAAAACTTGCGACCTGCCCGCGACTTCGTCCGCGTGGCTTATTTCACCCGCGTTAAATAACATCTTTCGTTTCTACTCCACTCCCGTGTGCCGTAGCGTAATGTTATATAGCCTATGTTACTCAGGCATAATGTAACTATCTATTGGTGAAAGAATGGTTAAAATGGGTTCAGTAGTTTTGGAGCCTATTCGTTACAAACAAACAAACAAATCTTTCCCCTTTATAATATTATATTAGTATTAGTTTAAATAAAAACAATTAATTTTTTGGAGTATTTTTAAAATTGGAACTCCATTGAATTCGCGAAGAACGAAGCTTCCGATACGTTACTCGGGGGTGTCAATAAAGCCTAACTCCTCCTGATTCAAACATGTTGCGAACATTCGCATCCGCATTCACAATTGCATTTGTGAAAATTTCTGCATCCGCAATATCTATATCTATAAAGCTAAGAATCTATTATAAAGCTGAAGAGTTAGTTGGTTTGTTTAGATAGTTCATTTATCGAGGATGGCTTTATAACATGACGCTAAGACACAAGGAAGTAGAGCAGTAATCAAACACGTAATTTAACGCGGGTGAAAAAAACCACGCGAACGAAGTCCCGGCTGAAACTAGTCCTGAATAAAATTGGACTTATAAACAGTTCAAGTAGACTTTACTGTTTATTTACCCGTTCCAAAAATACTGGCTTATAGTGAACATGCGCCTGAGTGTGTCTATTTAAGGATCGACACGCGATGACGAACTCGTGCCATATTTCTGGATTACCTAAATACCTATACATATTGGAAAACTTCGTATCGGTGAGTGACGTAGACAGGAGACATTGTAGACTCTATTTTAGGACTTGAATTCTAGACTAATATGAGCGTGTTGTAAGCAGAAGCAACTTTATTCCTTAAACATACATTCATAATGTCTGTATTCCCCGAAGGGTTAGGCAGAGGTGTACCAATGTACACCCACAGTTTGCCGGTGTGTTTAGGTCCGATGTAATAAGAGGCGAGCCTATTGCCATTAACCGGGCACAAATCCTAACTCCGAGCTGCTACTGAGAATTTCAAATAAAAACCCAATAACACTTTCTGCTCGACCTGGGAATCGAACCCAAGACCTCCAGCGTAGCAGTCGCGCTTAGGACCACTAGGCTAACGTGTCAGTTAAAAGTCCTCGTTTAGGGATTACATTTCCTCATATCTAAGAGATTTTTGGGTGTTTGTTTGTGGGTCTATTTCAAACGCGCTAATCTCGCTAGGCTCGCCCCCTATTACATGGGACCTAAAAACACACCGGCGAACTGTGGGTGTACATTGGTTGGTACATTTCTGCCTAACCCTCTGGGGAATACTGGCGTGATGGATGGTAGATATTATTTTCACTTACTATACAATTTTAATTTATTATCAAAGTATAGGGACTGCGTTAAACGTTACCTGGGGCCAGTCCTCTTTGGAAGTAGCCCTTTCAATAATCTCCTTGATGGTATTCTGCCTGGAGTTAGGGTCATCCCGCCAGACGTAGACAGGCTGCGTATAATTTATTAACTCTGAAAAATTATTAAAAACAAAGCTATAATTAGTTTTACATCATGGTTGTTTGATTGCTATGGGAAGGCAAATTAGTATTGGGAGACGCTATAAGGGAACCGGTAGATGTGAGCAGCGGAGGACCGGTCATTGTGGCTATCTTTAGGGGAGGTCTACATATCTCCAGCAGAGAACGTCGATCGGCTGATATGGTGATGATAGGGTTAGGGGATATGCGGAATCCAGCAGTGTGCAAGGCAAAGTAGGCCTCCCAGCCGTTAAATAAAATTTACCTGCCTTAGAAAAAAAAATTAAAATCACATACGTACAAAACACCCAAAACAAAATAGTAACGTTATTACACAAAGCAGACTTCCAGAAGTAAACCTAAGCTTTCTCACAATACTTACTTAATCCATTGAAGCGTTTGAAAGAGCCAAAGATTAATTATTTGTACAACAGATCTACTTGCAAAAGCGAAGCAAGAGAAAGTTCTAGAAAATCGCGCTCATTATGTACCTAATAGATTCAATTAGCGGACACGGTGTCTACTCCTAGATCAGTTTACTGCTACTATAAGATGACTACATTGTTGCATACTTAAGAAACATTACACAGCTTCTCTTAAGGCCGCTTTCTCATCTGATATTAAAAGATGGAGGTGCGTGCTTGCCTTCCTCCCATTATTATATGATATATCAATCGCCACGAGTCGTGAACACAAACGTCACGTTAATTTTTGGGTTCCATTTTGGGTTTTTTGGGGCGTCGATACTGCACGTGATCGGTTCGACTGGCTGACCAATCGAGTGGAGCGTCAGCACTCCAAAAAACCTAACTAAAAAACTAACTGGACATTTGTGCTTACGACTCGTGGCGGAAACCATACTCGTGATTTCAAGACTCGCAATCTATGCATACATACAATCACGCCTGTGTTCCTCGAAAGGTTAGGCAGAGGTGTACAAATGTATACACTATAGTTCGTTATGTTTCGTTCTACCCAAAGTTATCGGGAAACTTCAGTTAGGTGTTCCACTTTTCGTAATTGTATTGATGATTTTCATTATTATTTTTCTTTAAATACATAATGTTCCATTCATTTCATTTTTTAAATATATCAGAAGAATACCGTGTATTTTGAATTCTGAGTCGCCAAAGCCTTGTCTTTACACAAGCATTTGTCTACCTTCAAAATTTGTGTTATAAACAAGCGACTACTAATAAATACACTTACAACGTTTCTTATTCAAGATCCCAGAGTCCAAAGTAATTTGAGCATGGCTGAAATTTTAAGCATAATCATAATATATTTGTCCTCATAATTTCAGCCATGCTAAATTGACGTAGTTTGACAAATTTAGGACCGAAATCCATTCAATTTGAGCCTTTCAGTAAGTCTTTGTGATGTTACGTTTCGTAGATCTTTTGCTTCTTGAATGACATTGACTAGAGAGCGTAACGCCCCCTTCCAATACGACAAAGTAGACGAATGGCTTTGGCTTCAATTTTGGCCACATGCCAACAAAGCCTAGCAATCCTAAATGAAAGGGCGGTTTTAAATCGAATTGCTTATAAGTATTTTGCCGTTAATTTCTCTACGGCCTACAGATCAAGGTCAGCACTGTACAAAGGTGACAGTAAATGATCCATGACTTGACAGGTTTCCGGTTTATCGAGAGACTACGGCCATTTGTCCTCCTTACGTGCACGTGTGTTTGATTTCCGTATTCAAACAAAATGTTTTCGGATCTCAACCCAGGTTTACCAAACACTTTTGGTCAATATTAGACAAAAAAAGTGTCATGCGATTTTGAACCATATGCTGAGCTACTAATTATTGTCAAGTTTCCTTCCTGCAGATATGTAAAGCGGTACTATAAGCAGAAATCAGTAGTCAGAATAAGGTATATTACATTTTTGGCAAATATTAGCGTTCAATAAAATAATGCTATGAAAACGGGATTTACAAATTCTCAACGATTTTTTGTAAATGACGAAACCTCTAACAGAATATTTTCTGAATTTTGTGAACAATATTTACAGAACTACAATAAAAATTAAAGTTTCACACATACCTTCACGCCTGTATTCCCCGAAGGGTTAGGAAGAGGTGTACCAATGTACACCCACAGTTCGCCGGTATATTTAGGTCCCATGTAATAGGGGGCGAGCCTATATCCATTAACTAGACACAAATCCTAACTCCGAGCTGCTACTGAGAATTTCGTAGAAAAACCCTATAACACTTTTTGCTGGACCTGGGAATCGAATCCAAGACCTCTAGCCTAGCAGTCGCACTTAGAACCACTAGGCTACCGAGGCAGTTAATTAATTAAAGTTTTATTTTTTTAATTATTTACTTAGGGACAAAAAATAATTATTCCAAAAATCTCATACGTATGCCAGAGGCCTTGCGAATGCGTTGCCACCCCAGAGACAAAGTTGAAATGTCTCATGTGCCTGTAATTACACCTGTATCCATACCCTTCAAACCGGTACACAGCGACGCTGCTTTACGGTAAAAATAGGTACGATTGTAGTACTTCTCTAGACGAGGTCCTTCACAAAGAGCTCATCTATTTAGACGGTCTAACCTCAAGCCAACACATTAATATTCTTATCATATTTAGATACAAAATTCAATTAACTTTCATTACTTATTGACCGACATGTCGTCGTGGTAGTCCAGTGGCACGAGGCCATTGATTCGCAACTGGGCACGGGCAAATACCAATGTGACTTATTCTATTTCATATGTAAGTACGTTCTATGTTTATCTTGGGCATCACTGACATCGGTGTAGAAAAACATCGTGAGCAAACCTGGACTAATATAATTATGAGTCTGAAAACGCCTTAAGAAGGTGTGCTGATCAATGCTTGAGCCTTCTCTGTATTGGAAGAGACCTTTGCCCTGCACGCAATAATAGCCTGGTATTATTTATTATTACTTATTGAACAATGTATGATTCATATTTTAGTCAATAAATAATTAAACTTACACTTTGGTATGGGGCGATACCCCTTAAGAGCGAAGACCATGTCGTGACGAATCAACCTTGAGTTCTAGACTTAGGTAATGCCTAAGCCTAGGTAAAGGCGTCAAGAAGCCCCAGCACGGCATGCATGCCTCACGTTATTTCTAAATATAACGTACCAGCTACTACCCACAACTTTGTCTGCATGCTTATTCCACCCGCGTTAAGTTACGTCTTTGATTACTGCTCCGCCCCCGTGGGTCGTAGTGTGATGTTATATCTATAGCCTATACTATTTACCATGAATCTGGGCTATCAGATACAAAACGACACGTTTTAACAAATATTTGTATGACCTACAGATAACTGTTCCGGGTGTGGCCGTTTGTGTATGTGAGTTTATATGTTTGTAAACGCACACACGATACAAAAGAAATTCCTAATTTTGGGGCAACGTTATTTCAAAAACCAAAAAAAAATCCAATACGACAGTATTGGAAAAATGCTATGTGTGTATGTACACACATAGCCCAGCAAATTGAAGTGGCAGAAGGCAGGGCATATGACACGCAGAGCTGATGGCCGATGGTGCCGCAAAGTTCTCGAATGGAGACCACGCACCGGCAAGCGCAGCGTAGGGCGCCCACCCACAAGGTGTCCATGGAGTTTCTTGCTCGTTCTTCTCCATAGAAGCCTACGGTTTGGAACGAGCAACTAGCTTCAACTTTTAAATGTATCTTCTTGACAATTCAAAAGTGCCTGTAAATGGTCTAATTGAAATAAATGCTAACTGATTAAGACGCAGGATGCAAGCCGCTTCCAACCGGTCCTTTTGCAAATGGGGGAGGCTTATGTCCAGCAGTGGACGTCCTACTGCTGATATAATTATGATAATGATGAATACGACTGCTAGTTTAAGAGATTAGCACGTTTCAACAAACAAAAAAACTCTTAACTGTATTACATTAGTATACATTATAATAACTGCCATTAACTACCTCGTTAGCCTAGTGGTCCTAAGCGCGACTGCTACGCTAGAGGTTTTGGGTTCGATTCCCACGTCGAGCAAAACGAGTTATTGAGTTTTTCTATGAAATTCTCAGTAGCAGCTCGGACTTAGGATGTGTGCCCGGTTAATGGCAATAAGCTCGCCGGTAATATACCGGCGAACTGTGGGTGTACATTGGTACACCTCTGCCTAACCCTTGGGGGAATACAGGCGTGATGGTATGTGTGTGTATTATAATAACGTTGACACATGGTTTAACGTGAAAGTACAGTCACGTAGTTACGTAACGTTTTTTTATACTTTCGTAAGAAGCGAGGTATATTGACCTCTATTTCCCTTCGTAGGTACATACCAGGTTACATAATGGCTGGCTGCTTCAATATCTGACTGTCATGAATAACAAAATCACTAGTAAGCAGCGTCTGGCTTATATATCTATAAAGTATAAATATATATATGAAGCTGAGGGGTTTGTTTGTTTGTTTAAACTTGCTGATCTCTGGAACTTTTTCTTTTTTTTTTTTTTTTTTTTTCTTTTTTTAAAAAACGTTGCCCCACACTACGAATTTCTCCTGTGTCGTGGGTGCGTTTACAAACATATAAACTCACATACACAAACAGCCAGACCCGGAACAACTATCTGTAGGCCATACAAATATTTGTTCCGTGCGGGAATCGAACCCGCGACACGCAGCGCAGCAGCCAATCGCTCAGCCACTGCGCCAAACGTGCTGTCAGTTAGATTGAACAAAAAAATTTGTATACCAGGTTTTGGCCGTGACTTCCTCCGCTTCAAATTAGTTATATTATTCCACGGGAACCGTACATTTTTCCGGGATAAAAAGTATCCTATGTGGTATTACACACTACAATCAATCTCAGTGCCAAATTTCAACCAGATCAGTTCAGCCGTTTAAATGTGAAAGAGTAACAAACATCCATCCATCTATCTATCTATCCATCTATCCTCACAAACTTTCACATTTATAATATTAGTTGGAAGAAGGATGATGGCCAGATTAGAATTGTATAGGCTATAATAAATAAATACGTTTCTATTGCACGATAGTATATAACAGTAACCAAAGTCGTAATGTAACACGGGTGAAACCGCGGCGTATAGCTAGTCGATTTATGAATTTTATGGATGAGTATCTACTACTGTATTGCCAATGCTTGATGTATATGCTGTTGGTGTACTTTATTGAATAAATAAACTTAATTCTGCCAAAATGCGCCAAACGGCAATGTCTGAATAATTCAGTTAATTACGCCAAACAGAATAGTTTAATCGGCAAAATTACTAAATACACATAACCCCCTTACTTCGAGAAAAAAACATGAAATCTTGTCAAGAATAAGGTTCATAATTACCAAACATCACGTAATGTTAAAACTGGTATTTACCCAAATTATTTCCAATGAAACGTTGATTACATTTCGCGGTCTCATCGCCGCCGCCGTAGTGCCAAAAAAAGAAAAAAACAACAATCATACCGCTTTATTTCCTTGTTGCAATAAAAATACAACTGTTCCATTGATCGTGTTGTATTACATTTTGTACGGAACTGCATTTTTTTTTTTAACTTACTTCTGCCCGCTTTTGACTTTGACTGTGTAGATTTTAGAATTAAGCCAAATTCATTAATTATCTAACAAGAACACAATATTGAGATAAAAAAATTAGATTAATACCTACAATACGTGTGCCCAATTTCACCTAATTCTATTCAGCCGTTTAAGCGTGAAAGAGTAACAAACATCCACCCATCCTTACAAAAAATCAATCTGCTTGAACCTTTTCCCAACTATATTGGGGTCAGCTTCCAGTCTAACAGGATGCAGCTTAATACCAGTGTTTTACTTGGAGCGGTTGCCTATCTGATCTCCGCAACCCAGTTACTAGGCAACACGGTACGTGCTGGTAAGACTGGTTGAGAGTTTCAGACTACTGACGATCCGTAACGACTATCAAAGATCTACGAATGACAGCCGGGACCAAAAGCTTTACGTGCTTTCCGAGACACGGGGTGTCACACCACCAACTTTCAAACTCCGGGCTGCTACTGAGAAATTCATTTTGGAAATACCTAATAACACTTTTTGCTCGACATGGGCGAGCCCCACCCTTGACAGCCGCGTTAGCGACCATAAACCAACAGGGCAATCAAAATTTTATGCATGTAATATTATGGCAAAGTTGAGAGAGTTCTTAACACTCATTCAGTTTTTTTTGCCCTATGAGCTTCTTTTTTTGTTTGTTATATATAAGCTGTACATAGTTTGTAATTTAATTATTATTTAAGTAAGTTTATGTTTGAAAAATAAATAGTGTATAGATAAAATAAACTCTCCCCCTCCTCCTAGGTAGATATCAAAGTGAAGCGAGTATAGAAAGGTTTTTTTTTTGGGGGGGGGTGGGATATCATGAAATAACTTCTCCCGCCCTGGGCGAGGCGGGAGGGAGTGTCAGACTTTTACTGACTAAAACCCACCCATGTTCCTTCTTGTGCCCTTTGCGTTCCGGGGGCGCGGTATCTCTTACGAACAACCCGCAGCCCCGGCAGGCGAGTATAGAAAGGTTTAATTATCTTCATTTGCACGTCTCACAACAAGTACATAATTGTATTTGATTTTGGTCACCAACACATTGTACACCACTTAGCACAATATTGATATTATTTCTGTGAATGACTATCAATAATAATTGGCAAAGCGAAACTTTCTCGTTCGCCGTAAGTGTTTTTACTGTAAACGAAGTGAAGCAAGATAATATAACACATACAGAACGACTCTTCACCATCTTTTAGGAGGTAAGAGGAAGAGAGAGGCCAAGAAAAAGATAGATTGTGTGAAGAATAAAAGTGATATGAAAGAAAAGGGAGATAGTGATATCATGACGATTGGCAGGACGGAATAGAAGAAGAAAATGTGTTGCGCCGACACCAACTGCATTTATGAGATAAGGGCAGGAATCTTCCAGATCACCATTCTTCCTTCATTCAGTCGGTTAAAACTATATCATAAAATTAATCTTCGATATATTTACCATCGATACGCTAAGAGGAACGTAAAATGACCAATCTATCTTTTGAACAGCTTTTTAAAAACTGATGTCCAATTCGTAGTGACCAGTATGTGGCATCACTCCGTATCGAAAGGGGTCACTTCGAACAAAAGCGAACATAAATTGAGAATAAAAATCCATTGCGTCCATTGTGGGGCCAAACATGAGAGCGCACAATGCTATAGAGAAACTATACGACCGTGACAAAACAGTCGTATAGCCTGACACATTATACTGTTTGCTTAGCATAGACATGACTGGTATATTATGATGGCAAAACTTTTATGTACTTTTCTTACACTCACAGAAAGTTTGAAGGTGAAACGTCTTTGGACTTGACATTTTGACACTTAAACTCTTTTTCTATTCAAACAAAATGCTAGCACTTTTGTATGGCATACCTGATTTCTTTTCAATACCAGACGAAACATTTCATCGCGTTGGTCCAGGACCGTGAACTGAATCTTTGGTCTTAGATACTAAGTTCCTCATATGGGTAGGACATAAGGTTTGAATTGAAATAGTTGAAGCGCACTCGTGAAATACAACAGCTGTGCTATCGCGGCAGTTGTTATAGGATCGGTTTTGTAACATTCATAGCTGTGCCATCTTTTTTTCGTATCGATGATACATTTATCATTATTACTACATGGGCCCAGTAGCTGGTCACGTTTATTGCCACGTCTGAGGC
Source organism: Caradrina kadenii (assembly GCA_947462355.1). Classification (NCBI taxonomy): domain Eukaryota; kingdom Metazoa; phylum Arthropoda; class Insecta; order Lepidoptera; family Noctuidae; genus Caradrina; species Caradrina kadenii. The sequence goes on along the minus strand of OX381687.1, from coordinate 13,210,110 downwards.
GCTAAACAGATCGTGGGAGGTGCAGATGAATGGACAATTGGGACACTCCCACATATGAGACATTGTCTGATCAGGAGCTCCGCAGTCGCACTCGGTGCCAGACGGGTCCATGATGCCCCATTTCGCCAGATTATGTTTGCAACGACCTACCGGGGTATGCAGTCGGTTAAATGCCTGACTACTGCAATTCACGTCTGGAAAACAGGAAACAGTCAAGAAGATCAGGTAAACATTACCAATCGAATGTTAAAAGGCGAGAAATGCCAAAAACTAAATAATTGTGAAGTCTCAAGTAAAAACAAACATGCATGTTGCACACAGTGTAAAGAGAAACCAAATACGCTAAGAGTTATGCTACAGCTGCTTTGACTCCCGTACAATTGAAACCCTTGAGTTTCTTGGGGGTTAATAGATGAACTTTAGGATCAAAGTATCAGTGGCGTGGACTCCATACAAACCGGTCCTGCGTCTACTGCTCCCAAATAAAATAGGCACTACTGATATTTTAAATATACCATCAAATAAAAACTACAAATAAGTGTTTATGGGACCAAACTGAACGGTTGATAAATTACGAAGTTCTGAGGAAACAAACTTAAAAAAAAATTACAACCGAATCGATAACCTCCTTTTTTGAAGTCGGTTAAAAACCACAGTGTTCGATCTGGTTGTGTTCAGTTCTGCAGTTTGACGATAAAAGTGTTACAATCAAAAAGGAAAGTTGACGTACCGTCACTGCAACGATTACCGCCATGGTATACGGCAGCCTTATTCCCATTGCATGCCAAAGCAAAGAACAATTCATTTTGACATTTAAACCCAACAACCCAAAGTCCATTATTAAAATACCACCACCACGGTTAAACCCAACCACTACCACTCTAAACATCCAATATCCACCACCGGATAGAGTGACCACCTACTTCCGACATAATTGTCCATGCTCTCCTTCCGGACGATGACCGAAGACATCTTGGTAGCATAGACAATACAGCTGTCTAAAAATGATGAGTGAGGAGCGACCACCAGAATAGGCGCCTCCTTTCGGCTAGCCTGCCTTCCTCGAATGGTGATCGCCATTCCGCCAGCCAAATACGACATTTTCCCGATGAAGCATATTAACGGCTTCAGGGCCCTATAAAAATAAAATAGCAAGTCAAATGCCGTTCTATACAAGTCTTGAGACAGCCATATTTTCCAGAATTTACGATAGAAGTAGGGATGCCAACATTCCTTCAGCTTATTATAGTATTTTCCTGAATTAGCTATAAAAAATATAGAAAAATATGGTATTTTATGGAAAGAGTAAAAAATAGACAAAAATTTTTTTTACTCATTTATTTTTATGAACTTATAGTTTTTTACGAATGAGGAATAATTTTGAACTTAGTTTCGATGTTGCAAAATAAAGATTGATCCATCCAAATAAAATATGGTGCTTTTGCGTACTTTATTTCCTCAACATATACATATAGTAAACAGACCCCGAAAAACCATACTAGTACAATATTTTAAATGCGTAAGTGACTCTGTCTGTCTCCCTGTGTGTTACGCTTTCACGACTAAACAACTACGCCGATTTTGATGAGATTTTCGCCGGAGTAAGTTTAATCCCCAAGAAAGGATGTCCTTTCTTGGAGTTTAAACTAAACTTAACTGGGGTTGTTCAACTTCGTTGAGCGTCCATGATAACCGACATTTACGTAGACGAAATCGCGGACAAAAGCTAGTGTACTATAATATTATGGTACTGTTTACAACCCTAGGTAGCACTGCACAGACATTACGTAACATGCTTACGACTCACAAGACTCAGTGGGATTCGTTTTACCAAGTAGATAAACCGTAGGTATTCAGTGCTTTGACATGTTTTTTTTTAACTTTTTTTTTTGAGACGTTTTTAACCATTTGACCTCCACAGTCATGTATAGATCATCATCATCATCATCTGCTTAGCCTTTTCTCAACTATGTTGGGGTCGGCTTCGATTCTAACCGAATGCAGCTGAATATCAGTGTTTTACATGGAGCGACTGCCTATCTGACCTCCACAACCCAGTTACTGGGCAACACGATACCTCTTGGTTAGTCATGTATAGATGTCAAACCAAAATGTGCCCAGCACGAGCACGATCCATGACAGACCTTTTACAAATTGGTATTGGTATAACGGGCTGGTGTCCGCAACTCCACGTCTTAGCGCGAATTTTAGACGTAAATAAAACTCATAAGATAACATGGATATATAATTCCGAACTCACTACTATTTTGTAGGTAATTAAAGGATGAAAAAACCTGCCCTCAGCGCCAAGCTCCGAAAGCTTGGCGCTGAGGGCAGGTTTTTTCTTTTTTGACGTAGTGGTGAAAAGGTTAATAAAAATAGGCTTAATAAACCTAAGAATGTCCGTAGAGTTTCTTGCTCGTTCTTCTCTATATAACCTACCTACGTTTTAAAACGAGCAACATCAACTTTATGACTAACTGACTGACTCTTTGACAATTCAAAAGTGCCTGTAAATGGTTTAATTGAAATAAATGCATTGACTTTGAATAATGTTCCCAATTTGAAAATAAATAAGGTACCATTGAGTAATTTTCATGTCAGCCATAAAAAGAAACAGGTCGTTTATTTGATGTATGCAAGGGGTGCGCGACCTGCCCTAACTTATTCATATTATTGGTTCAAGCTAGCGAAGTAACGTTCATTGGACACGCTAATACCTACTTTATTGTTTAACATTTAACATTTTTTTAAATTTTAGCTTCTAGTTACTGTACATATATGGTATACGTAACTGATATTATATATATATTTTATAATTAATTTTGTTGTGACTGCCTCGGTAACCTAGCGGTCCTACTACGCTAGAGGACTTGGGTTCGATTCCCAGGTCGAGCAAAACGTGTTATTGGGTTTTCCTAAGATAGTCTTAATAGCAGCTCAGAGTTAAGATTTGTGCCCGGTTAATGACAATAGGCTCGCCCCCTATTACATGGGACCTAAACATAACGGCGAACTGTGAGTGTACATTAGTACACCTTCGCCTAACCCTTCGGGGAATACAGGCGTGATAGTATGCATGTATGTAGCTTTATGACAAGAATTTGTCTTCTAAATAGTCCGTGTTCAGTCCTTATAGGCTAATTGACACTCACGCGGTCGATGTCGAGGGTAAAAACTAGTATGTTGAACAAAAAAACTCTAGGTAAACATGTAACTGATTCTAAGAAATGTAATGAATAACGGCTCGGTCTAAAAAGACACCGAACGAAATCGAAAGTTACACCATTATGGTGCTTCCCATCATAGCGATATGTTTTTTATCCGTATCATATCTATTTTTTAGAGTTCCGTACTCAAAGGGTAAAACGGAACCCTATTATATTAGTCGCCACGAGTCGTGAGCACAAATGTCAAGTAATATTTTAGGTTTTTGGGTTCATTTCGGGGTTATTTCGTGTCCAACTGTCGGACCAATCGCGTGCAGCTTCGGCGGCCCAAAAAACCTAGAAAGTACCCAAAAACCTAAAAATTAATTTGACATTAATTTGTGCTCACGACCCGTGGCGACTACTATACTAAGACTTCGCTGTCCGTACGTCTGTCACCAGGAAGTATCTCATGAATCGTAACAGTTAGATAGTTGAAATTCACAGAAGATATATTTCTGTGGCCGCTATAGCAACAAATACTAAAAAATAGAATAAAATGAATATTTAAGGGGGCTCCCATGCAACAAACGTGCTTTAAGTCCGCACATGTTTAACTTTGTTAACGAAAATAAATATGTTTTAACTAAATTACAAATTCCCCCGCGGCCCCGTTACGGTTGCTTGCATCTTTGTACCTATGTATAAGAATACTGTGATTTTCCACACCAAAAAAAAGCATCGTTTTCTAGCATTAATTCTGTTTAAGTTGGTGGCTAGAACTGCCAATCGTTCGGCATTTCCTGAATTTGTCCTGGTTTAGAGGGCGTCCGGGAGTTTCCAAAAATGTCCTAATGTCACCCAGACAGTTCATGGATTCCCAATAAATTGAAAGATGTCACGCCTGTTTTCCCAAAAGGGATAGTCAGAGGTGAACCAAAGTACATTGGTACTTTGGTACACCTCTGCCTATCCCTACATAGGTACACCCACAGTTTGCCGGTATGATTTTAGGTCCCATGTAATAGGGGGCGAGCCTATTGCCATTAAACGGGCAGAAATCGTAACTCCGAGCTGCTACTGAGCTGATGATAGTGCCATTACTACCGACGTTCCGACATATATATAATATTAACTTGACATTTGTGCTCACGTCTCGTGGCGACCAATACATGCGTTATCGGGGCAAAATAATAGAATAAGTAAGGGTAAATAGGGGTGTACAGGGGTAATAGGGGAAACATATGTATGTGGATGTGATGTCTATTTTACACCCCGTTATTAAAAGACACTACAAATTATAATCTTCACTTACTCTAGATACAGCTTTATGTTGAGTTTTTATTCATAACAGTGAACGCAATTTTGTACCGTGTTGTGAGAACAAAAAGTTTAGTTTTGTTTTAACATAATTTCACTTGTAATGTTAACTCTTGATGAATGAGCACATCTTGTGCCTCTGTCATTTTACAAAGCGCAGTTTTGCGTCCTCGACAAAGTTTAGGAGGTTGTCATAAATAATCAAATAAAAATACGACTTGTTTATTTCGGACAGTATTTCAGAATACATCTCTTTCAAAGAACTGAATGGCCCCGTTGCGTATGCGGTAAGCTAGGAAGTGTCGCGCATCTATATCACTGTGTGTTTGCAGATTCATCGCTCCGCCTCCTTAAACCCAGCGGCAAGTCGTTTAGATCAAAACCTAAAATTAACCAAAGACGTAACTTAACGCGCGTAATAAAAAACAACGCGAACGAAATCGCAAGCAGAAGTTAGTAATATAATACAACCGTAAATTGTCAAGTTCAAAGTCCGCGGAAAGCCCGATGATAATATAAAAACCGGTTTTTAAAACAACAGACTTAAAAGTACTAACGGAGAATGGGAGATTGCATTATATGCTTTATGTTGAATCTAATTTAAATAAAACCAGCTTGTAATTTCCCCAAAATTTGCCTCGTTAGGCCAGTGGTCCTGAGCGCGACTGCAACACTAGAGGTCTTGACTTCTATTCCCAGGTCGAACAAAGTACTATTTGGTTCTCCTATAAAAATATCAGTTGCAGCTTGGAGTTAGGATTTGTGCCCGGTTAATGGCACTAACCTCGCCCCTATTACATGGGACCTAAACATACCGGCGGGCTGTGGCTGTACATTGGTACACCTTTACCCTTTACCCTTCGAAGAATACAGGCGTGATGGTATGTAATTTCCCCACTGCAGGTTTTTTTTTTCTATTCTATTATGTTTGATGGCAAACAAGCCGACGGCCAACCTAATGTTAAGTGGTCACCTCTACCTATAAACATCTGTAATACCAGAGGCCTTGCAAATGCGTTGCCATCCCAGAGACAAAGTTGAAATGTCTCATTTGCCTGTAATTACACCAGCACTCACACCCTGCAAATTCGGTTTGACACACAGCAATGCTGCTTTGCAGCAGAAATAGGTATGGTGGTAGTAACTTCCCCAGACGAGCTCCTCACGAGGAACTCAAACATACAAAAATAAAGGCTTCTACAGAGAAGGCTCGAGAGCTGATCATCACACTTAGCGAGCCTTATTGCTAATATAGTATATTAGCTTTCACCCGCGACTTCGTTCTGGGTGAACACTGTAGACTGACAAAATCTTTTAGGTGCTTAAAAAAATTCAATCATGATTCAAAATACACAGTGGCGCCATCTATTATCATAAGAATGTCGTAGTTTGTTTTCCTCGGGAACAATATTTTTTTCGGGATGGAAGGTACCCTATGTCCGTTTCCGTACATCTGACAACGTATATGCAAAATTTTAGGATGATCGGCTCAGTAGTTTAGGCGTGAAAAGGTAACAAACAAACTTACTTTCGCATTATATTATAATATTACTAGCTGTTGCCCGCGACTTCGTTCGCGTTCACTATTTTGTTGGTTTCAATTTTGTTTTCGCATAACCCTGTTTTTTTTTAATTAAAGTAAATAAAAAATAAAAATAGCTTAAGTTACTTCTTATAACATCAGCTAAATGCGAGTGAAAGTCCCGTCAAAATCGGTCCAGCCGTTTCGGAGATAAGCCGGAGCAAACAGACAGACAGACATAATTTTAAAAATTGTTTTTTTTTATGTTAGTACCGTATATACTTTCATATGCATTTAGTGAAAAGCTTGTAATTTGAAATTACAGACCCTTCAATTTTATTTATTTGTATAATTTTAAGCTATGTTTTTATTTTTTGGATTCTAGACCTAGCCACATAGCAACCTCGCAAATAGCTGTAACTGACCTATTCCACGTCACATCACTTATAAAAATATTTGACACAGTGTAGTGAAAGAAACCAAACCGGTACAACCAACCTATACTATGGCTTCTATTGAAGTGAGTATATGAAGTAATGGTGTCAAGATGTACTTAAGTAGAGACGGAAAACGTGATTAATATTATGAGGACTTCGTAAAATAATGTACAAAAGATTGAAGTTATTATAAAGCATTAATTACTGGATTGGGTTATGGGTGTGCTGCATATTTCGGACTATGTTTTTAGGCTGTGGCCCTGTTATCTTATTATGATTGATTATCTCGCATCTTTTGGATTGTAAAGCTCTTTAAAATTTCTCTTTTTTTTTTTTCAATAAACCGTAGGTACTTCACATTTGATGTTATTGAATCTGTCAGATGGTGTTCAGTTTAACAAATAAAAAATGTAAAATGGATATGATATTTATATAATTATTTTTCTTTATATCCGATGCAGTTTTTGTATACTCGTCAAATTTGATGTCATTGTCATAAAAGAAATAAACTATCAAATAAAATTACATTATTTTCAATAATGAATAAATACTTGTTTTTTTTTTATTTTTAGGGTTCCGTACCTCAAAAGGTAAAAACGGAACCTTTATAAGATCACTTTGTTCCCGTCCGTCTGTCTGTCTGTTTGTCAAGACATTCCGACACTCTCAGGGAATCAAAACTCATAGGGTACTTCCCGTTGACTCAGAACTATGAAATTCGACAAGTAACATTATAATTATCTAATACCTAGATATCTAAAACGTATATCTAAATTGTAGTAGATAAATAAATATAATATTTATTTAATTTACTATTCATTTAATGTAATAAACTATTTATTGAATTCTGTAATTTATAATGATCCTACGTAAGGAACCGTCGGTGGGCGAGTCCGACTCGCACATGTCCTGTTTTTGTGTTTGACGATATTTCAGAATAAACCTATTTCAAAAAACAGAATCGTCCCGTTTGCATATGCGGTAGTGTTGAGCGACTATTATCACTGTGTGTTCATCGCTCCGCCCGTCCTAGCCCAGCGGCAAGATGCTATTTATTATTTGCATTTCGTGGAAAGAATCACTAGTATTGTTACCTTATACAATTTGACAAAAATGCGAAACAGCGCCTTGTATATATTTCAATGTCAAATGTGTCACTTATCAATGAATGAATGTTGATAAGAAGACAGTTAAGTAAACACACATTGTATGTTCATTATGTAATAACAAGCTTTGTATTGTATTTATAAAAAATGCACGAAATAGGAGGTGGCATCATCTAAGCGATTAGTGAACCTCGAATTGTAGGTCAGTACTTGTATGTATATACAAATAAATAAAATATAATTGTTTGTTTGTAATGTCAAAATAACAGCTTTTAATCTTAATAAAAAAGTAAAAAAAAAACATTTATTTCAGGTAAAGACCATATTCATACCAAATAAGAACATACATTATCAATTTGTCATATTAAGTTTAAAGATTATTCTAAATTCATTAATTATCAACTCAAAAGCAAATGTCTTGTATATGCAGTTTACACGGTAATAATTGCAAAAACCAATTTATAATTTGTCTGTCTGTCTGTCTGCATGTCTGTTAGTTCCGGTTAAACTCCAAAAAGGCTGTACCGATGGGACTTTCACTGGCAGATAGCTTAAGGAAAAATTAACACACCCAATATAACCGGTAACACAGACAAAGTCGCGAGCACAAGCTAATATAATAATAAACAGCGGTTTTAGACAACTGTACTTCTATTATCTACATGTTTAAGGTCAAAGGAGAGTGTAATGAGAACTTAATGCTTTTTAAATATAAAGATTATATTTAAGTAGCATCAAATTGTGAAACTGAAGTCGCATTGGGCAGGGCGTATAGCTCGTGGAGCTGCAGACGGCCGACGTGGTCGTAAGTTTCTTGAGGGGCGACCACGCACCGGAAGGCGCAGTGTGGGAAGGCCCCTCAGAGGTAGACCGACGACCTGGTAATGGCCGCGGGAAACCGCTGGATGCGGGCAGCGCAGGACCGGTCATCGTCGCAAGGAATTTAAAAAAAAAAATTTTTTATTTCAACTTATTACTAACATAGATTTAAGAGAACAACTAACAAAAATGTACATAGGTATCACTTTGGATAACCGTTTGATGCTCATTCCTTACGAACAAACAACTACGTAGGTACGCTAATTAGTGTTTCTCATTATAATCAGTGAATGCATTGTTCTGTTTTGAGAAGTAAATGTCTTGAAACATAAAAAAGGGAATGCCGAATAATTAACAGATAGGTGAGAAATTAAAAAATACAAATGTAAAATAAAAAACTCTATTCACACCAAATGATTTTGGAATTTTAAAATACATAAAATTTATGCGATTAAACGTATCTACCAAATTTTAAGGAAAAAAATCATCGCAAATACAGGAAACGAAGTTTTTTTCCTGTTTTTATATATACACATACCATCACGCCTGTATTCTCCGAAGGGTTAGGCAGCGGTGTACCAATGTGTACACCAACAGTTCGCCGGTATGTTTAGGTCCCATGTAATAGGGGATGAGCCTATTGTCATTTACCGGGCACAAATTCTAACTCCGAGCTGCTACTGAGAATTTTATAGTAAAACCCAATAACACTTTTTACTCGACCTGAGAATCGAACCCAAGACCTCTAGCGTAGCAGTCGCGCTTAGGGCCACTAGGCACTAGGCACTAGGCACTAACGAGGCAGTTTCCCGTTTTTATTTAATGAACAATTCGTGAATACCCGGCGACCTACTTATTTACGTTTTTAAGCAATTCTACTCGCTTACTAGAATTCTTGTACCAATGATCGCAATCTAATCTCAACCTTAATCTGTCAAAAATGTGCCCCTTATTTTTCCAAAATCGTTTGACATTAATTGTCGCTGAGATGAGGTTCCGACTAGATTTTGGCCGTTTTTTCAATTTTTTTTATTAGCAGAATGGGCCGTCTAGAATTTGGATGACGTAGTGTTACCGAAATGGTGCTAAAATTAGGTATTTTTACCACAAGGTAACTAATTAAAAAATCTCAAAAATTTTGATTAATTAGTAAGTTTGTTAATTGTAGATCATAGTACACACGGCTACATATCAAGCTACACATTTCCAGCATAAGCTGACCTTTCATTGCGTGGAGATCCTATACAATGTGGGATCAGCATATACTGGAAAAGAATAACTGTTTATAGAAACATTTAGTGTAGTGTTGTCTTTTAGATGGTAGAAAGATCTGCTAAAATTACCAAGAGACTTAAATTAGTAAGTTCCTGCCAGTTTCCGTTGCTATGACAGGCGCCCTTCTCATATGCAAGGCAGTACCAATGTGACGTTTTCAATTCATATGTACGTTTTAAGTTCATACACCACAAATTTTTAATTAGTACAAATACTTAAAGGGCTTATTATAGAAGGTCTAATTATCATATAATATGTAAAGTCTCAATAAATAATATTCATAAGCAGCAAAGTTATTAGCGTTTGTTTATATCCCAAAATGTCACTCAATTTATGGAAATATTTTTTTAAAAAGCGTGCGCGCACTTCCGCTTATAAGTTAGCTCTGCACGTAGAATTTTGTAGTAGCAATGTTTATGAATAATTGATTCAATTATAAATTATCCAATTATGACCAAATTACGTGGACAATTTTGAAATTTAGTTTTTTTTACTTTTGACTACACAAATATGATCAGTAACGGGTACAGATAGAGCCCCATTTTTTTTTGTACCTACTAATAAAAAAATAGTGGTGTATTGGACGTCATTGACATCGGTGAAGGAAAACATCATGAATAAACCCTGGAATCTCCATCTGTCTTCAGCAAGAGTGGTGATCAATCCTCGTGCCTTCTCTGTATAAGAAGAGGCCTTTGCTCTGAAGTGGGACAATACATTCACATACATACCATCACGTCTGTATACCCCAAAGGGTACTAATATACACCCACAGTTTGCCGGTACGTTTTAGGTCCCATGTAATAGGGGGCGAGCCTATTGCCATTAACCGGGCACAAATCCTAACTCCGAGCTGCTACTAATTCCTAACGGAAAAACTCAATAACACTTTGCTCGACCTAGGCATCGAACTCAGGACCACAAGACCAACGGGGCAGTTACACAATAATAGACTCAATAGTTAGACAATAATAGGCTATTATTATTATAGTATTATTATTTCAAGTATCAAGACTTATAGTGTTAGTAACAATATACTTTCAAAAACTCACTTACATAAATTCGTGACGTCACTACTGCAAGGTCGTAGGCTAAGCCAAAACCTGCAGCAGTCGTTTACAAACGCACAGTCTAAACTGCTTGCAATCATATTTTGACCAATGGTGCCTAATGATTTCCAAACCGTAAAAAATTGAATTACGAATCATTTTTATTTTTAAATAATTTGACGGGAAACTGGCCAACGGCAGGACATAAGATACTTCAAACTGCCTCAAGTTTTGTCAATAAATGTTTTTTCTTTCTTTCTTAATTTTTATTCCGCAACTTAACCGACTTCTAAGCAGACCAAGTCAAGGACAAAACCCAGCACAGACATTTACATCAATTGGTAACCTCTCTTGGGGAAAAGAAGGTTATCAGTTGATGACGCTGTCTGTACCAACTAAATAATTCCTTGTTTAGAAGTTTCCTATTTAGCGACCTTAGTCCCCAGCGATTCATTACCTACTTAGTTTAAAAAGGAAGCCAAAGAAGCAATAAGAAGGAGCAATTCACTCTTCATTAAGATTCACACGAGCTCTCTAAATACTTGCTAAGGAAAAAACACAGGTAAGTAGGTAGGTACACTAATTTGCTACGATCGTTGCTCAATAACACTGTGAAGGCTAATTCATGATTCTGCATATTAATTCATGCTGTAAATGTTTTCGACTGGCAACATTTAAAAATAGTACAATGTTGCCAATTTAAAAAGTAATAATCCAAAACATGTGGAATAAAAAGAGGAAAAGAAAGGAATAGTTAGAACAAAATCTTAGCGGCAAGCATGCTATACAACGCAAGCAAAAAAAAAACAGCGTAACACAAAACAGCTTATTACAAAACCAAGATGCGACCATAGACCTACGTCCTATGAACGGCAACCGCGCAGTGTCTGCCTTGGCGACCACGCTAGGTGCCCCCAAGCAGACGATGGCAATGGCGTCGAAGAAAGTAGAATGTGGCGCAATAACCACCACTGGCGCGTCCCGAGGGTTAGATGGCACATGTTGGCGCCCAAGCACCCGCACACGATGGAACCCAGCGGCGACCACCACCAACCGCATTAGAGACAAGATTGAGAAGCGAAGTTTGCTGTGGAATAGACCTTTTTGTTATGAAGATGGAAATGAAGGATTTGTTAGTAGTAAAAGTGGAAGAAGTTACCCAAATTCCTTAGTAAAACGTGCATTTTATAAAAGTCTTTGCTTGGATAGACGGAATTTATGTGCAATATATGAATAGCTATAAAAGTAATAGAAATAAAACATAAAGTTGTTTCATATTTTTCTCACACAAATATTTTTATATGCCCTACAGGTATTTTGTCCGGGTCTGGTTGTTAGTGTAAGTCGATTTATATGTTTCTAAACGCACCCACGATACAGGAAAATCCTAGTTTAAAATTAACGTATGCAATCTCTCTATAAATTCGAAAATCTGTGAATAGACACTAACTACGAAAAATTCCGCCGTCATGAGACACAAAATGGCCAAAATGGCGACGTGTATCTTACAGTTAAGATTTTTTTTTAATCGACCATTGGTACTCAAAATGGCGGACATGCCATGTATTTTCTTCATATATCTAAATATATAACATCTAAATGTTAGGGAGCGTCTTAATTAGCGAAATGTCTTATACTGAACACAAATCAGAACAAGACGATCTAGTAAGAGCTGGTGAAGTAAAAGTAACATACATTCGATCAAAATTTAAATTTGAAAAACCGGTTTGTCAAATAATATTTATTTTATTAAGGTTCCGTGTAAGTAGTTTATAATTAGGTTAAGAAGCTTTAAGATAAGGTACGATGGGGACAATCCCACCGTACCTTATCAACATTTTATGAACAGAGCCCAGCACATCAAGCTACCCCATCTTTGATAGTTTTTCAACTTTACCACAAAAGCACAAGGTTCATAATCAATTGGGAAAATTTCTTAGTTTGGGATAGCTTGAAGAGCGAACATATGTCTGTACAGAAATCCCTCGTAAGTCACGGTAAAAAATGTAGTAGTCTTATTTGAGATGGGTAAGCTCTTGACTCTAGTCTAGGTCAGGGGTTACAAAGACAAAGTCGACCGATGGTGTAAGCTTACCCAGAAGGAACCTATTCATTCTATTTTTAAAGAAATGAGGGTTGAATGCGTTCGAAAATACAACGCAGGTAAAGAGTTCCACTCCTTTGCTGTGCGCATTATTAGAGACGATTTTAATGGAATGGCAACAAGGTGGGGGTGGTAATTTGAGGTGCATCTAGTTGTCCAATGGTGGAATTGGGCCATACATATTTTTCACAAAAGAATAAAAGGTAAAATTAACAATAAATTTACATGAGAAAGTAGCAATCTCACTTAGAGAAATAGAAAGTTTTGATTGCTCATCTATCTTTATTTAAAAACAGGCAAAGCCTAGACGTGGCCACGGAGACATTTAAATTAGACATTAGTAATTGAATTCTGAATTTATTTTTGAAAATAATACATTAAAATGGATGCCCTATTAAAATCAAGAGGTCTTTTTAATGTTAGGTGGTCTTAACTATGTTAAGAGGCCTTAAGTCAGGAAGCTAAGCTTTACATAGCTTCTAGAAGTCTTATTTCTGTTGACACACTGACCAACCCCTCAGGACACAACTCATAAATGTCCTCCACACACGGTGAGCCCTGGGAAGGATGTCATTTATGACTATTTCCTCAAGCATTAAAGAGATCACCCAGACATCGAGCAACCTTTTAAAAAAAAGGTTAATTATGTTCAACTCTGCGAGCTGTCACTTTTCGAAGCTGTTGCCATTTTTTACTTTACAACGTCTGTGCTCATTGAGAGTTTTTTTACCACTTCCTATTGGACCGCAGCAAATAAAAACTGCGCACGCACATTGTGTGAACGGAATCCCAATAAAAACGAAAGTAATATTACAGAGATATTGCAAATGAATTGTAAGATTGTAAGACAATTAATAATGGATGGTTATAATGACAAATTAGCACCTGAAATATGCCATTAATTTTAATTTAATTAATCGGTCAGTGATAGTATGTTTTTATAACTTATGTCATAGGTGTTTTGTGATTAGATCACTTTATCGGTGTTTTACTATCTAAAGATGATATATCTAAGTATTATTATGATTCACAACACTAAATATGTACTAATAATGATGACGAACATAAAACATTTTCGCTAAAAATAAAATGTCGGAACAAAACAAAAACCAGATTACTCTAACTGATCATTTTGGCTGAAAAATCATTTCTTTTCATTTCTTATGCTAAGGACACACCTGCGGCAATCGTCACGAAGCTTCGTGCTGTAACACGATACACGCAAGTGTGAACTGCGTCCTAGGAATCCGTTACCTACGTGACCACTGCATTAGCGCGATAACTTTTAGCGAAAAAAACATACGACGCTTCGCCACGCAATGCTTGGTGACGGACGACGAAGTTCCCACAGCATTAGCGTCCTTACTCTCTGCCAAAAACCGCAAAATCATTAATTCATAACGGATACGGAAATGACAATTTATTACATAAGTTACGGTAAAGGTCAACTGATCAAAACATAGTAGCATGTCAATTTTGCGTAACCTTATTAATGGCTATAATACCGTATGTGATTAGCAAATTATACAGAGTCATAAAATAAACACATTGGTCCCAATGCAACTCGTTTTTATATTTTTATGCCATTGGATGGCAAACAAGCTGACTCCGACGGCCCACCTGAGCTTAAGAGGTCAGCGCTGCGCCTCCTCTAGACATCTTCGATAAGAGGTGTGCTATCACCTTCTCACAAAACAAAACCATTTTAATATTACTTTGTAATTTCAAAGACAAAGTAATATTAAAATAATACTGCACACCGGCAACCATATACTTCCAACTAGGGGACGGTTCTACTAATCTTTGGAACTATTGCAATTTTATCTGTCTGAAAAATGACAGTCTGTCAAAAATGCCTCTAAGTTTCCCTCATTTTTTGACATTTATTGTCGTTGAGATGAAATTGCGACTAGACTTTGAACATTTGTAATTACAATAATTAGCTTTTTGAATAAATCGATTGTTCCGATAAAACTGACCCAAATAAGAGCTTTACGACTCTGCTACCAACCTTGAGATGTAGCATCGTCTAAAACCTACAGATCATATATTTCCATTCCGAGAAAGAAGATATTATTACGGTGTAACGAGCATACCTATTTATGTATTTCTTGACATTCTTATTAATGCGAATATCTTGCAGATATGAAGGTTATAAAAACACTCGAACCTCAAAATTCAATTGTTTTTGTTTGCGATCAGTCGGTAAAACACTCGTTGCTTTGTTTTCGGAATAGCTCGGCAATTCTCGGAATAAGTTGAAAACCGTGACAAATGTGTAGCCATACACGATTCGCGCCGCAAGTCAGCTGACAAATAGAACCATAGATAAATGGCGCTAAATTTAAAAACTAAATATTCGAATTCGAGTGTTGCAATACGACAATACTTTTTATATGGATTCGTTACATCACGTCAATTTAAGACTCATTCGAGTAACACAGCCTCTTCATAATATGCAATTAATGATATCTTTATGGCAACTATTTCCCGTTACTTTTGTAATAGATTGGTATTTAATGTCGATAAAACAGCGTTCTTTACATAAAATCATGTAAAGATCGCACTGCAATGTAACTCGAAAGTACAATTTTGTCGTATTAACTATTGCTTTATTCTTAAAACAATGGCCGACGTTCTCTTCAAACGGGTGGCCATCACGTATCAAGGCGAAAGATGATGAAAGATGTCTGCTTCGGTACTTAGATGCATTAAGTACCTGTAATAGGTACATAGGTTTTAATACACACTATAAAATTCCGTCACTACCTACATTCCATTTATTATAGTATTAAAAAAAATAACCGTTACTTAAGCAGTTATTTTTTACAAATATTTTTGTAATCACTGTATTTAAGATTTTAGTGTTTCTTTTTTGTAAATAGCATCTATAAGTCTACATTGCTTTAAATTTATAGTGAAATAACGGAGCTTATAATACGCTAACATTGAAATAACGATAGCGTTGTAACGTTGTTACTCTAATGATACATTGAAATCATTGAATAGTGTATAATTAGTGTTAATTGTAATGCGGTGCTTGGTAATCTGGGATTCACCAAGTTATAACGATAAGCGTATATTGCGGGCCTATTAACCTAATTCTGTTCTGTCTGCTTGTTCCGAGGGAAATAGAAAATTACGTTTCTTCTTACTTCTCCGCTGTTCTTTACTGATTAATTCCGTTGCTAGATTCAAGATAGTTGAATATTTCTCCAGGACTTGTTGAGCTTCATTGTGTCAGCACATTTTTAGTAGTCGCTACTGTTGATTCTGGCTTTCTGGACTTGCAGAGGTTGGGAATAGACTGGCGGATTGTCCCAATAAAAAAAAAAAGCAGCAAAACTGCTCCACGCGCCATTGTAGCAATAATAAGATGACAACATTCTCCGTAACTACTTGCAAAGCCACTTTTTTTTGATCGAGATGTAAGCAAATCTTAAACGGCTTACTGTAATTACTTTCAATTGTGTTCAGCACAGGTACTTTTGATTGTTTTATTTATAGTACAGGGGCCCACTTTTTAATTTCAATTGTTGAATTTGCAACCCTTGGCGCTGAGACGAGCGTTAAAAATCCAACAGCGCGTAAGGCAAAGTAATGTTGAATTGATACTGTTGAGTGGTCCCAAGGTGATGGTAGGTTCCCTGATATGTTCTCTATCTCTATTGAGACTTCTAAATATACCCAACACTACTAGGCATTAAGCAAGCTTATAGGCTGATAGGTTCTAATCAGATAGATAAGACTGGATAAATAGAACGATAGGGCAGTAAGAGCCTACCAGACACAAGACCCGGTGGTCAGAGGATTCTCCCTTTTCAATGAAGGATGAGAAACTGTACAACCCATTTCTTATACCTCTTAGTTATATTAAAAAAAAAATCAAAAAAAAAAATCAAATTATCAAAATTTATGTATTATACTAACACTAGGTATAAGGTACTTAACTAACACTACGGATCTTTGTTGTCTGATTATTTGAAATAAATTATTATTAATTATTATATTAAAATTATGAATGGTTGTTTCTTATTTGTTTTAGGCAGATACGCTCGGTTGGCGCCGCGCCGTGGCTACTGCGTTGCGTATCTCAAGTTCCATTTCCGCACGGAACAAAATATTTGTACGACCCAAAGGTTATTCCGGGTCTATTGTACACTTGTACTTGTTACTCATGAATGTGAGTTTACGTGTTTTATAAACGGAACTATGGTACAAGAGAAATACCTAGTGACGGGCAACAATTTCTTTTGTTTTCGCTATGAATCGGATGCAGTTCAATATCAGTGTTTTACATGGAGCGACTGCCTATCTAACCTCCACAATCCAGTTAGTGGGCAACACTATAACTCGTGGTTAGACTGGTTGTCAGACTTGCTGGCTTCTGACTATACGTACCCAACGACTGTCAAAGATCTACGAATGACAGCCGGGACCAACGGCTTTACGTGCTTTCCGAGGTACGGGGGTGTCACACCACCAACTTCCAAACTCCGGGCTGCTACTGAGCAAATCCTAATTGAAAAACCCAATAACACTTTTTGCTCGAACTGGGAATCGAACCCGGGACACTAAGGCACTTTAAAGTTGTATCATCTAATTAACTTTCGCACTCAAGCACCTTCAATGTTAACTACACCTACAGCCTACACTGCCTACCAGTGACGTCACTCTGTTGATCCTATTGACAATTATTATTCTACACTTCTGAAAGGCCTTGAACACGAAATAATTAACATTGTTTACATTAACATAAGGTTAAGTATTGTTCCGAGACGATAAATCTAGAATATTGACAGCCATACTTATTATAGTAATGAAGAACATTAATATCAATGTTACAAAAATAGCTTTTTTAAACACGCGTTTCAAATAAAATGTAGTAAAAACTACGTTAGTAGTCAAGAAATATGAAGGATTGGAATTTTTTACTGAATGTTAAATAATCAAGATATAACCTTATTTTTGTCCACGAGAAACCTGAAAAGGGGTCATTGTATTCAATATAATGAACAATAGATCAGGTTATTTTTTTTCTGTATTTCAATAGGCATGTAATAAATATTAAAAGTTGTCCATGATTTTAAGAACAAGGGCGGCCCTATTCAGGTTTGTGGTAAAAAAAACGTAAAATACTTAGACCGGTACCACTAAAGGCTAAATGATATCTCTAATAGAAGTACGTAGGTACTTAAAAACTCAAATAACCAATTATGTACGGCATACCGTACCTACTTCTTTATCAGCAAAGCCAATTAATAAATTAGCAACTATACGTATTTCACGGGAATTACTTATAAACAACCCAACAAAAAACCGTAAACCTAAACTACAAAGGAGGTCAAGACTTCAAGATGATTTAACTCAAGCTGGCCTCAAGAATAGCCCGCCACATTATCTACTTTCCCGCGCTTTCTAGCGAGCAGCCATGATAACGATACTTTGACAGTTCATTGCATCTTCTATAATATTGCATCCTATAATGCATGTGTTCTATGTTGCATTTCATATTGCGATCTATATTTTGGGGCTACCATCCGTCCGTTATTCTCCAGATTTGTCCTAGTTTAGAGGGCGTCCTGGAGTCATCCGGAAGGGCTTTTCAAAAATATCAGGATGAAACCCGGGAATTTTTATGTCTAAGAATAGAAAAACATGAAAATGTAAACAATGTTTTTAGTTTTTATAAAAACTTTGTTTACATTTTCATTTTTTTCTAATTTTCATTTATTTTTATTTTATTTTATTTATACAGTCATGTTTAAAAAAAATGTTTTATGGAGTCCGGGAAAAAAAATCATTTTCTACCAAATGTCCCGGGTTTTTGAGGGATTCGACCGGCGACGGCAATTTAGGTGATGGGATCCCATCTATATTGTATTCTAAGTACGTTACAATATGGCATTCTAACGTTTTCAAATACTGAACCTAGATATGTCTTTAGAAAAAACCTAGATAGGTATTTCGATTACTAGAAATTCATGAAGTTTTGACATGAAAGTAGGCGAGTCGGTACCTAATTATCTATCTTTCCGCCACAAGCAACTCTAACCTTGAACTTATAACATCGGGGTTTTGAGTACAAATGCAAAATAATTAGGTTACCTCTACTCTATTAAGGTTAACGATTTATGTAATTACTTAACTAACAACCAATCACACTATTTCTCGTGTTTTGCGTATTTTTTTTGCCTCGAAAAACAGAAATAATTAGGTACTACACGTATTTTTAATTTAATTTTTTTATTTATGTCTATTGTACTTTAGTAAATAAAGACATTAATTTAGGGACAATTTTTAAATAATAAAATTAATTGGTACGATTCAAAACAAATAAATAAGTAGTAGAGATGTTTGACTGTCTCAACATCAAAAACCGGTTTTACCGAAATTACCGGTTAAGCGCTTGCTCAATAAAGTTAAACGGAAAAATGCATCCGCGTCATACGCATTACGTCTTTCACTTTTTTATCTTTGATCAAGGTTTCACTTTTGTAATGTCAATGTCGTGGTTCATTTGAAAATGTTTTCCTAATCTGTTTTTATGTAGGTACCCATTGAAGTGTTGACAACGTCATCAAGGTCACGACTACGAAGAAACATCATAAAGCTATCATTTCACGTTGAGAGCGAGCACCGTATCTGGCATAAATACCAAAGAAAGTAAATTGCACATCCTACATAGGTAATATTTGTCCAGCAATTATGAGTCTTTTAAAATATTATGAAAGCGTATTTTGACGATAAAGTTTTAACAGACTAATGACATTGAAGATTTCAGAATAAATAGAAACTGTGAAAAATTAAATAGCCAAAAATTACGAAACCTTTATCATATCGCCAACTATTGTTGAAAATTCACCTTGTACCATTTTTGTATATGCATAGTTAGCTTCATGAATCTGTGAGACCGAGTGCCTAACATTCCCAAACACTTAGCTGACCTACATAAGGCACGCTCGGTTGAGCACCAGACAAGTAGTTAACGGTGGAACAAATCTTTTAAATTATACATTGTGCAAAAAATGCAAATCATGTAAAAAATTAGATGACTTATTTTCCGCAACAATGGACTGTGGTCATAGAAAGGAAGTAAATAATAAGTATCAATAGTAATTTATTACAATCAAATGACACTGACCTTTGACTAATAAGGTTAAACTTACTATTAAGGAAAAGATTTAAAATAATTTCAGGTTTTTCAGTTATTCCAAGTATTACCGTTAGTCCGAGTATTTAGTAAAACTCTTATTCAAGTAAGAAGCATGCAAAGACTTTCTAATTTAAAATATGTACATGTACACTTATAACCTAAAAACTTAAAAGCTACTTTTTTATTCACCTAGAAAAGGCTGAACCACTAGAATAATTGGCATTTCAAGACTTTGTAATTGGCAATGTTTTCGTGAGAAAAAGATAAATTAATATACCTTCTCCATCCTGTCATGGGTTGTCGCCTGAGGTCTTCTTCACTGAGGCCATAGAGGCCAATGCACGCGAGGAACCAAGCTGTTACTATTAGGTAACAGATGACGATGACGCGAAAAGGCAGTAATATTACGGTGAATATTGCCGTCTGTAACAATAGACAATAAAGCGAGTTACAAATTAAATAGGTCAGAAAAACTGCAAATGAAGCCGTATTATTTTGATTCATGGTTAGGTACCTACCACTTCTTTCATATGGTTTTAATGGACTTTTTGTAATGTTTTACTATTACATTAATATAAACTCCAATTTTAATATAAATTAATTAATAACTTTGTGGCCAGATTGAGGCTGAAGTGAAAATCATTTGTACGTATTTATAATAATTACATATTAATTGAAAGTTAAAATTATGAACCAATTACACGTTAAGCATTTTTTAGTAACACAATAATAATTAATCCAATTTTTTTATTTCTAATTACAAATACAAATAGCAGTCCGACTCATATACTAAGGTTTCCTAACTATCAATAGATTAAGAAGAAAAATAAATTTAACTAGAGGGCGCCACTTTAAATTTGAAAACTATTTTGGAAATGTCAAGTAACGCCCTTTCAAATGATACTAAACATGGCGTATTTATCTTATTTTTTTTTAAACATAAAACCTTTTTGTCCACTAAAGGACGCCATATTCAGTTTTGTGAAACGCCACGTTACCACGTAGCCTATGTTCAGCGGATAATTAAGACGGTTCTACCGATACCCCATTTGTCGAGTTCAGATAAGTAGTTAAGGAGGTATGAGGGAACAGATGAACATACATACATATATAGACTGTCAAAATCATAACCCTCGTTTGGCTCTGCCGTAGTCGGGTAAAAAGCATTTTTGTAGAAGTTTATTGCACCTAATTGAGGCCTTAGACAAACGCATTAGTAGTGCCGTAGGCCTTATATTAGGGTTCCATTGAGAGTTTTGAATTTGGAATGGCAATTTTTTTTTGCCATAAACTTTCGCTGCGGTGCGGTGTTCGGTAATGGCTGCTTACATCTGCATGTGTCACATTACTCTCATAGCATGAATTTTCGTGCCGATAGGTGTAATTACGGATTTAGTACTATAGTTTCAAAAATATTTTTGTTTAAACATAATTATAATAAATATAATGTTGTTAACCTTTTGTGCTATGAATATTGTGTGCAATGCGTAGATATTTCAAGCACACGTGTTTGATTTTCGTCACCAGACTGTTGATGCCAATGCCAAAATGAGTATGTACTCTCACTCGAATGACTCCGCAGTTTTATTTTGCTCTACTGTTGCACAAACTAAGATAGGTACCCGAGTACCTACAAATTCATACTCGTGCTGAAAACTCACGCTCTTGATTTATTAATGAAATCAGGGCTAGATTATAAGTGTCAATCTGTATAAAAATGTTTCTACATGATACATGTTTTATTTACACAGAATACTTAAAATTATTTGCGAAACGGCATGAATATTGAAATTAACTAAACAGGAAGACGCATAACATAATAAGCTTATGTTACACAACAACAATAATTATATCATCAAAATACTTTCTCTAAACGCTACCTCTTTATATTGTTACCTCTCATTGCTAGCACTCTTTCATTTTCATAACCATTTGTTTAGATAGGTACATTACGTAAGCAAGCTCAATGAGCGGTGGAAATCGGAAGAAAATTATGTCACTTTGATCGGCTGATTGCGTGACCAGTATTTTATGATACTTATCTGTATGTCTGCGCAAAACGGTACCACAGTGCAATGTATCATGTAAAATGCTTACTTTCCCTCGCATACAAGTGAGTATACAAGTAACGGCTTCTTGCAACAGAATTACAGAATCCATATGATTAAAATCTCTTATTCACCGCGTTCCAGTTACAAATGTTCAATTAGTTACAGTACTTCTAGAAATTATAATTAAGTTGAATTTTAATAAGGTGATCTTTTATCAATGGTTCGAATTTAGAACCTAGTTCTATTTTATTGATCAAGAGATAAAACTTCACAATTTGATGTTTCTTAATCCATTTTGTGTATTTTATCAACTGGCCAAGAACCATCATTGCCTAAGAATAAGACCAAGTAAGTAGATAGTTATAATTAAAAAGAAAAGACTAAGATATGGGATTAGTTTTAGTCTTGTTCCAGTTCCAGCCATTGTTCCACGTTACTTGGAATTATCACTACACTATTTTGTTCCATAAAAAAATGTATGAATATAACGTAGTCGACGAATAGGACAGGTTCATAATTCTATTCATTCCATCATTCAATTTCTTTTTAAACTTTGGTAAAGCCATTCGTCTTTTCTTTGGTCTTCCCCGCTCTCAATATTTTGTTCCATTCGCCACTTTTTCACTCTCATGACAACCTTCCTCATTAACATACCCATACAAAGATAAACGACTCCCTCTCAAAGTTTCTGATAATAGCGCCACTTCTAAAGGCCTTTTAATATACTTATACTCGTTTCTAGTTTATCCATATTTTCGTCACTACACTCATCCATCTCAACATTCTCATATTCGTATTCCCTACTGCAGCAGGATCGAATCTATCATGGCAAATAACAAAAACCACAGAATTAAAACTTTGTGAACTTTTTATTTTACCACCCCTATTACGTAACTAACTTACACCGTCAGTTTGATAATACCAATTACAACCATTTCTTTATCATGTTTGCCAATTCGCATCCATTGAATATTTTTGAATAACCGCAATTTGGCTGCTCTATTTCATAAATTATAAGTTGCGTTGAAGCTGCGGATCTCTTATACGCGACTCCCAATCACATTTAACTGGTTTATTCAAGTAAGTTAACTGAACGTTTGTTACATTTGACTAATAAATACAAATACATTAATTAAAATTCTATGATCTGATTATGATTATTCAAGGCAGCTAATATACGTCAAAATGTTGTTATTTTATGACTAAGCTAATAAAAATCACATGCATTTTTAAGGTCTTCATTAATTATTTGTATTCAATTCAGTATCATTATTACAAGACTCAAGGCCCTGTAGACAAACGTTTTCTAGAGTACATATTTGGCAATCGCATCTAATTTAATTGTTCCCCATTCAATGTTAGAATATTTTTGAATAAATTAAAAATATTATATTATCACAATACATTGCGTGGACATCTCTGTTGTGATAGTGAAGTAATTATGATAATGATAATATTTTTGTGCACCTAATTATTGTTTTCATTAGCAAATTTTGCAACAAAACACACTCTTATTTAGTTCTATGCCATTATTGAATTTAGACATGCGCAGAATGTTTCAGTTTCTAGTATCAGAATCTTAGAACGTTTACAACTTAAACAAATAATGCTTTCACTTTATTATGTTAAGCAATTCATAATAGCTTGATACGTCTTCATACCTTTATTTTGTCATATGTGTTGTCTAACTCCAATTTGTGAACAAAAGGGTTCAATATTTCGGCGCGCATGTCGTCAGATGAGAAAGCGCCGGTTTCACTATGCAGTTTGCCATTCATTTTCACGAAAGCAAAAACACAATATTCTTGAGATGAGCTCAGATTATATGACACCTTTAACACTCATTTTACGTCACACTTCATTAGTAAAATATAAGTAAGCACTTAATATTTTAAAAGATCTCCGACGTGTTTTCATTTAATAAAACGCGACGAATTTAGACGCACATTTCTCCTCGCATCAAAATCAAGACTGGTGTTTTTCGAGGTCACACACAAAGGTTTGCTATTGGTTCTAAGTTTTGACAGGTGCAATCGACCACCCGCCGCTGTAACCGTTCATTACCAAAATAAAACAAAATGTTATAAACGCTAACATTACCTAAAGAAAAGAATATGTTAACTTGAATAAAAATGTAATTATAAATAAAACCAAGAAATACAATTTGTCCTAAATACCGGTTTTCATAAATTGACGGTTTGTTACACACTAATTTTCACTGGATTTATATAAAGATAGGTGCTTATATTAAGACTTTTTTTAAAGATAATATTCAAATACGTGAATTGGTTCAAAATGTCAAGCAAATTTAGCAATATTTGTTAAACAACTAAAAAACATACATTATACAAACGTAAATACGAATAACTATTTATTAAATATGCTTGTTCAAATTTAACACTTTTTCTGGCGCAGATAAAACTTACCGCGTAAACACTTTGTTACTTGTATAACTGTCAAAGTGGCATGTCAATGTCAAAGTCACTCATAATCCCTTTCCATTTCAACCATTGTTTTTAACGTAAAATTAATTTACGTTGTATTGTGTTGTAGTTATTGTGGAAATTAAAACATTGACATGGATTTTCTCTCAAATAATGGAATCGAAAGTTCAAAAACAATTAATTGACTACTTTTCTTATTTTGACGAATTTCACACGACAGTAAAAACAAGTTTGAATGATTGCCAAAAGTGCGCTGCGTCTATAAATACTCTGATAAAGCGTTGTAGGAACATACAAGAGTGAGTGAAATTAAAGAAATGTTTATTGTTTGTATTTTACGACTGTGTGTAATGGTATTGGTCGTTTTAGAGCTGTCGTGACGGGCACGCCGTTGGAACAATTCGAAGGTTTACAAAGCAAGTTAAGCGCTTCCATACATAACCTAATTTCGGAAGACGCACAAGAAATACGAAGTAAACTGTAAGTTCTATATACTTGTCACAGATCTGCGTCTTATTTATATGATAAACCTTTTATATTACAATTTCAAGTAGTTTGATAGGCATGTTTGTGCCATAACATTGGCACAAACATTCCAATTAATGCATTGTGTTAAAATTTTAAAGTACGTATTTGTGAGTAATTGCATTATTAGACATTTCTATTTGTTTTTAAATTCTTTTATCAACTATTTTTATCAATGTCTTGTGATGTAATTCTTGTCAAAGAGACATAAATTCAAAATAAAAAGAAATAAAAAATGTATTCTTAATTTTTCTTGACGTAATTTGGCTCAAGCTTAAGTAATTTACTTTTATAATTTATAATTTCAAGGTGTCGCATGAAAAGAATATTTGAAAGGATATGGGGAGACCTTTGCCCAACAGTAGGACATTATAAGCCAGATAAAAAAAAAAAAATTACATGTTTGCTAAAACTTTTTATTTGTCTGTCAATTCCAGGTGCACTTTAGAAGACTCATTTGAGAAGCTGTGCAACAAAAACAAAACTCTCAGAGATAGCTGCAGAGAAACTAACTTTGAAGAAAACTCTGTACTTGTAAAAGGCACTCCTCTACAGCCATCTCTACACCAGCTACTGGAGTTTGCAGATGATACAATAACTTTTGGAAGCCAAGTGTGTGCCCAAATAGATATATCGTTAAACATATTGTCATTCAAAGAACTAAATACAGAAGCTTTCGGAGACAACTTCCAGTTCCCAAAAGACTGGCAGCGACGCATACCTGAAATACTTTCTTACACATCATTCTTGTCAGATAACCAAATTTAATCATGGATCTACTAGACTCAATCCTTAATTCCATGCAAAAGCCACCTTCAGCTAGTGAGGCACAGAAAAATGCCATGCGGAAACAAAAGGAGGCTATTGAGAACAGACAGAAAGAGGAACGAAACATGATAAACAGATTCCGAAAGAGAGTTGAAGACAAAATAAGCAACTTCATTAAAGATGGCACGAAACCTCATGTACAGTTTGAACCGATGGAACAAATGTATAGGTCTATAATCCGGGACGTATCCGAGATTGCTGGATTACAAGTGTTCTCGTTCGGACAAGAGGGTGTCGACCGGTACTCAGTAGTCTACCTTAAAGACAATGGCCCTTCGGAAGATGAATTGACAGTACGTAGGTCTGGTGGAGTCTGGAATGAAAATAGAGCCGCTGAGATGGTCTTAGAGCATTTAGAAAAGCGAAAACAAGCAGCTATAGATAAAGAAGAAGAAAAGAATAGGAAACGTAAACATGGCAAAGAGGAATTAAGCGGTACATTCTATAAACAAAAATATGCTCATCTGATTGGTCAGGAGGCTGCTATTGATGCTGCTCAAAAGACAAATGTCAATAAGAGTTACGGAGAAGTTCCTAGCGAAAATAAAAAAGATCAGCGGTCAATAGAACAGACAATGGCTGATATAAAAGCGAAGAAGTTGAAGAAAGCGGAGACTGAGAAACGGGACGCAGATAGTAGTGAACAAATTTAGTATTTGTTGAAATTTAAATACGTAGTTAGTCTGTTTTAGTCTGATTCTTAATATTTGTTATCTATGACCACTTATGTTAAGGCTATGATGATTCACAGCATCGTGTAAATGATTCATTATCAGGTATACAAGGCGTAATAGAATGATACAGTAACTGGTATTACTAGCAACTACATGCAAAGCTGAATGTCTGTGGAGGCAGTTCGTGGTTGTCCGGTTGGTCCATTTTCCTCATTAGGTTGTGAAAATTTTGAGTGAAGAACAGAGCCACTGCATCTATCTTATATTATTGTCTTGCGGACAGAAGGCTAAATCTATTTCAGGCAACAGTGTAGTGTTTATTTATGACTAGTGGTTAACGCGATGTCCTGCGTGAGAGACGAATACGACACGAGGCAATGCGACGCGATGCTACACGCGACAAAAGTCCCACGTGATTTTGATCATTACTTCTCGAATCATGGAGTAGTACAGTACAATTTTGTTTGTAGTTCGTGGCGTAGTACTTTCTGGCCGCGCCACAGTCGCTTTTTGAATCGGGTTTATAAGAATAAACCGTGAATAGACCGTGTCGCGTCTGGTCGCCCTCAAAACAATTACGCGTCACGTCGCGTCTCAGCGCAGACTGTCATGTAGGCCGCAAGCAGGGCATGCCGTTGAGTTGGTCGCAGCGTCGCGTCGCGATACATTCGTCGCTCACGCAGAACACCTCGTAAGTGTTACTCAATAATTTTGTTAAACCTTGTATTCTTGAATGAAAGGATTATAATAGTTCACAAAATTATATTGATGTCAGATTAATGGCCATAGTGATTCTTGCTCTAAGTTTAATTTGAAGAAACTCCAATGCAAAGCGTTATGATAAGGAATTAAGCTTTCATGAGCTCAGAACTACAAAGATTATTTTTGCAAGAATTAATTGAAGGTATCTGTAAGATTAAGGGCCTACACGCGTCACGATGTACTTGCGCAAGTTTTAACTTACATGACTTGTGCAAGTCTAAATTAGCGGAAGTATCTGAGACATTTATTATTTGAAGGCACACCAGCTTCTCGCCGACTTGTGAACGTATCTGAGCCATAGTCAAAGTCAAAGTCAAATCATTTATTTTAATTAGACCATTAAAAGGCACTTTTTAACGTCAATTACATGTTAAATTAAAAATATTGAATCTGTATATGTAGAGACAACAGCGTGTCGCTTACTTGTGCAAGTCTAAATTAGCGCAAGTATCTAAGACATTTGTGGGTTCACCGTCTCACTGACTTGTGCAGCTCTAAATTAGTGCAAGTATCTAAGCCATTTGTAGGTGTGGCATCCTGCTGACTTGTGCAAGTCTAAACTTGTGCAAGTATATCTGTGCGTGTATGACCTGCAATATTTTATACTTGTTACTATAAGCAATTCACTAAGGTTTGTTTGATAGCAATAATGTCTGCTCTTTGGCAGAATTTTGATGTTTTAAAAGATTTGGGGCCTATGAGGTCTGTTCATATACCTCCCCATACGTCGGTACAAATGTCATCGAAAGGAAATTAGTAAATTAAAGGTAACTCTATGTAGATGTAGATAAGGTTGAAGATTGTTGAATAATTTATACCTGAATACTCACAACACACTTAGGCTGCGATCTGCGATAAAGCATACTTGAGACTACAGTACTTTCATACGAATACCAACCGTATTTGTATAAATTTAATGTTGATATTCGTATGAAAGCTTGAACCTTATTCGCATAGAATAAACATCATACTAGGATGACATACTCAGCTTGAGTAAGACCAATGTACGCTAGATGTCAGCTTACTTTTATACAAACGTAAGTTTTCTAGCTGTGAGTTGCGTAATTTACGGTCAATTGAAACTGTCGACTCATTTTGCGTCACCGTGCGGCATATACAGGACATTTGTCTGAAAAGTATTGTAAAAAAAAAATACGCGACACAATATCACGTTTGTTTGGCCTCACAATAAAGAACAGCGTCTATCCACTGCAGCGTACCATACCAGGAACGCACTAAGAACGTGCCAGGCGAAATGAAATGTCTATGCCCACTACACCGTTCCATTATCGGCCAACGCCGTCGCATGCCATTCAGGGAGTGCCTGATACGTTCATAACACGGTCATGGTACCGTACCATAGTACGGTGTACTGGGCAGACCGCCTTATGGCCAGCGCAGACTGGTGGACGGGACGGTAGAGAATTTTGAATTTATCAAATAAATTTAATAGTTATCCAATCGAAGTTAAGTATATATTTCAATGCTCGGAGTTGCGCTGCTCTAAGGCATAAAATACTCTGGAATCCCGTCTGCCAGTTTGCCCTGGTCATTAAGGGAAAGATTTTGGAGAGGTTCGCTGTACTCTTTTTCCGGGTAAGGTGGCATCGAGCTCCGAGCCGTTTGGACTATCCGGGTGCAGTGGAAATCCGTGTTTGCGCAATAACAGGCCAGGAAAATGGCGCGTTGTTTGTCATGAAAACCTTTACGTGGTTTAACTGACTTGTAACAGGTACTTAAATACTATAATTACTTATTTGTTATAAAATTATACTATACAGCTGAATATTATTACTACCGTCTTCCGATAAGTCAGAAAGAAATATTCGGAAATACACTTTCGGAATACCAAATCAAGCCACCGCGTATATATTTAAAAAAATTGTGTTCGATCTTCCAGTGCATATAATAATAAAATCTATAGATTTACACAATTAAACAGTTAATTATACCGGACATTAGAGGAAAGATGAGTTATTGATCAACATCCTTTCAAATCATCAAAGAGTAACATTAAATATTGGCAAAGTAAACAAAATACTAGTACAGATTGCGCCCTCCCACTGAATGTCCTATCATTTTGCCGACCGAATTTCGCTCAAGACGTCCGATCTTGATGGAGACTAGAGTCATGCAGAAGATATAGTGCTCTTCCATCATATTGATAGAATATTCAGCAATTGGGTAGATGACGCCACTAATCAATTGACGTACTTTTTATGAGCTGTCACAGCGCGATTTCCCGATAGATTTTGTATGATAATACTAAACTATGACGTCACTTTTTTGTCATCTAAGAAAATGTTATAGTTGTTGAAAAATTCATCGGGTTTTCAAAAAGTGTTTTTTTTTTTTGTGAAGTTCTGTCTTGGAATTATTTTTTAATGGTGTCTATTACCCACCTGAAATATGATTGAACCAAGCGGACGGGCGTTCATTTTTAGACCACACGGTCTACCTACTCGTCATAGTATTAAGTAATTGGAATGAGGAAGGAGGAAGGTTGTTGATTTAAATTTAAGATTTACTCTAAAAAAATAAAAATTATTTATTCTTCCACTACTTATATTATCTGCCAACATTAGCTCTAGCTTCTTAAATTAAAAATTAATCCAAATATATTACCTCATGTATAACGTACCTACAGTAGAGAGAGACAAGAAAATTATATTTTTTTACCCACAGTAAGAAATGAAGACTGGGTTTATTTCGATTAGATAGCAATAACTAGTTGATAATGTTACTAAATATTACTTAATTGTGTCTTTTGAAGTTGAAATAAAATTGTATTCAGCACATTTTTTGTTTATTTTATACACATACCCACCATCACGCCTGTATTCCCCAAAAGGTTAGGCAGAAGTGTACCAATATACACCCACTGTTCGCCAGTATTTTTAAGGTCCTATGTAAGCCGGTTTTTTGGGGCGCCGACGCTTCACGCGATCGCCGACCGACAGACCAATCACATGCAGCGTCGGCGCCCCAAAACACCCAGAAAGGAACCCAATAATTACCCTGACGTTTGTGCTCACGACTCATGGCGGCCACTATACCACACTAAATGTATTTTATATGACGCAACATATAATTTTATTTAATTAAAAAAGTTGGGTACTGTCGCGGGCACGTAACTTGGCAAGAGTCAGTAGATGCGCAGAATTAGTTATTTGGGTTTTCTGTACTAAATGGTACATAAATGCGCAAACTTACCCCCACTACGCCAAACCTTGCCAGGCTACATGCCAGCAACTGTACGTGATACAATTTACTATAAGTACTTGGTAGAATAAGTTAATATTGGTAACACTGAATTGCCGAAACATATATACCATCACGCCTGTATTCGCCGGTATGTTTTTAGGTCCCATGTAGTAGGAGGCGAGCCTATTGCCATTAACCGGGCACAAATCCTAACTCCGAGCTGCTACTGAAAATTTCATAGAAAAACCCAATAACACTTTTTTGCTCGACCTGGGAATCGAACCCAAGACCTCTAGCGTAGCAGTCGCACTTAGGACAACTAGGCCAACCAGGCAGTTAACGAACGAGGTAATTTCCGAAAAGGGGAAGGATTTAACCAGTGTATTTAAATAAAACAAGGCTTATTTTTTAGAACGTTTATTTACCATCAACACGTTATTAGGCATATGTACTTACACAGAAACAACAATATTTGCAATAGGAATTTATATTCTCATCACAAAGCTATGACTAACCGACCTACCCAATTTGCTAGCAAACTTCGCAAACATACCTACTATATTTAGTTCCGACGTTACCAGATGGCTTTAATTTATTACAATTTGCATGCGAAATGTATGTTGTATGTACGGATCTTAAGAGCCCATTACATTATACGATCTGCCGGGCCCTGTCTGCAGGGACAGGGAATTGTACTTAGAAACTGGGTCCCTAATTAGTGTGGTCGAGTGGTTCCGATCGCCCTGCTTGCCTGCCGCCGTATCGACCGTGTAGTGTAATACAAGACAGGAGACAGGGCCCTGCCTAGGGTTGCCAACCGTACTATAATAAATAGTATTATACTGTATTTTGGGTCTTTGTACTAAACAGGAAGATTTTTTTATCACGATCCAAATTTAAATATCATGACCTTTATTGAAAATAATTAAATACGTCTTGTTTCTTTTAGTATCACTGAGTGCTAAAATATTAAGATATGAATACGCTCATACGGTTGGCAACACTGTGAGACAGGGAGTGATTGGCAGGGTTGTGTAATAATCGGCACCCTGACTGGTAGGCAGGGCATACGATAGATAGGGCCGGCAGATCGTGTAATGTAAAAGGCCTTTTAGAGAATATTGAGCATAAAGTTAGATATAGTGTGCTCAGTATAAAATAACAGTTACGTAGATAACGAACTCCACAATGTATTAAAGATTCAGATTCGTAACAGTTAACAAGCTACCTATCTCCTTACTTGTAGTCAGTGCGATCAGGGCCGGCTTTAATCTATTGGAGGCCCTGGGCACGTACTTAAGAATCACGGGCCCCTGTGAATTTTACGTAATTCGACAGTTGATAAATTGAATTTGGCCCAAAACTTCCGTGGGGCCCTGGGCACTTGCCCAGATGGGGCCTGAGCGCCATTCCTTTTTAAGCAGGTACCAAGGTACCTTTTTCAACTGTTGATGAACATTTCTCACAAGTCACTGAATATTAAAATTTACTAGATTATAAAAATTATTGTCACGCTGAACAATACTTAGTAACAAAGGATAAATCATTTATAAGATTCTATACCTTTGCTTGGATATGTTTTTTTTTTGATTTCACAAAAAATATATGTACTGCTTAAAAAATGATAAATTTCTTCTTATTATAATAGACACAGGTAAGTAGACACTAAGGAACCTTTTTTATTTACGTGTAGAACATCTCGGTACAACCAACGGGAGCGGGTAGTAACTAAAGACGTAACTGAACGCAGGTGACATCGCGGGTTATATAAGCTAGTTTTAAAAATAAACTTAAACTAATTTACGTTTTCAATTTCGTTGTGCGTTCCGAACAAATAGAACCAGAAGTCCTATACTGCCTTTTCAAGTCTATCCATTATTGTTACACAATCACCATTCATTTTGACACATTTAACACACTTTACGAAACATAAATATACTTGTACTTCCTAAATTACAGGTAAGTTGAAATATTATAAGATTTTTTTGTATTTTTGGAAAATGTATTATTTTATTAATATGATAGAGTTTACATTGATTAATTGACTTTAATTAAATAGCTGCCTTCTTTCTAATCGATGTCATAATAATTTAACATTTGAGCATCTAGCAAATAATTCCTTAGCGTAACCGCACACTGCAACTGCGGTTAACGCTTTTTCGCACTTAACTAGTAAGTGCGAAAAGTAGCAACCGCCATACATTATGCACAGACGCCATCACATTAAGCTATCCCAAACTGTCAAATCTTCCCAATTGAACATGAACCTTATTCTTTTGCAATAAAGTTGAAAAACTATCAAAGAAATTTGACAGACTGCGGTAGCTTGATGCATGCCGCTGAGCATCTAACGTTATCCAAAAAGAACATGGCGTTACAACGCTTTAAGAAAAACTGGATAGGCGCCTAGTCACCTAAACTGTCTTTCGTTTTTGTAATCATTACTATTTTCCAGTCTTCCCATCATAGTATCTATTTGCTATATGCATGTAAGATGTCTCAATACCTTTATCTTTATACCTAATTCACCCAAGATAGCAAGATTATAATGTAAACACAACATTTTAGTATAATGATTGTTAAGAAAATCATGTAGGTAACACACCTAGATATGTAAGGTCCATTATATTACTTCTACAACTTTTTTCAGTTTTAAGGTAATAAGTTAGGAGGATACTTCGTGAGATCGACAAATAGATGTGCGATTCACGCTTGTGCGACAGAACTGTACCGCGACACACGACATTTCGAATGCCCGCTCGAAAGTAGGAAGGTGTAATTCCAACCTCGCAAAAAAAAAGTCGGGGTCAACAGATTAGTAATAGACCTTATGATTTTAAATCCAAAATTTGAGCCTTCAGTGTCGCATTATGTCGTACAAGCTTGCATTCGAAATATCGTGAGTCGCCGTTTTTTCGCACAATCTCGAATCGCACATCCATTTGTCGAACTCACGTAGTACAATCATGAGTTAGCACAAGATAATAGTATCATATAAGTACCTACAGGTTTGTATATCTAACTTTACTTATATTAAATGGCATAACAACATCAATTGGCGTTATTTGTTTGTGCAGTAATGTTCGAGAAAATCCTATGGTGTTTTACAATTATTAATTACTTAAAATTAATTCCTAAATATGTACAATATACATTGCACGATGTGTTTAACTGACTTCTACACACATTTTAACTGGACTTAAATGTGCTCCTTCACCAGGAGCTTTCGCCTGTTATGTAACGTTAAAGACTAGAGCATTACATCAGTGAGTGAGGCAAACCGAACATTACAGCGCACAATGTCTGTAGTATTTAGATACAACTTGTAACATAAATGCGAATCTGTAAGGCTACATTACAGGCGAATGCTCTCAGTGAGGGAGCACCCTTAGGGGATTGTAAAGTGTAAGTCTTGAAGGCAATTATCAATTACCTTTTCAAAATATTGTTTCGGGCGATAACGTTTTCACCCCCTAAGCGTTTAGGAAAAAAGACAATTATTTGATCTCATTAGATTCAGTACACCTTAATCTTGGTCTGTACACTTTTCTTTATTTTTACAGTTATTCAGTTCATTTTAATAAAAATAATAAAAAACGCTCGAGAAATGTTTTAAGACAAAAAATATAGTTCAATATTTTTTTCAAATAAAAACTTACAGATCTAGTTTTTCGTTATATCTACAACATTTCCAAAAAATATGTAAATTAGACAATGTTTACGAAGGGAGAAACGTTATCGGTCTTTGTATGAAAATTTACAGCTTCACAATCCTCATAAACTAGAAAAACAACACAACAACACCAAAGTAAGAGCACGATCTACCTAAATATTTGCAATATTTTTTTACCATTATTTTTTGTTATTTATATTTTGAATACGTAAATATGCATTTTTATTACAAAGGTACTGTCTAGGTACTGATTTTCATTATCATTATTTCACATCACACTCGTATTTAAGTCGCCATCTTTATTTTTTCGTATACCTACTAAAGTATATTTTTTAAATCTCAGAGACAAAAAACTAAATTTCCGTTTATACGTTAAACATAATAATAATGTGCTTTCGGCACATATACATAAAGCACACTATTGATTAGTTGGACACATAAAAATGTCAAATCAGTCTCTGAGACTATTAAATGCTCTTAAAGCTGTCCGCCCACGTCAGACAATCGGTGACCGATTTTTTTGTCGGTGAGAATGGAACATAATTATGAATTCTAAATTTCTAATGTACCAACGCAAAGGTCCTACAAAAAGTCGGTCCTTAAAACTATGGATTTATTGAACGGTCCGATAAATAATCGGTCTTGCAAAAAGTTCGACGTGGGCAGAGGCTCTCAGATACACCTCGCCAAACATAGCTGCCTGACAAAAAAAAAGTATATTCAAAATGGAATGGAAAAACTTACCAAACGGCAAATTGGTTGTATTGAATACATAATAAACGTCTCAAATAACAGTAAAATATTTTTAGAATTCTATCTCTCTTTATCTTCGAAGTACAGACGCCAACCCAAAGCCAAGCTATGTCAACTGTCAAATTTTCCCAATTGAACATTAACCTTATACTTTTGTTATAAAGTTGAAAAACTATCAAATAAATTTGACAGATTGTGGTAGCTTGATGTGTTGGCCAAGTACCTAGCCTACCATTTGGTTCTGTAGATAATTAAATTTATCTACAGAACCAAATTAAAATTATCTACAGAACCAAATTACTGCAACGTTGAAATAACTTTATGTATATGTTTTATCTATACATTATTGTAATCTATACATTATCTGCTGACATGCACAATATTACAGTCCGTTATTAGAACAGGTTCAGATTACGTATACTTAAATACTATTTTATAAGTACTAATAACAGCAATAAGACATTTGTTAGACACCGTTAATATTGTATTTACACACATTTGGAAGCAGCTGAAACAATAACACAGGAAAAGTTTTTAATATGTGCGGATTTTGTTTTTGGTATTTCAGCGTTAGTAATAACAGAACACATTTCCATTAATTGCTCAAATACTTCTTTTAGTTTTTTTTTTGCATTTTGGAGCTGAAATTACAACTGTTCAATTTGTAGCTGATGAAATTAGTGCTGCGCAGGAACCGAACGTACAGTTGATAACGCCTACGATGTCACGGTCGCTCCTCGGCGCCGGCGAGTGCCCATAAAATAATTTTCAAACTAAACTTTAACTTTGTAAACAAAATTGTTTATATCAAAATTAAAAATACGTATTTATGAGAACTCCTTGAGGTTATCTAGTCAAAATTTAAGCACAGATGAAAATCTTTTCCTGTACATACAGTTCCTAAATAGATATTTATTTTTATTGTCATTAAGTATGTAGAATAAAAATGTATACATTTCATTACAAATACATAAACATCAATAAGATCTTTTTTTAGACAAATGAGTAAGTACTTACCTACATATTTAGCTTGAAGCGTAACGAATGTAAAAATCAATAAAAACTATAACAATATTGTAAACAGATAGATTTAAGATAGTGCTTTATTATTATTGTCATTTATTTATTTATTTATTTTTTTACTTATGTAAGATTAATAAATATCATGATACCAGTCTTCAACAATAAAATATATGGGGTGTAAAAAGACACATGAAATAGCCGTCAATTTGTATCTATGCTAATATTTTATAGAGGTAAAGTTTGTGAGGTTGTAATCTCTGGATCTACTGAACCGATTTTGAAAATTCATACCCATAGAAAGCCACATTATTTATTAGTGTCATAGGCTATACAACATCCCGCTACGACGCACGGGAGCGGAGCAGTAACCAAAGACGTTACTTAACATGGGTTAAAATGTCCACGCGGACGAAGTCGCGGGCAGAAGTTAGTATTTTTTTATAAAAACGTTGCCCCACACTAAGAATTTCTCCTGTATCGTGGGTGCGTTTACAAACGTGTAATAAACTCACATACACAAACAGCCAGACCTGGAACAATTATCTGTAGGTCATACAAATATTTGTTCTGTGCTGGAATCGAACACGAGACACGCAGCGCAGCAGTCAATCGCTCATTGCGCCAACCATGCCGACAATATGCGTAGATTGTCTGCGAAAATATTTGCTCAAAGTTGCTTAGTTTGATGAGTAGTATACGTATACTGCTCATCAAACTAAGCAACTTTGAGCAAATATTTTTGCTGGAAAATGACTTTTATTGGTGTTAAAAATCACTCTTTAGTATAGGTCGGTTGGTGGGATGATTTTTTTTCATTAAAAAAATATAATCCTCTTTCATGTGATACCCAGTTTAGTAAAACTATTTTTCTAATAACTATGAAATTAAAAAAGATATAAGCCAAGAAAGATTTATTTCTATCTCCTTCTAACAAAACAAAATTCAACACGGAGTTGAGGCCGTAGTGTTATGTGACGTCACAGTCCATGTCGGATCTCTCTGTCTAATCTTTTAGTTTTAAATGCTTATATCGGCCGTATTTCTTGACCCTTTTTAATGTAAATTTCACTTTTTGTCATCTCTACTACGGTATTTTCATATTTTGTTAATAATAATATACTCGTATTAAAGAGAAAATATTTTTTTGTTTTTTCGTTTGTTTGTAAAGAATAGGCTCCGAAACAACTGGATCGATTTTCACTATTTTTTCACCAACAGATAGCTACATTATGCCTGAGTAACATAGGCTATATAACATCGCGCTACAACACACGGGAGCAGAGCAGTAACGAAAGACGTAACTTAACGCGGGTGAAATAAGCCACGCGGACGAAGTCGCGAGCAGGTCGCAAGTTGTTAATAAATGCGACAAAAAAAAGTTGTAATGTTGACCTTCAATACCTCTGTAACCAGGTTTCCAAGTATGGTCACGAACACAAAGATGATTACAATTGAAACAGTGCATTTGTTACCTCTATTATTAAGTTCTAACCTGTGTGTACTTATTATTACACTGTTGTTTATTGACCAGTACATAAATATCGTCTGGTTATCAGACTTCCTGGCTTCTGACTATCCGTAACGACTGTCAAAGATCTACGAATGACAGCCGGGACCAACGGCTTTACGACCTTTCCGAGGCACGGGGTGTCACACCACCAACTTCCAAACTCCGGGCCGCTACTGAGCAAATGCTAATGGAAAAACTCAATAACACTTTTTGCCCGACCTGGGAATCGAACCCGGGACCCCACGCTTATCAGTCGCGCTTGCGACCACGAGACCAACGGGGCAGTTCATAAATATATAAAAAATAAATAGACATACGGCTACCTAAAGCGTCTTTTGACACCTTTTATAATAGCAACATTTTCATAATAAAAAGTTTACAAGGTTTTATTGTCAAGAGTCGACCTCATTATTGTCAATTACTTTTAAAAACATATTCAGCAATCATTATACAGGCTGCTTTCGAAGATGAATATTTTTATTTTTCTAATTCTAAAATTCTAAATATGAAAATTCAACAGTACATTAATAGAAACGGCAGGATATGATTATCTAGATATGGACTAGTTATACGATTTGGATATGTCTCCAATTTCTTCTCAACATGCTTTGGATATGATGAATTCTAGATTAATAATCTTATCATTGCGTGTTCGCAACGAATTTCAACTGTATTGTAACCCTTAACTCCAACGACCTTCGAACCTAAATCCAGCTTCGGGACTACTCCTCATCATCGGTTTCGCAGCATCCCGGCCAGCAGCAGCCTTCGGTCCCATTAGGCCTGGTGCAGAACAGCAGAGTTTCTGTAGTAGACACCGGTCTTGGCTCTATGCCGTGGAAGTCTCGTAACTCCTCGGCTGGAAACCAGGCACGTTCCTCGTCGTCTATGATGGGTATGCCGAAGTATCTGGAAGTTTTTGGGTATGTTTTAGATGTTGGGGGTGATTTTTGTTCCGAGGAATAAATTTCAGACTTCATAATGTTCCAAATTTCCATAAACATAAAAAAAAACAGCTGATCTTGACAAAATTATACGTACATAAATGTATAGATCAGCTTTTTTTTAGTCACGATTTCTCGGTTGGTCCCATAGCAAATGCGGTTCACAGTAATGAGTAAAATTAGCCTTTTTCAGTTTTATAGTAAACAAAATCTAAGGGTGCCTAGACTGCCGCGTTAGCCAAGTGCTCCTAAGTGCAACTGCTACGCTAGAGGTCTTAGCTTCGATTGCCAGGTCGAGCAAATATTATAGGGTGTTTCTATGAAATTGTCAGTTGCAACTCGTAGTTAGGATTTGTGCCCGGTTAATGACAATAGGCCCCCTTTAATAATCTTTTATTTCCTATTACGTAGTACCTTAACATACCGGCGAGCTGTGTACACTCACAGCTACATTGGTATACCTCTGCATAACCCTTCGGGGAATACAGGCGTGGTAGTATGTTAAGTTAAAAAATAAGGGTGTATCTTTACCCCTCCCCATTACCTGCATATAGCCAGAACAGGTATCCACAGCACAGAAGCCAGGATCAGCACAAGTACCAGCAGCACAGCCCACACCGGCCAAGGTTTCCTCTCTGTATCCCCTATGGACTTGATCCAGGCATCATACGCCGATCCTTCAGTAGCCAGTTCCACAAATGAAGACACAAGGATCGACAGCATCGCTAGGGGAGACAGGTACTTCCAGCAGATCAGCCAGTATATCCCTGGACGCTGTCCAGTCATCAGTTGAATGTCGTCTGCGAATCTGGAAAAGGAAAGACCATTTTTAATGAAGAATTCGACTGTTCACGATGACTCATGGTTTTATGGTTATCAATAAAATTCCGTAGTGACTAACTTAATTACTTTTGAAAACATTTATTTTGACCTTGTACATATTGAAGTTCCTAGATGTGTTGTTGTTTCCAGGTCGAGCTATATGTTTTTGGGTTTTTCTATGAAATTCCCAGTAGCAGCTCGGAGCTAGTATTTGTGCCCGTTTAATGGCAATAGATTCGCCCCATGAGACATGAGATCTAAAACTTACCGGCGAGCTGTGGGTGTACATTGGTACAGCTCTGCCTAACCCTTCGGGGAATACAGGCGTGGTGTATGTAGATGTTGCAGTTTTGTATGAAACGACAATTTTTTTTCTTCGCTCGGGGGTTTATAAACCTGTTCCATTTACTTTCACGTGAAAAACAGTAAAAGCAGGATCTCAGGGCAAGCTAGATTCCAGAAAATTTAAGTTTAAAAAAAAAAAAAAAACAAAAAAAGTTACTATACTTAAATCCATTAAACAAGCAAAAAAATCATAATACAACATGCCATCACGCCTGTATTCCCCGAAGGGTTAGGCAGAGGTATAACAATGTACGCCCACAGTTCGCCGGTATGTTAAGGTCCACATGTAATAGGGGGCGAGCCTATTGCCATTAACCGAGCTGCTACTGAGAATTTCATAAAGAAACCCAATAACACTTTTTGCTCGACCTGGGAATCGAACCAAGACCTCTAGCGTAGCAGTCGCGCTTGAGACCGCTAGGCTACCGAGGCAGTTAAAAAATCAATGTTTAAATGTTGATTGTTTGCTTATAAAATGGATTTAAGTGTTTTAAAATAAGGTATGAAGTGTGCTAAACTACACGTACTTCGTAAGCCTAGTAGGCCTAAGCATGATGCTAGAGGTCTTGGATTCGATTCCCAGGCCAAGCAAAAAATGTTATTTAATGGGTTTGTTTTTCTATGAAACTCTCAGTAGTAGCTTTGAGTTAGGATTTGTGCCCGGTTAATGGCAATAGATTCGCCTCCTACTACATGGGACCTAAACATACCGGCGAACTGTGGGTGTATATTGGTACACCTCTGCCTAACCTTTCAGGAGTGACAGTATGTTATTAAATAAGATACCGTTTAGTAAGCAAAAAAAAAACAATGTTTAAATATTGATTTCTTAGTCTTTTCTTAGTTCATTGGATGCATATTTTCCCATACAATTTCCAATATGAACAGAGGAAATTTCAAACGTCATAAGAGACAATCCTGAAATTTCCAATAACGAATAATATCGGCGGGATATTATTCGTGTTATAAACAGAGCGTCACGGAGGGAGCACCTCCGGGCATACGACCGAAAGCTACCAAAAAAAACTGCAAAAAAGTGGAAACTTGGAAGATCGTTACGATGATATGAATTCCTAAGACTCCACGCACCCAAAAGTTCGCATTCTGAAGTGCCGAAAAAGTTTGAAGAAATTATTGAACAAGTAAGTAGATATTTTATCGCTAAAAGAACCTATAGGTAGATAGGTCTGGCTGTGGACTCAATCCCCTTCGACGTTTTGAATAAATATTTTTAGAAAGCAAAAGTACTTCTCAAACTTCAGAGCCGAGAATTGCATAAATTAGGAATATCTTAATCGCCAGCCGGAATATAATCTATACTAATATTATAAAGAGGAAAGATTTGTTTGTTTGTTTGTAACGAATAGGCTTCAAAACTACAGGACCGATTTTAACCATTCTTTTACCAATAGATAGCTACATTATTTCTGAGTAACATAGGCTATATAACATCACGCTACGACTCACGGGAGCGGAGCAGTAACGGAAAATGTAACCTGACGCGGGTGAAAAAAGACACGCGGACGAAGTCGCGGGCAGGTCGCTAGTGTTATATATAGTAGAGCGCTTAGGACCACTAAACTACCGAGGCAGTCAGGACGTCAAAACTATTTCCCCTAAATAAAACTACGGTACCAACAGATACAAAATGTATCCTCAAAGGCAGGAAATAGATTGAATAAACAATGGCAACCATTGAATAACGATCCCGGGATTATCCTTAGGCAGAACAGCTTACCCGCTCAGATTAGAGATGTATAGGTCCGGATGGATACGGTTCCTCGGATCTATTTCCATTAAGTTTTTGCGTGATGTATTTGCGTGTAACTTCAGGTCGGACACGTATCATCGGACATGTAACAACTCCGCCGCTCACAAGACTCAACCCGCCGCCGCGCTATTAGATTTGTAAGTTTTGTAAGAAATGCAAGATGCTTTGTAAGATGGAGCAGTTCAAAGAGATTTTGCGCGAACATGTATCCGTTATGAAATTCCTTTAAGCAGAGCAGCTGATACAGATTTCAACAAGTCCTGCACATACGC
The DNA here is from genome assembly GCA_947462355.1 of Caradrina kadenii. NCBI lineage: Eukaryota > Metazoa > Arthropoda > Insecta > Lepidoptera > Noctuidae > Caradrina > Caradrina kadenii. The sequence continues at coordinate 13,168,572 of OX381687.1, read as the reverse complement.
AATTTGCGTATGACCCATACAGGTCCGGCGGACATGAATCCTGGATTCGTTTCCGCAGAGCCGGATCTGCATCGGGATCCGGATCCATTAAAATCGCAGACCTACGCGTCTCTAAGCTCAGATTAATCGACCAGCGCTGTTGTTATTTAACCAAAAGACCTCTTCAGATGATAACAACATGAAAATACTACTTTTATTATTGACTACTAGCTATATACCCCTTGGGGTCACCCCTTGTTTGTTACTGCTCCACTCCTGTTCGTCGTAGCGTGATGTTCTATACGTATAAACGTCCTCTTGAGTGACTCTATCTATTGATGAAAACCGCATTAAAATCCGTTGCGTAACAGACGGCGGGACGCAATTTGGTTTTATATTATGTATACATAGAAAGTACACAGACTCAGTCTGGTTAGGCCATATATCCAACCTTATTTTATTAGTTACACAACAAACTCGCTTCCCGCTGTCTGTCCGTCTGTACGCTTAGATCTTTTTAACTACGCAACGGATTTTAATGCGGTTTTCATCAATAGATAGAGTGATTTAAAAGGAAGGTTTATGGGTATAAAACTTCACGCAACGATCAACGGGAACAGCGATACCGCGGGGTATATAAGTACTATTTCTATGAGAGAAACTATGTTCTAAATTAGAAATAAGGACATGACAGTCCGTCACGAGAGTTGACAGGCAATATACATTATGATATTAGTAAGTAAAGTTTGTTATTGCCGCGAGGCTTAATTGCTGTAATGGACCAGAGAGCGTAATGATAAATGATTATGCGTGCCATACAAAGTTATTCAACACACTTGTGAGGTGTGGATGCACGTTTATATGTTTGTAAACGCACCCATTCTCATATGGTCAAAATGATTTACATCCTAATATCCTACTTAATATCATAAATGTGAAAGTTTGTGAGGACGGATGGATAGATGGATGTTTGTTACTCTTTCACGCTTAAACGGCTGAACGGATCTAGATGAAATTTGGCACTGAGATAGATTGTAGTGTGGGATATTTTAATCCCGGACAAATGTACGGTTCCCGTGGGATAAAATATCAAATTTGACGCGGACGAAGTCGCACGCAGAAGCTATAATGTAAATGTGAAAGTTTGTGAAGATGTTTGGATGTTTGTTACTCAATCACGGGTAAACCGCTGAACAATTATTGACACATAGATAGACCATTTCCTGAATTAACACAAAGGATAATTATTATCATCCCGGTAATGTGTTCCCTTGGGGTAACAGTTTAACTTTGTCGTGAATGCTAAGCTAAGCGAACGAGAAGCTAGTAATTATTAATTTTCTTGAAATTAGCACCCTAAATTTGAATTCAGAGTTGTGTCTATTATTCAATATTCCTACTTCAACTATAACATAACTGCCTCGGTAGCCTAGTGGTCCTAGGCGCGACTGCTACGCTAGAGGTCTTGGGTTCGATTCCCAGGTCATGCAAAAAAGTGTTATTGGGTTTTTTATGAAATTCTCAGTAGCAGCTTGGAGTTAGGATTTGTGCCCGGTTAATGGCAATAGGCTCGCCTCCTACTACATGGGACCTAAAAAACATACCGGCGAACTGTGGGTGTACATTGTTACACCTCTGCCTAACCCTTCGGGGAATACAGGAGTGATGGTATGACTTACTTCAAATTATCATCACAAAATTATTTTTTCTCTCTTCATCCTTGAGCTCAATCTATTCCTATGCTACAAATCTTACATCCATCCACCTTGCTATTTTGAATAGATTATTTAGGTGAAATTCCGCCTTGCTGAGACAGCTTGGTTATCTAGATATGCTTTGAGAATTGAAACAAAAGATAGTTCTCTGCGTTGAAGCAGCTATATTCACTTCTATTTCCCTTTATGAGGTAGATTATATTTTGGTTTTACATACATACATACCATCACGCCTGTATTCCCCAGAGGGTTAGGCAGAGGTGTATGTTTTTTTTTAGGTCCCATGTAATAGGGGGCGAGCCTATTGCCATTAATCGGGCACAAATCCTAACTCCGAGCTGCTACTGAGAATTTCATAGAAAAACCCAATAACACTTTTTGCTCGACCTGGGAATCGAACCCAAGACCTCTAGCGTAGCAGTCGCGCTTAGGACCACTAGGCCAACAAGGCAGCTTAGCTTTTGATTTTATAGATAAAATATACCTAACAACCGACTGACCAGCTTATTATCGTCCGACTACAGTTCAAAGGTGATCACCACACTTGCTCAGGGTGATTGGCAATTTCAGACTTAATTAATATAAGTGCCCAAACATACTTAAACATCATTATGACCTAAAAATTATATCATATTTAATAATATAAATACGAAAGTAACTGTCTGTCTGTTTAGCTTTCACGACTATACCACTGAACTAATTTTGATTAAATTTGGTACGGGGTAAGTTTGAACCTAAGAATAGGATATAGGCTACTTTTTATTAAGCGACTTTGTCTGGGTCCGCCATAACCGACGGAAAAAAGCTAATGAGTAATAAAAAACCGGACAGGTGCTAGCCGGACTCGCCCACCGAGGATTCGAGAATTAAATAAATAGTTTATTGAAATAAATAAATAGTAAATTAAATAAAAAATTATTCGTTTAACAGATTTCGGAGACAGTATTTTTTTTATATTTTTCATTATAAATAAGAAATTATGCGTCGGAAAAAATTAATAAAAAATATTTTGCAATGTGCACATCAAGCCCTTTTAAATGATACTTCATTTGTACTAGTAGCTTCAATTTTAAATTTCAACCACTATACAAATTATAGACCCCTACTTTTTAAGATTTAATTAACAATGTCTAGTTTTGAGACTTTTTCTTGTAGACCACAAGGGTCTATAACGATGTAAATTTCATAGTTCTAAGACAACGGGAATTACCCTATGAGTTTTGATCCCCTTGAGAATGTCGAAATATGCGGTTTTTGCTGAATAAACGGCCGTATCTTGTTTTTACGTAAACTTGAAGTTTGTTTTTTTCACAACTTCATGGGACCGTTGACCTGAGTATACGATTTAAATTTCAACTTGATACCTCCACCCATTCCCAAATAAGTATTCGTCATTTTTATTTTTTTATTCAAAAGTAACAAAATACCAAAACATATCACGGGCAGCAAAAAGGTAGTATATATTTAATAGACCTTCTTCGTAAATAAAAATGACAAAAGCAGAAAATACCATATTCTGTCTATTTGAGGTGAAGCGAGACCAGCTATGAAATCCAGCGACGTATAAGTCTGGCCTCAAAGAAAATATTACGTAAGGAAAACAAGCATGAAGCTTGTATGAACATAAGTAGACATTCTATACATACAGCTCATGAATTAGAAGGGTGGAGCGTAATATCTGGGTCATTGAGAACATGTTAGGTTTCGGGATAAATTGCTGAAATAGTTTTAATATGTGTTTGTGAGTGGAGTGTTGAAGTGAACTAATTAGTCTATGGTCTGGTAGTTATCTAAATGTGTGAATTAATTAGTCTATGGTTTGTAGTTGTCAAAATGTCTTTCTTGACATGACATGTCATTTTCTGACATCTGTGACCTTGTATGCGTTAAAATAATATTATGCGTTAAAATAAAATAATATTATAACATAATTTAAATCCAATAGTACATCTGTGGTCCGATGCGTCTTATAGATAGTATTTTATTTTTGGTCCAGAATAAATGCTTATGCTTTTATGCGTTTATTTATATGCATACCGAGATGTTTTTTTCTTAAGGTAGTCCTCATAGATGCCTTCTATGTTTGAAAAACGGAGGGCAGTGTCTGACTCTCACCGATTAAAACCGCACGGTTTCTTCTACCATAGGGAGCATAGAACACACATGACGCGTGATCTGAGCCCCCGACTTAGCTTACCAAAACCTCACATATAAAAGATTTTCCTCTCTACCTATGTCTAAAACTCCCTTTAAATAAAGTTAATCATTGCGCAAACACACTTCTGACTGATTCTTTAAAATCCTGATATACTCCGAGTCGTAATACTGATGTACTTTGTATCATTTATTGCTAAATTAAAAAAAAAATAAGCAAGTGCCCACAATGTTCTATAAAGAGGACACAAGATAGAATCTCTGCCCGATGGGGTCACTCAATCGAGTAAGGGTAGTGTCTTGAATCAGTTTACCGTGCCGTGAAGACGAATGTCTGGCTTAGGGCACCATTTTCCGGACGTCGGGAGCCGCGAGACGACTCCCGGCCACCGTAGATACGGGCCTGTGGACGGTGAGCAATGGGTAGCTCACCGTCCTTACGTTTAATTAACAACAGGCCGTGTCGACGGCGCGCTTGTGTTCCACGCGCGCCTCAAAGAGATGTCAGCTAAAGGAAGGGGCCACTGAGGGCCGATGCCTGCCGGGGCTGCGGGTTGTTCGTAAGAGATACCGCGCCCCCGGAACGCAAAGGGCACAAGAAGGAACATGGGTGGGTTTTAGTCAGTAAAAGTCTTACACTCCCTCCCGCCCCGCCCAGGGCGGGAGAAGTTATTTGATGATTTACCACCCCCCCCAAAAAAAAAACCATTTTCAAGTACATAACAATCGATACTTCGGGTAATTTTACAGTAAAGTAGCCGCCACGAGTCGTGAGCACAAACATCAAGCTAATGTTTGGGTTTTTGGATTCCTTTCTGGGGTTTTTGGGGCGCCGACGCTGCACGCGATTGGTCCTTCAGTCCTTCAGTCGGCGCCCCAAAGGAAGGAACAGAACCTAAAAATGTACTTGACGTTTGTGGTCGCGACTCGTGGCGACGACTATAACTCCCTGTTATGTATGAAGTACCTACACTTTGTATTAAAGAATTTTTATTACACAATTAATCTAAAGTAGCCAAAAAAGTTTCAAACGTAATCTATTTTACGAGCTTTCCTTTAGGTATTCTTACGGGCGTTGCGTTTTAAGGACGTCATAAAGTAAACATGCTGTGTGCGTATTCAGAGGTTAGAGTTCTAAACCGAAACTCAAAGATCTAATTTAAAAATAATCAATTATTCCTTTTTTATATAAATTGAACATAGATTGATTTTTTTTTACTTATATTGTAAAGGGTAAAAAGTATGTGCGTTTGTGAGGTTGTAGGTAATCTCTGGATCTATAGAACGATTTCAAAAAATATTTTACCCATAGAAAGCCACGTTATTTGTTAGCGTCATAGGCTATATAACATCACGCTACGACCTACGGGAGCGGAGTAGTAACCGAAAACGTAACTTAACGCCGGTAAAATAAGCCACGCGGAGGAAGTCACGGGTAATTCCCTAGTTATTTATAAGTTATTTGTATTCGAAAAACAAACAATAATTATCAATATTAATTATTACTGTTTTTTTTTTGTTGATTTCTCCTGTGATGTACTTGCTTGTAGGTGTGGTTATGTACTTGTAAACTCTCATAATATATAGACATGTATATACATACAAACAGACCCGGAACAACTACCTGTGGGCCATACAAGTATTTGTTCCATGCGGGATCAAATCCGCGACAGGCAGCGCAGCAGCCAATCGCAGCCAGACATCGTTCGAATATTATTCGAGTAATACTTATCAAGTAAAGTTAATTACTGCCTCGTTAGCCTAGTGGTCCTAAGCGCGACTGCTACGCTATAGATCTTGGATTTGATTCCCAGGCCGAACAAAGTGTTATTGGATTTTTCAATGAAATTCTCTGTCGTAGCTCGGAGTTAGGATTTGTGCCCGGTTAATGGTAATAGGCTCGCCCCCTTTTATATGGGACCTACATATACCGGCGAACTGTGGGTGTACATTGGTACACTTCTGCCTAACCCTTCGGGAAATACAGGCGTATGTAAATGTAAAGTTAATTATTGTTTTTTTTTTTTCAAATTATTTGCTTAGTTTATATTTCCCTGCTTATTTTTTTTTGTTTATATAATCTTTCCGTGTCTGGCTTATTTTCTTCAGTCAGCAATTTCAAAGCATACTTTCAGAAATCTTAACAAACCCTGAGCATATTGTAAGTATTAAACCAGCACCCGTAGGGTCCTGAATAAACACACTTCGACCACGATGTAAGCACTCTCCAAGTTAACAAGCCTCTATAACTTTAGCGTCGTGAAGTTAGGAGTCAAGAGGCTTACAGTTCACTGGTCAATATTTGTGTTCATTTCTCTTCATTTACTTAGCATTAGCACTTAAAGTTTATTTCTTCTGTAAATGTCATAAAACAGCGCACTTTGTTTAATACATAAGGTACAGTTTTGCATAAAAAAATGTCTATAAGGTGAACTACGAATGTTAAGAAATATTATAGTTCCGCATACCTAGCTAGACACAGCTTCGAAAATCAACAAATAAAAACCTTATTCTATTATTGATTCGTGTTGAAATTCACGAGCATAGTCTGTTACCTTCTTGAATTTGACGAGGATGTAAAACTACACCTTGTTGAACAACATTCACCTCTTAAAATCGTACCATTTTAATATTTCTGTATAATTTCAGTTACTGGACTTCCAACACTCGCCTCTGAGCCGAGCATTGAAAATCCAACAGTACTCAAAGCAAAGTAATAATAAAATAATGGTAGGGCACCCGAAAGGGCCAGAGTTATTACTCACCTTTTAACTCCATAAACGTAGGCAATCCCAATGCACTCGAAGAAGGCAATGATCAACAATGGAAAGTTTCCACTGTACATATCGAACAGCAAGAAGATATAGCTTCCAGAGCCATGAGCGAAACCCATAGACAAGAGACAGCAAAGAAGGCACAGCCCTCCAGTTAAATACTCCTTTCTCAAATTAGGGAATAACTTCATATCCACGATGGAGGTTACGACTCCTTCTAGGGTTCCGAACTGAGAGTCTATGCCTAAGGTGAAGAGCATCAGGAAGAACAGGACGGACCAGAATTGGGCTCCGGGGAACTGGTTGATGGCTTCGGTGAAGATTATGAAGGCGAGGCCGGTGCCGGACGCTGTCTGTGGATGGATAAATTTAAATTGTGAGTGTTTTGTTTTGATTATCTACTAAACCTGAAATGGGGTCATTGTATTATCATTATGCACGACTTTTACAATGACCAGCCCTGAAATTCTTAGTTATAAAACAACTGTACAGGCACAGGAGACATTTCAACTTTGTCTCTGGGATAACAATACATTTTGCAAGGCCTCTGGTATTGCAGATTGTCTATAGGCAGCGGTGATCACGTAACATAATATGGGCCGTCGCGTCGGGTTGTTTGCCATCTAATGTTATAATAAAAACAAAAAACGGTTTCATACAATGTTGTACCCTACAGATTTTTGCGATTTCAAGGTTAGTCCCAAAGCAAATTATTGTAACATTGAACATTCATATAATAGCCAGTTTCAAAACATATTGATATTTGACATATTTTTTTAACGTTTCTTTAACCAATAAGGGGGCTGCGGTGTTTTGTGTTATTTCTTATTTAATCTTACTTTTATACCTAACAAAAAAAATGCTTAATAACTTACATTATCCAACTCCTTTTGTAGATCGCACTCAGGGAGTTGAGGCATCACTAACGACGTCAGATTACCGTTCAAGTCCACCGTCACCATCTGCCCAGCTTCAGGCAGCACCATGGACCTGAACGCAGGCCCGAACACCTCCAACAAAGTCTCATTCCTCACATCCAAGCACTTCTCATACACCATTGTAGCCTTAAACCCAATTATAGAGAACACTACGATTCCAGCAAACATGGACGTTAAACAATTCGTCATAGAGACCATTATCGCATCTCTATAGCAATTATTATCCACTGGGTTGTATGATGAGAAAGCTATCAAGCCCCCGAAAGCTAGGCCAAGGGAAAAGAATATCTGTGTCCCTGCTTCCAGCCATACAACAGGGTCCAAAATCCTGTGCCACTTTGGTGTAAATAAATGGATCAGGCCATCGCCCATGCCTTTGAGTGTGATTCCTCTGAAGAAGAAAATCACGAGGACTATGTAAGGGAAGGTGGCTGTTACGTAGACGACTTTCCCTGAAGAGGCAATGCCTTTGATCATGCACAGGTAGACTAGAATCCAGGCTATGACCAAAGCTAGTGCTATTTTGTAGTTAAATGTCTCTGGGTAGTTGATGTCTTCAGATATCTGGAGAGTAGTGCGGTACCAGAAGTATTGGGTTGGACTGCTTACCTGAAACAATAAAATCACCTCATTACTACCTATCTCTTCGGGAGTCCAGTAAACTCCTAATTACTGATAATCACGAACATACTTGACAGTTGATATATTATAACGATCAAAATCTTCAATCACACTACACCCTCCAAAATCTGTAGGTTTACAAAGCATAATGCATAATTATATCTGTACATATAACACATAACATACCATCACGCCTGTATTCCCCAGAGGGTTAGAGGCAGAGGTGCACCAATGTACACCCACACGTATGTTTTTAGGTCCCATGTAATAGGGGGCGAGCCTATTGCCATTAACCGGGCACAAATCCTATTTCCGAGCTGCTACTGAGAAATTCATAGACAAACCCAATAACACTTTTTGCTCGACCTGGTAATCGAACCCAAGATCTCTAGCGTAGCAGTTGCACTTAGGACCACTAGGCTAACGAGGCAGTTACTACATCAGCACATACACATACATCTACCATACCTAGTAGTATCTGTACATTATGTTACAAGGTTATGCCAAAACTGCTGGAGAGTTCATCGAAAGACGCGAATCTTCGAAGCGCTTGAAGACATTTGTTTTGTGTTATAAGTCTGACGTGTCTGTGTGTGTGTGTATCTATGGCATCGTAACTCCCGAACGCATGAACTGATTTTGATTTAGCTTTTTTTGTTTGAAAAGTGTATTAGTCGGAAGTGTTTTTAGCTATGTTTGATGGAAATCGGATCACCGGTTTTAAACTTATCAGCTCTTTTGTGGGCCGCGGTAGGGATTTTTATTCTTTTGTCGGGGATTACTTAAAATTTTTAATTTTGTGTTGTTCAAGTACATGAAGTAGGTTAATAACCTTTAAAATGCAAGTGAGGCCGCGAGATAATATATTACCTACACAACATAATTTTGTTAGCTAAAGCAATGCTCTAACGAAAACATCTCAAATTAATAATAATAATAATAATGTTTTTACTTTTATAACAATATTTAAAAATGTAATTTATATGTATATAGTGATGAATATATGAGAATAATAATAAAAAAAATACTTTATTTCAGACGTCAAACATCCATAGAGTGTTAGTAATACATTGAAACTTAGGAACTATGTTAGTAATTTACCTATTATTATATGGTACCGACACTTAAGTAAGGCATTTATTCAATAACATCCTTCATCTTAATCATTTCTAAAGTAAAAGTAATGAAGAACACCGGGCAGGAAAAGTAATTGTGTAAATTACAGTAATAAGATAAAATTACAAAGAAATTCTGGCTCTTCAAGTAAGTAATATCTTTTGACCTGAATAATATGGTCGTGGAAAGAAAGATGTCGCTTGCTCAGCGATGGCTATCGTAATGAGTTGGGGATTAAAGATAATGCCTTGTTAGTTCTAACATATTTCTCCCTAAGTCGTCTTATTTATAAACTAGCTATATGTCATGTAGTGTTGTTACATCTTTGGTTACTGCTCCGCTCCCGTTAGTCGTAGCGTGATGTTTTATACGTATAAAACTGCCTTTTGAATTACTCTATATTCTTATTAAAACTGCAAAAAAATCTGTAGCTCTTGCTAAGATCTAAGCGTACAAAGGGACATCTGACGTTTCAAAATTGTAATTAAGCCAAATCTATAAAAAAATTACCACTTGCTAACAATTTAGTGAGGTAAGTTATATCTGTCCTCTTTTTACCTTTATTTTGTCTTTGGTATTCCAGCAAAAATAAAGGAATTTGGAAGATATTTGAAAACAAAAGAACGAAGGCCATTCAAAATAAAGAATTTTAGAGAACAGCATTCGGAATTTAAAATAAACGAGATAGCGAAACGAATAAGTTTTTCTGATTAATGCCAGCCAGATGTGAATCTGTATTTTAATAAAAAAAAGTCTGTTATAAATTACTGAGCACTTTCATTAAATTTTTTTGATAGATTGCCAAAGTTGTGAACTCAGACATACGCGGTGGAGGGACATCGTGACGTTGACCATAGATTCAAAACATGATTCAAAAACCAAAAAACCTCAAACGGCGAAAGTATAATACCCTTATTGCTAACTTAATTTTCGAGCCGTTTAGAGTGGAAACCGTCGGGCCATGGGGTCCGTATGCCCATAGCCTTTTCATGGAATTGTCCAAACGTTTAAACCCCGCCGTGTCACCCGCGTTTAGTTTCGTCTTTGGCTTCTGTTATGCTCCCGTTTGGTCTTAGCGTGATACGTATAAACCTCCCTTTTGAATCACTCTATCTATTCATGACAGTGAAATCTGTCAGTTCTTGGAGTACAGAGAGACGGACGGGGGGAGACGACTTTGTCTTATACTATAGAGAAGAGTAGGTACATTTCAAAGGTACACGTTCAATAGCCCTACCTATTTAGAATCAGTGAGGCAGAGATATCGAATTTGCATTGGACATATTTCTCTCAGTGATATTTTCATTGAAGTTTAAATAAAATTCAACTTTGAATAGGTATAGAAAAGATTTATTTTGCAAAGTCGTCGCCGCCGTGGCTATATTCGTTGGACGTGGCAACCACCTTGACAGAAATCGGATTTTATTTTGCCGTCTGGACTGTTTTACTGAAAAAGTTTGGTTAAGATTGTATTTAAATTTGTACAGAGTCTGTTTTCCAATGTTTTATTTATTCTAATGTTCATTTGTGAACAATGGTGTTTGTTAAATTATTTTAAGGATTTTTGTTGTAACGCTTTTACAATGTAACTTTTTTGCCCCTAATAAATAAAATTATAATAAATATAGCTATCACTGAACTCTTCCGATTTTGAAAGTTCTTTCTCTAATAGAAATCTACGTTATCCCTAAGACTAGGCTACATTTAATTTTTACATGGTATAAAATAAAGCCGTTTCCCGCCATCTATATGCTTAGATTGCTCTTAAACTACTCAACGGATTTTAATAAAATTTTCATCAATAGATAGAGTGATTAAAGATGCAAATTTATAAGTATAGAACATCACGCTACGACCAACAGGAGCGGAGGAGTAACCAAAGACGTAATTTAACGGGGGTTACACCGCGAGGTACCTATAAGGTAGTCATCAATAAGCCAGTATTACAATGAGATTCGACCAGAATAAGCATAATTTGTCATAAAAAGCCTCGTAGACGGCTTTACCAGTAGTCTCGTAATTTTTTGTAAAATGAAAAAGGGCCTAGTAGCAGGAACGCGCGAAGTAAACGTAAATTCAATTGATTTTTAAATTGGAACTAACCGTTTCACACGTACCGTTTAATTAGTTTCAAGGCTTCATTCAAATCAATGGATAATAACTGTGCTAGTATTCAATAACAAAATTTGCCGGCACGATTGGCGCAGTGACTGAGCGATTGGGTTCCATTCTCGCACGAAACAAATGTTTGTATGGCTTACAGATATTTGTTCCGGATCTGGCTGTTTGTGTATGAGAGTGTGTGTGTTTGTAAACGCACCCGCGATCGAGGAATTCCTAGTGTGAGAATCATTTATTTAACATCGTTGAATGGCAACAGGCCGACGACCCACCTGATGTTAAAGTGGTCACGGCTATCTATACCAGTGGCCTTGCAAATGCATTACTATCCCAGAAACCAAGTTGAAATGTCTCATGTGCCTGTAATTACATTGAACTGGAGCACAGCATCGCTGCTTTGTGGCAGTAATAGGTATGGTGGTAGTATATCACCGGACGAGCTCCTTCACAATGAGCTCTAATACCACAAAACATTGCTAAACATGACTACATTGTTAAAGAAAAGACGCGATGTAACCTTTAAGATGTCAGAAAACGTTAGACTTAAAAAAAGCAGCTTATTCCGACTTACTAATGTATTATTTCAAGTAGAATACTTATTACGGCCTCTAGGTGACAGAAAACAATTTGGAGTAAATAAATGGACGGATAAAGGGTAGACCCTTCTCTAACTTTTGTTGTAAATAGCGCAAATGTACTACTTAAGTTACGTAACAAATAAATTAATCCGTATTTTGGACCCTTTAGAAATAATAACCTTTTCACCCAAAATGAATAAGCTTAACTTTTTAAATATTGTGTTATTTTATTGTTGGTCTTTTTAGAATGCTATTTAACCTATTTCGATTATCTCCTCGGCCTATTTCCTTTTTATATCAACAATAATGTTTGGCGGTTATATTAATAATCTAAAAAAAGAATGAAACTTTTTCCCAGACATATGATGTTGTAATTTACTTACATACATACATACCATCACGCTGGTATTCCCCGAAGGGCTAGGCAGAGGTGTAACAATGTACACCCATAGTTCGCCGATATGTTTTAGGTCCCATGTAATAGGGGGCGAGCCTATTGCCATTAACCGGGCACAAATCCTAACTCCGAGCTGCTACTGAGAATTTCATAGAAAAACCCAATAACACTTTTTGCTCGACCTGGGAATCGAACCAAAGACCTCTAGCGTAACAGTCGTACTTAGGACCACTAGGCTACCGAGGCAGTTGTAATTTATTATTGGCTAAGCTCTAGCTACCCCTGTTACGTCGTTGGTTACTGCTCCGCTTCCGTGTGTCGTAGCGTGATATTATACAGTCTATACTAATCTTCAGGAATCTAGCTATCATATACAAAAATATGTTTTCCAAACCTACTGATAGTTGCAGAAATTAACGCGTTTAAACCAACAAACCAAAAAATTTCGTCAGCTTTATTTTTCTTAATTAAGACACTTAGCACTCCTTACTTCTTGTATACCTTATAATATCTATCTACAAGAAAATATCTTACCTGTAGGTACTACAAACATATTAAATACATACATTTACAGCGCCCCTTTTGCGCCAGTGGATAAAAACATATTGCAGAACCACTGAAAATGTATACTACACCAATTAGACACAAACCACATGTTTCCGACCTCTGTCCGAAGCAGGGCTGTCACCCGTGTCTGGCGACAAACTGTCCAAGAGGAAAATGTTATTCGTCGTGCTTTCATTCAAATCTGTTGGCGTAGAGAACAATTTGTAAAGCCATAGACTATTAGGAACACGATGTCGGTAATTTTTTGAAGAGAAGAGAATTAAAGAAGACTAAACAATAAAACATTTTTATTTTTCATACTCAACATTACATGAATATGAAAGATAAAAATGTTTTACCAATGGTGTACCAATGTACACCCACATTTTTCATACTAATGCCATACCGGCAAACTGTGGGTGTACATTGGTACACCTCTACCTAACCCGTCGAGGAATACAGGCGTGATGGTATGTTATATTATGTTTTTCCAAAATTAATTTGTGTTTAATAATAAATTCCACTACAAACTGCCACTTTAACAATTCATCCTTACGAAGTTTCGCGTTTATAATAGTTAAAAGTTTGTGAGGATGGATGATCGCAAGATGGATGTATGTTTGTTATACTTTCACGCTTAAACTGCTGTTCAAAATTATCTGAAATTTGAAAGACATACGTAAAATATACATATTATTTTGATCTAGCTAATGCGGAGATTTTTTATACCGTTTTTGGCTTTCCGGAAACATAATTTAGGACTTTGGTTTAATTCTAACTACACAGACAAAGTCGCAGACAAAAGCTAGAAATTAAATAAGAATCATGAAAATTTATAAAATGAAACTGTCATTTGATAACTTTGAATTCAATTCAATTTAATTTGTTTATTGCTGAACAATACATATAAATACATTTGACGATTTTGAGTAAATGCGCAGTTCATCATGTCCTGCCAATTAAGGCATGCAAAATATCATTTTTGATTAATGTAATGTATTTTTCAGACCGATTCCGGCCACGGCGGCTATTCTTTATTCAGACTAGCCAAGTACGCAGGAGATATTATAGTGCACAAGTGTGTGCGCAAACACAGGTGCACTCCTTCTTCCCTAACCTAATTTCGATGGGAAGGCAATCCGATACAACTGGGGAGATATCAGGCGCAGGACCAACGGCTTTACGTGCTTTCCGAGGCACTGGGGTGTCACACCATGAACTTCCAAACTGCGGGCTGTTACTGAGAAATTCCTAATGGAAAAATCCAATAACACTTTTTACCCTATCTGGGACTCGAACCCAGGACCCCACGCTTAACAGTCGTGCTCGCCACCACGAGACCAAATGTAATCATATTATTAAATGTATTGATGTCTAAATTGCTTAATGTTGGCGAAATTTAACAGAATATGTCAAAATAAAATAAATTAGATATCAGGGTATTAGTTAGTTCACTTTTTGCTCGACTTGGGTTCGATTCCTAGGTCGAGTAAAAAGTGTTATTGGGTTTTTCTATGAAATACTCAGTAGCAGCTCGGAGTTAGGATTTGTGCCCGGTTAATGGCAATAGGCTTGCCCCCTATTACATGGGACCTAAATATACCGGCGGACTGTGGGTGTACATTGTTACACCTCTGCTTAACCCTTCGGGGAATACAGGCGTGATGGTAGTTAGTTACGTCACACAATATCATACTGGCCAAACAAGTTAAACATTATCAATATAGTAATAGATTATCAATCGGACTCAGAAAACATTCACCTCAGTCCCAATAAACATCATAAAAGGTTCTCGTCTGACATTACAATTCGTGTTTTCGAAAACTTTTACCGGACGGAAGATATTAGGCAACCCTAAAATTACGGCTTGTCTTCATCATACCCCAGAGAGGGGCCGAAGTGGGTCGTCTTTGAGGACTGTGACGTCACTCGGGCCCTTTCATCTCCGTGATAAGATTTTATTAAATAAATGAGCATTGCCCATTCTGTGATTGCAGAAACCAAAGACAATTTATCGTAATTTGGGGATATGGCAGGGATCGGCAATTGTTTGGGAATTATTATTTAAGTTATAGATATTTGCTGAATTATAAAATAGAAGAAACGAAAAGGATCTTAGGTGTTTACTGGCTCTAAGTGTACTACAAATTTAAGCATTATGTAAATTTTAAGCTTTTGTACACATTTGAGTCCCAAACAAATGAATTTTTGACAATAACGATATAAAATATTAAATAGTGTGACATTTCGTTTTCTACTGCAATACCAACGTGTAAAGCATCGATATAATTAATATATTATCTGCTTAAACTTTTATTTGGTAGCAAAACCGCACAATTTTAAGTACCTATATAAAATCCTAAATAAAAAACAAATCAACGAATTTAATCAAAAGTTGCTAACCCAAGAAATGCTTTGTGTGGTTTAAACAAATTGTTTATGATCGGCCACGCAACAACGCCACACAAAACAATAATTTTCGAAAAAAAAAACCTTAACTCAATTACTCACAGTTCAGATTCCCTTGGAACGAAATTTCTTTTAAGACATTTACACTAGTTATTGTCTTTCTGAAATCAACTTTATCTAAGTGTTATTAGGTTTATTTTCGTGTGTGAAGCAAGGGATTTGTGTTGCTATTTTTACATCAGCTGTCGCAGGAGTAAAGAAGCGAAAACTTTGTCAATTTGCAAGAGTTTTCTGTAGCAGACACCACCTAACAAGCCATTGTAGTTCTACTTATGATCATATTAAGTTCATCGTACACATTGTACATAAGAAACCGCGTTGGCCTTGCAATCACAACTGATGAACCTGGATTCAATACCCAGGTCAAGCAAAAAGAGTTATTGGGTTTTGCCATTAGGAATTTGTCAGTAGCAGCTTGGAGTTTGAAAGCTGGTGGTGTGACACCCCCGTGCTTCAGAACGCACGTTAAGCCCTAAGGTCATTCGTAGATCTCTGACAGTCGTTACAGATAGTCAAAAGCCGGGACTGACAATCAGTCTTACCAAGAGGTATTTTGTTGCCCAATAACTGGGTTGTGGAGGTCAGATAAGCAGTCGCTCCATTTAAAACACTGATATTCAGCCGTATCCGGTTAGACTGGAAGCTGACCCCAACATAGTTGGAAAAAGGCTAGGCAGATAAGATAAATTCATTGTGCACAAGACGAAATTCTTTGCTTTTCTTGATAAACAATATTGGAAACGCAGCAGGTTTGCGACCGCTGTAATGACTTCGAATGATCCCCTTTGCCCGTAATGTTCAAGATAATGACGGTTGGTTACGCCTTTCGGCCTTGAAATTACTAGAACAAACACAGGACAATAGGGAATATGCATTTATTAACAAAACATGAAATTACGGTAGTAGAAATGACAAAAAGTAAAATTAAAATCGGCCAAGAAATACGACCGATATAAGCATTTAAAACTATTAATTGCGCACCGATTAGACAGAGAGGTCCGACATGGCAAGTGACGTCACATGTCACTACGGCCATATAAACTCAGTGTTAAATTTCGTTTTGCTAGAAAGAGATAGAAACTATCTTCTATGGCATATATCTTTTTTAATTTATGCTTATTCGAAAAATAATTTTACTAAACTATTTATTATATGAACGAGGAATGTTTTTTAAATAAAATAAAAATTAAACATTTTCCCTATTGAAAAAGGTATATACTGTACGAATATTACAAAAGAAAAAGGTTTTTTCTTTTTTATAAGTCGTAAAATTGTAAAGTACAATTTATTTTTTACTGATAAAAAGCTCGTATGCCCCTGGCTATGTTTATACTTCCCTTCAACGCGGACACGGGTAACAAATAGTATGTAATTTTTTTTTTTTTTATAAAACGTTGCCCCACACTAGCAATTTCTCCTGTGTGCTTTTACAAACATATAAACTCACATTCACAAACATCCAGACCCGGAACAACTACCTGTAGGTCATACAAATGCGTGCGGGAATCGAACCCGCGACACGCAGCCCAGCAGCCAATCGCTCAGCAACTGCGCCAACCGTGCCGTGAAGCATGAAGCTAAGAACATATTAAGACCGTAATCCTTCAATTTTCTTCACACCCCTGTGATATTTAAATAATTGTTCCATAAACAAAAATTATTCCCAGTTCATGTCTGTACATAAGTACTATTTTCAGAGAAATATGTTTGAACTTAACCACTCTAGTTTCGCCAACGCAACGCCTACACGCTACGCCCCTGCTACGGCGTAGGCGTCTATTGCTACGGCGTAGGCGGCTGTGGCTAATTCGTATTATAAACTATGCTATTGTTAAATGCATTAATTTTTCATTCGAGATTAATTATTTTCATACTTGTAAATAGATAATAAAAATATGTATTTTAAATATACATAACCATATCTACATAGTATAAAATAAAGTTGACTCCCGCGTCTGTAAAGTTTACGATACATAACGGATTTTAAAGCAGTTTTCACCGACACCGCGCGATATATAACTTGTACACTATAGTGAGGTTGTTAAAAAAAAAACAAATCAAACTTAATTGTATTTGCGAGTGAGTGGGTGAGTGAGTTGTGTTGTGTTTGTTGTATTTTAACTTAAGTTAATCGTATAAACGACAACCAAAAATTGACATTCTTACAAACTTTCCTATAACTTCTGAATGTTTATTCGAATTCCTATATTTTACCAACCAAAGTTTTACAAACACTTTGGGAAATATTTTGTAATTCTGACAAACTGAGAATTTACATCGAATGCTCGTTAACAAGCTTCAGTTTAAACTAATGTCTCAAAACTTTAGAAGCCAGAAACATTGCGTGCGTACCGACTTCAAATACTTTTCAAAAATCTCTTTTTAACCCCCGACGCGAAAACGACGGGGTGTTAAAAGCTTGACGTGTCTGTCTGTGGCATCGTAACTCCCGAACGCATGAACCGATTTTGATTTAGTTTTATTTCTTAGAAAGGTATATTAGTCGGGAGTGTTATTAGCTATGTTTGATGGAAATCGGTTCAGGGGTTTCAAAGTTATCAGCTCTTTTGTTAGCTTCGGTAGGGGTTTTTATTTTTCTGTCGGGGGTTACTTATTTTTTTTCTAATTCTGTAATGGCCCGGCGATGCAATAATCCGAAATCAGGCAAGTACCAATGTGACTTTATCAATTCATATATACCTATTCTCTGAGTTTACATACATAAACTCATGCCTATTTCCCACGGGGGTAGGCAGAGACCACGGAACGCCACCTGCTAGGATCCTTACATACTCCTTTCGCCTCATCCACGTTCATACATCTGGTCATACAAGCACACCTTAATTACGAGTACTGCGCGCCCGACCTTTCTAAAGAACATCACCGATAAGCAGGGTAGGTCTTTCTAGGACGTCCACTCCCTGGTTTGCCATACACATCTACCACATAAATTCCTATTATTAGTCACCTTTCACTCATCCTCTCAACATGACCGAATCATCTTTAAGTTTATCTTGGACATCACCGACATCGGGTCAATCCGCCTTGAGCAAGCGTGGTGATCAATGCTCGTACCTTCTCTGTATGATAAGAGGCCTTTGTCCTGCATTGGGATAATAAAATAAGATACCTACTATTGTTTTTTCTACTACGAAAAAGAGAATGTATGTAACGCTATTGTGAGAGAGACCTTCGGTTATACTCGCGTAAATCTGCGGGTTATTGATTTTATGCTATTTGGAAGCGAAATAGAGAGCGGACAAAAGCTATATGTTGGTAGGTACTATAGAAGTGAGGGGGGGGGCATCTACATATCAATGCTATGATTGATACTCGTTATATATATATACTGATTTTTTATTTCATTGGATGGCCTCATTAGCCTAGTGGTCTTAGGTTCGAGTAAACTGTTATTGGGTTTTAATATTTAGGATTCGTGCCCAGTTAATGGCAATAGGCTCGCCCCTATTTCATGGGACTTTAACATATCGGTGTAATGTGGGTGTACATTAGTACACCTCTGCCTAACCCTTCGGGGAATACAGGCATGATGGTATGCATGTGTTTGTGTACTAGAAAACAAGCCGACGGCCCACCTGATGTTGAGTGGTCACCGCTGCGCTGCCTACCAGAGGCCTTGCAAATACGTTGCCATCCCAGAGACAAAGTTGCAATGTCTCATGTGTTGCAATTACATCGGCACCCTTATCCACTACTAATCTTTGAACATCCATTCCTCGTCAGGTTCTATACACACCACGTAAATTTACCGTGACAAACTGTTAAGCACACGTAAGCTGTTGTGATTAGTTAACAAAATTGACAACAACCAATCACACCACGTTACGCGCGCTTCGCAATTTTTCACATTAAGGGGTAAACAAAAAAGGTAGCGCGCGAAATTCAAATTCCTTTTGTTTTTTTTTTTTCATTTTACAGCTTTGTTCTCCTCTTCGAGTTGATGATCTTAGATAATCAGTTTATTGGGTTAATTTCCAGTTGACAACAATGTAGAGGAATTTTGTGATGTAATATAGTTTTAGTTTTTTTTATTATTATTTTAGGGTTGAACAGGTATCGTGTTCCCCAGTAACTGAGTTGTGGTGGTCAGGTAGGCAGTCGCCCCATATAAAACACGGTATTCAGCTGCATCCGGTTAGGTTAGAAGCCGACCCCAACAAAGTTGGGAAAAGGCTAAGCAGGTGATGGTTATTTTAGAGTTGTACATCGGCAGACCTTTTTAACTGTCTAAAAAAATAGGGTTACATAGTAGGTGAACGGAATAGATAGAATAGAGGGCAGATATTTTTTCACGTCTCTATAAATATTACTACTTATATATGGTAAATTTAACACACAAAAAACCGGACAAGTGCGCGTCGGAATCGCCCACCACGGGTTCAGTACGTAAGATCATTATAATTTACAGAATTAAATAAATAATTTATTGAAATAAATAAACAGCAAATAAAAAAAATTGTTTAACAGACTTCGGAGACAGAGGGAAACGGTATTTTTTTTAATTTTTCATCATAAATAAGAAATTATGCGTCAGAAAAAATTAATAAAATATATTTTGCAGTGTGCACATCAAGTATTTTTAAATGACACCCCGTTTGTACTAGTAGCTTCAATTTGAAATTTCGACCCCTATAAAAACATATACCTATACCATACCATAGACCCCTTATTTTTTAAGATTATATTAAAAATATATAGTCTTGAGACTTTTTCTAGTACTAGTGGTCTATGACGATGCTACTTGTGAAATTTCATAGTTCTAGGTCAACGGGAACTACCCCATGAGTTTTGATTCTCTTGATTGATAGTGTCGAAATATGCGTTTTTTACTGAATAAACGGCCGTATCTTATTTTTACGTAAACTTAGAAGTTTGAGTTTTTCACAACTTCATGGGACTGTCGACCTGAGTATACGGTTTATGTTCCATCTTGTTACCTCCACGCGTTCTCGAAATAAAGGGTCTTAACAGGCAGACAGACGAACGGACAACCAACTGATCTTATAAGGGTTCCGTTTTTTCCTTTTGAGGTACGGAACCCTAAAAATAATAAATTATAATCATATTCGTGGTTTTTGTGTCTCAATGGTGAATTGGAGACTAACCAAATACGCAGCAGGTTACGTTACAATGCGTATTAACAGCAGTTTTCCATACGAAAAATAAAAGTCGTTTTTCCTCGTTTAGCCGACTGGCATTCCGTACAAACCCTTTTAAATAAAAGAGATTCTAATAATTCATCCCCTGACGTGCTCCTGAACACATTTTACCTGAACGACCCCACTAAACCCTTTTGCGACCCCATTTATATAAAGGTAACATAAGTACTAGGCACTAAATAATAATAATAATACCTTTGGGCATCAATATTACATTAACATTGCCAACTAATTGAACTTCCTTTATTGAAAACCTAGGTTATGTCCGCTACTGCGTCTGCGAATATTTCGGTTATGTGCGGGTTTTTCATTTTTTTATGCGGTACCCTAATTATTTTTCTAAAAAACCTGACTACTGAAAAATCACGATCTAAAAAGTATGAAACAAGGAAATATTCTCATCTGAAACTGTTACTGATGTTAAGAGGATAGACATGGTCTGATTACGTGTTTTATGGTCGCTGTACGCCGCCATTTTGAATTAAATGTGACGTCACATAGCCTTTGACCAGCGGACGATTAAGACGCTTCCAATGCTACCTCTACTCACCCCAAAATGAATGGGCACGCCTTAATAGAGGCGGTAAGTCCCCTCTTTGAGGAGTGGCTGGAGAGGCGCCACGGCGCCCTCACCTACCGCCTGACGCAGGTCCTCACCGGACACGGGTGTTTCGGGAAGTTCCTGCACCTCATCGGGCGGGAGGAAACGTCCGGGTGTCACCATTGTGTGGATCGCCCCGAGGACACGGTGGAGCACACCGTGGCGGTATGCCCCGCTTGGGCGGAGCATCGCCGAGTCCTCGTGGCGGCCATCGGCGGCGGCGAACTTTCGCGTCCGGCCCTGGTGCAAGCCATGGTCCGGAGCGAGAGGGAATGGGATGCAGTCGCCTCCTTCTGCGAAGCAGTAATGCTTGAGAAGGAGGCGGCGGGACGGTTGAGACAGCGGTTCTCCCGTCCCAGCCGCCGCGGTAGACGCTCCGGACGTCGGGAGCCGCGAGACGACTCCCGGCCACCGTAGATACTGGCCTGTGGACGGTGAGCAATGGGTAGCTCACCGTCCTTACGTTGCATAACGACAGGCCGTGTCGACGGCGCGTTCGTGTTCCACGCGCGCCTCAAAGAGATGTCAGCAAAAGGAAGGGGCCACTGAGGGCCGATGCCTGCCAGGGCTGCGGGTTGTTCGTAAGAGATACCGCGCCCCGGGAACGCAAAGGGCACAAGAAGGAACATGGGTGGGTTTTAGTCAGTAAAAGTCTGACACTCCCTCCCGACCCGCCCAGGGCGGGAGAAGTTATTTGATGATTTCCCACCCACCAAAAATAAAAAAAAAACCCCAAAATGAAAAATGTAAGTGTTCTCCAGACCGATTCTGGTCACGGCGGCTAATCTCAATGTAGACTAGCCAAGTACGCAGGACATGTTGTAGTGCATAAGTCCCATACACAAGTGCACACCCTCTTGCCTCACTCTAATTGCCCGATGGGACGGCAATCCGACACAACCGGAGAGAGATCAGGCGCAGGACCAACGGCTTTACGTGGTTTCCGAGACATGGAGGCGTCACACTACCAAACTCCAAACTCCGGGCTGTTACTGAGAAATTCCTAATGGAAAATCCCAGTAACTCTTTTTGCCCGAACTGGGCTTTTCCGTAATCGAGTAATGAATACCTTACCAATGAAGTTAAGATTTATTGTAACGTCAACAATGTACCTAAGCTCATCCCTCATAATGTAAAAGTACTGTCCGACAAAAGAAATTTTCCATTTCGTTTGCCGAAACGTCGTGGACAGCAAAAAGTTCATAAAAACGCGGTAAAAAATGTTTTATTTTATATTCAATTCAAGCAATACAGTTCTTCTCGAGTTTCTGTGAAAAGTGGAAGGTATTCTAAGACCTTTGACAATGGCTCTGTCGTAAAAAAATGGAGTTGAAGGCCTACTTTACGTTTATGTAAAATGTTACACTTACTAGATTTCAAAATCGGTGTCATTTATATAACATAACATACCATCACGCCTGTATTCCCTGAAGGGTTAGGCAGAGGTGTAACCAATGTACACCCACAATTCGCCGGTTTGTTTCTAAGTCCCATGTAATAGGGGACTAGCCTATTGACAATTGAAACCGGGCATAAACGCTAACTCTGAGCTGTTACTGAGAATTTCATGGAAAAACCCAATAACACTTTGCTCGACCTGAGAATCGAATCCAAGACCTCTAGCGTAGCAGTCCCGCTTCAGACCACTAGGCTTACGAGGCATTTATATGCATACTAATATAATAAAACTGAAAATATCTTTTGATTGTTTGTGTGTTTGTAAAAGCGGTTACCTCTGGAACTAACAGACGGTTATAAGCTATACAACATCACGAGAAAGTTTGAATGGAGGGCTGTTTGTTACTTAATCATACCCGAACAGCTAAACGGATTTGGGTAAAAGCCATTGACATATATCATAGTCTGAAATTAGTACATGGCCTCTTTATATGCTTTTCATCACATCAGCCGCAGGACGTCCACTGCTGAACATAGGCCTCCCCATAGATTTCCAAAAAGACCGATTGGTTCCCGTGAGATAACTTATAAACTTTAACGCGGATGAAGTCGCGGGCTATAGGTAGTTATTTATATTACAAGATATCTATACTAATATTATAAAGCTGAAGACTTTGTTTGTTGGTTTGAACGCGCTAATCCCAGGATCTTCTGGTCTCAACTGAAAAATTCTTTTTGTGTTAGATAGTTCAATTATTGAAGAAAGCTATAGGCTATATAACATCAAGCTACGACCAATAGGTGCGGAGCAGTAACCAAAGACGTAACCTAATGCGGGCGAAAAAACTACGCGGACGAAGTCGCGAGCAGAAGCTGGTCTAAAATAAAGCACTTAGGTACCTAACCTTCTTTCACAGATAAAATAAAATCTAGATACGTATCTACCTACTGCTTTTCATTCCGATTCGTTCTATACTTTCATTGTGGGTAAATAAATTACTTTTAGGTTATTGATCGAGCTCTTAAAAGGAGAACGAAAATATTAATTTTGAACGCATGACTGGTTTAACTTAATGGCGAGTTATCGATACAAATGTGGTCATTAAAGTTTAATAAGCGACTGAAGTTGATAAACTGTAACACTTGGCTTTGGCTAAGCACTATTCCTGTCATTGCCAGACAATGATAGAACGCCTGATGACAAACTATCCGTGGTTTAGGGCCAGCGCTGACTGACGGCATGATACGCCACGGCATGGCAAAGGATTTTATATCTGATCAATTACTTTTTATCCTTATTTAAAAAAGTTTAGAATTCATATTGCTTTAGCAAGTAAGCATCGGCATGCCACCGCATCCCGCGAGTTACTTAGTTCACGGGATTACGTCGTGTGCTTTGAGTTTGTCAAAGACTTCTTGTGTGTCACATAGAGTTTTTTTTTTGCGCTACGGACTGTCGTCCAAAAGTCTGCCGTTTGCGGTACGCCTAAAACCACAAGTGTACGAGGTAAAGAAGGGGTCCTATATTATGTTGTTGTACCCTAACATGGTCCATAACTGTACTATAGCTTTAAGCCTTATGTAACATTTTTTATAGACATTACGATATGAATAATAAGAGAAGCCTTACATTTTAAAAAGAAAACTGCCCCGTTGGTCTCGTGGTCGCAAGCGCTACTGATGTCGGTCCCGGGTTCGTTTCCCAGGTCGGGCAAAAAGTGTTATTGGGTTTTTCCATTAGGATGTGCTCGGTAACAGCCCGGAGTTTGGAAGTTGGTGGTGTGACACCCCCGTGCCTCGGAAAGGACGTAAAGCCGTTGGTCCCGGCTGTCATTCGTAGATCTTTGGCAGTTGTTACGGATAGTCAGAAGCCAGGAATTCTGCCAACCACTCTAACCAAGACGTATCGTGTTGTCCAGTAACTGGGTTGTGGAGGTCAGATAGGCAGTCGCTCCATGTAAATCACTGGTATTCAGCTGCATCCGGTTAGACTGGAAGCCAACCCCAACATAGTTGGGAAAAGACTAAGTAGATGATGATGATTAGGCTTTTTAAAACTCAATTCTAAATCTATCGTTAAACATAAAATAAAAATAATTTTGTCTTAAAGATAAAGTGTATTTACAAAAAGTAATCCGAGCGACTTATCTAAACGAGATAATAATTACCTATTTTAGGAATAGCTGCAAACGATTCAGTATCTGGTACTGAAAAAACTATTTTCAGGGTGTGCGTTTAATACTAAGTATATGTTACACGTTGTATATGGACATAATAAAACCTAAGCCCCAAGTACGTGCTAAGTATATAAGTCGCCACGAGTCGTGAGCACAAATGTTAAGTTAATTTTTCGGTTCCTTTCGGGGTTTTTTGAGGCGCCGCCGCTGCACACGATCGGTCCGACTGACGGCCCAATCGCGTGCTTGCTATGAAATTCTCAGTAGCAGCTCAGAGTTAGGATTTGTGCCCGGTTAATGGCAATAGGCTCGCCCCCTTTTACATGGGATCTAAACATCCCGCAAACTGTGGGTGTAGATATGTACACCTCTGCCTAACCCTTCGGGGAATACAGGTGTGATGGTATGTACAGAAAATTCCACCAAGTAATTTATCTTTTTACTTTTCCGAACAACAAGTCCAATTTTCTTTTAACTTCGCAACAATATCGGAGCGCCATCCGTTTTCCCAATAACTATAGTGTCATCAACACAGTATTGATTCAACACCCAGCGGTCGCTCAGCAAAAACGCGTAAGTGCAAATTGGTTTGAATTGAAACCATCCTGTATAATGACATGTGATTACTTTTTATGGTTCAGTACCCGAAAGGTGCCAACGGGACCCTATTAATATACCTGCGCTGTCCATCCGTGCTAATGGTTCGGTCATGTTGAGAGGATAAGTGAAAAGCGACAAACAAAAGGAATTTATAAGGCAGATGTGAGTAGCAACGCCGGGTGGGGGATGCCCTTGAAAGACCTACCGTGACCTTAATGGTTCTTCAGAAAGGTCGGGTGCGCAGTACTCGTAACCGGCGTGCTTGTATGACCAGATGTATGAACGTGGACGAAGCAAAAGGAGTTTTTAAGGATCGTAGCAAGTGGCGTTCTGCGGTTTCTGCCAACCCCGCCTAAAAAGGCTTGAGTTTATGTATGTCTGTCTGGCAACGCGCTGTATTTCATGAACCCTTATAGGTAAAGAGAAATTTTCACAGAATGTATATTTCTATTGCCCTTGTAATAATAGAATAACTGCCTCGGTAGCCTAGTGGTCCTAAGCGCGACTGCTACGCTAGAGGTTTGAGGTTCGATTCCCTGGTCGAGCAAAAAGTGTTATTGGGGTTTTCCATGAAATTCTCATGCTTCAGGTAACAAGCTCTGTCACATACGTGTGGCAGGCGGAGATAATTACATTTTGAAAACAGATATTTAATAGCTTTAAATAGTAGTATTTTTTTAAACATATCTAGAATTTTAGAATAACATTATAATTCACCCAAATGACATGTTTTAGGTAAGTAATGCAAAACATACCAATATTAATTAAAATTCTACCTCGTTAGTCTAGTGGTCCTAAGCGCGACTGTTAAGTACACTAAAAGTTTTGGGTTCAATTTCCAGGTAGAGCAAAAAGTGTTATTCGGTTTTTCTATGAAATTCTCAGTAGCAACTCGGAGTTGGGATTTGTGTGCAGTTAATGCTAATAGATTCGCCCCCTATTACAGGGACCTTAACATACCGGCGAACTGTGGGTGTACACTGGTACACCTCTGCCTAAACCTTCGGGGAATACAGACGTGATGGTATGTTAATAATACAAATAAAATGAAAGGTCCCTATGCAAAAAACCTGTGTGTTCGTATGTGTATATTGTAAGGTGATACGAAACCTTTTGTGTGCGACTTTAGGGCCGCCTGGCACTCGGCTGGTTTTCGAGCTTAGCACAGATCGAAAGAAAATTGTAATTTTCCAGGTGTCACTATCTTTTTATAGCTTAAATTTAATCCCCGAGGTTCTTAAAATACAAATGACAAAGAGTTCTAAGTCTTTATTGCTTTAAACAAAGCACTCAATCAAACTAAATGGCACAATCAAGCTTTTAATAACTTTCTTGACATGAATCGACGAGAAGGCTTTTACAATAAAAACTTCTTAGGTACCTGGCAGCTTTTAAAGTCAATGCCAAAGTCAAATCATTTATTATAATCAGGCCAAAGAAAGGCTGTCTCGAACGTCCAAAAAAAATTAAATCTAGTTGCCTCTACCAAAATGCAGTTTTGTATGGAGAAAATTGGGCAAGAAACTAAATAAATTTTTGAAACCGTTTATTTTAAACAACAAAAAAACTATACCTCGAAACATAATAAATATCATCATTTAAAAGTACTAGCCACCACAGCTGATTTTATCTCTTAATTACCCCCATGATCATTAACCATAAAGCCTAACTTTCCAGTGACCGAAGCCCACAACGCCTCACAAATGAAGCACATAAATTATTTAAAACCAGAAAGTAGATATTAAACAAATTTGTCACTTACAGCACACTCCGGCTCGGTCGTGTACGATCCATTGGGGAAGTACTTCTTCGGGCACTCGGCCCATGGCAGCTCGGCCTGGAAGCTCTGCGCGAAGTAGAACAAACACCAGGCGATGATGGAGTTGTAGTACAGCGCCACGTTAAACGACACCACCGCCGAACTGATACCGATCCCACCCAAGTACGGAGATACCTGGTGCCAGACACCTATAGCACCCTTCCTCAATCGCTGCCCAATTGCCAGCTCCAAGTAAAATATAGGAATCCCTTCAATTGCCAACATCACAAAATACGGAATCAAAAACGCTCCACCGCCGTTCTTCTGCGCTAGGTAAGGGAATCTCCAAACGTTTCCCAAACCAACGGCGTATCCTACTGTGGCTAGGAGGAATGTTAGCTTGCTGTCCCACGATTCCCTCTCGACTCCGCCACCCTCGGGCTTCACTGCGCCGCGCTCTTCCACAGAGCTTGCCTTACTGGTCGGCGTCTCTGATGAACGCCTGTTGGGGCTGGTGTCCTCGAAGGCCTCGTTTGTGGCTCCGTACATGACGTGTGAGCGGCTGGACGGATGCCCATTCTCCATGGTCACCAGCCGACCACGGAGCTCCTTCATCTCCATCCTGTCTATAGAACGCTGTGCGTAAAGGTCCCGCGAGCTTTGTCGCCTCATCAAATGTGCTGTGTTCGCCATCTTCAGTATTTTCTATCTCTTTTCTAATTAAACATTAATTATTGTCGTCTTATTGTCATTATTTACTTTTAAAACGATTCAGATTCCTTGTGGCACATAATGAGGACTAATAAATTACACGTGAAAGTTATGAGCGCTTTTATGTGTAGATTGAATGACATGGCTATTGATTTATGAGTAAGCATTTTTTTATAATTATCACAAACTTATTTAAGTATTAACACATCACTGAACTTCAGATTGTAAATACACAAGGATGTAAAATTAACATTTTTGGTATTATTATTTCTTGATGACGGCGGGCCGCGGGGTCGCGCGTCGCTGGCGGGAAACTTGCCCGATATGCGGGGTGTGAGAGGGTCTGCCATGGACGCGCATGCGCTAAAACAATGCCCGCTTCATGGCTCTTACACCCAAATGGAAATTTTTCAATGAACGGCTTGGAATCTAAACGACAAAGTGCAAATAGAGCCTATTGTAGACTACATTGATTTGGTAGCTTGACAAGAGAATGGAACGCTACATCATGTAAGAATTTCAATACATACAAATTATGATGCACGTTGTGCCGTTCATAATATAAACATACTCTTACAGTAAAAATTAAGAAAAGTACGACACAAATTGGACAAACACAAGGGGGTTTTATCCTTGAAGGCACACGCCAACAAAACAAGAGGACGATCTCAAATAATATTCCACCTCTTAGACAAGGAGTAATGTCAACAATTTCAGAAATAAAGATTGATTCAAATCAAAGCGTCGAATTTTATTTACTATCAGCTTAAATCAATAACATTTAAAAGAAAACTCATTTCAACTCTCGTCTGAGTATAAAACATGTTTCGAGATGTTTATATAGTTAATGGAAGGGGTGGCGGAGGGGCGGGAGCGACACTGATTTATGATCCAACGACGCTTGACAAATAAAAGAAAATGCTACCCACATGTACCCCTCATCTCCGGCTAGAATTGAGGCGAAGGGGAGGGACGAACAATGTTGTTCATCGTGCCTGACCATGGACCTCGATTGCTGTGTCGGCTATAGGGTGATATGGTTTGTGTGATTAGATTAGATAATATAACAATTAGATTTTAGCAGACACACCTATTGTTCACAGGGACAGATCTATATCTATATACCTAGGTATGTCGCATTTCCTACAACCAGCGGACGATCAAAACGCTTCCAACGGTACCTCATTTGTCGAATTATGATAAATAGGTAGTTTAGACGCTAGAGGTCATGGGTTCAATTCCCAGATCGAGCAAAAAGTGTTATGGGGTTTTTCTATTAAATTCTCAGTAGCAGCTCAGAGTTAGGACTTGTGTCCGCTTAACAGACTCGCCCCCTATTACATGGGACCTAAACATACCGGCGAACTGCGGGTGTTCATTGTTACACCTCTACCTAACCCATCGGGGAATACAGGCGTGATGGTATGTATGTATGTAGGTAGTTTAGAAGTTGTGAGGGGGGAACACATGTATATGGTCTACTCATAACCCTCCTTTTTGCTTCGCCGTAGTCGTGTGAATATTTTATGTACCTACCTACCACCCTAAGGGCCCCCTCCCACGTCCGACTTTTTGTAGGACCGATATCGGACCGATTCAATATATCCATAATTCAACAATCGATCCATAGTTTCGAGGACGACTTTTTGTAGGACGTGTGCGTTGGTATATTAGAATTCATATATGTTCCATACTCTCCGACAAAAAAATCGGTCACCGATTGTCTAAAGTGGGCGGGCAGCGTTAAACAGTCTAATTGTGGATAGCGTAATTTCACGTCAATATCTAGTGCAACAAGTGGGGATAAGATAAACCTCACGACCTTCCTTCACTTGTCGGTATACGCCCCAAATTTTGTAGTATTGCCACTAACACAGTAGGCTTAGGTACTATAACTTTTAGGGAAGGGAAACAAATCAAATAAAAAAGTCGAAATCAAAGTTAATATTCAAATACATAAAACAATTTTTAACTTAAATGTAACACGATTATTTTTTGGCCCAGTCATAATTATTTTACGCTTAATTTTACTTTTGTGATGAACCGGGCGCAGGTCATTTTTTTGTCGGGCCATTTCAGAATTTTGTCGTAATTATTGAAAAAGCTACGGAACGTATGGCAACTCTAAACATAATGTATAAGTACCTAGCCATTAAATGAATAAGGTTAACAACCCCTACAAAAAATAAAAATAAACCCCATATTCCTTTCAATACCTCTTCAGGGCAGTAAGGGCAATATTCACACGTAATCAATCATGGCGGTCATCCATTGTCGGGGTAGAGAACGTCCTTTTAGGCCCACGATTCAGTATTCGTACTTCGGCTGAATATTAAAATCGTATAAGAATCTTGTTTTTTGTGGTAGGTGCACTATACGCCTGCCGTGTGCCTATAATTATGTTCAGTATATTTTAAGTTCTGCATTAAAGCACCGGTAACACTAAAACTTTTTAACTTTACCTCAATTTTATTATTTGTCTTCATAAATATGCTAGACCTAGAGTAGTACGGTTATTAAAATACAGCGCTGTGATGAACGGATAGACTGGTGGATGGACAGACGGTTAGGGCCACGTTCAGGCCTAGTAGTAATAAAGGCCTCGTTTTCATTATTTGAGTTTGAAACCCTAAAAAGTGGCAACCGCACGTCAGCGCAAAGTACTTAGGTCACACTTTGACCTATATTAGCCCATGGAAATAGTATGTACTTGCACCCACTATTGATTTTGTTCGCCCGACCTACTGATGCACTATGAAATTCAAATTGGTAACACTAGCGCGCGGTTAACTGCAATCCGCTTGTAAATAAGAGCAAATAAAATATGCACTTTTTTAAAACCTAATATTCAGACAGGAGACACATATTATTAAAATAATCCAAATAATTTTGGAAAACACTCAGCGATGCTTATGGGATTTGAATAAGACTTGATGAAGAAATTTACCCTTAACGCAACGGGCTGAATTAAACTTAACTTACTCAAAATAATACCTTTGACTTAGTTGACTTACGCTCCTGATTAATTGGTTTCTTGGGCAGTTCGGGAAGTAAACAAATTACTGTCTTGCAAAATTAATGGGTCCCTACCGTCCTAGTTAGAACCTAAATGAGGCTAGCACAAATGATCTGCGAAATTCTTTCTTTTTTTTTAGTTTTTTGTAGTTTTTAGTTTCAGGTTGAATTTGATCAAAATTGTGATCAAAGTTTGCGACAGTCAGGAATGGGACCCATATGTTTACTCAGCGCCGCGCGCCGCTGCTAATGTTGAACCGTACGGTTACCTTTGCAAAGTAATACTGGTCGCATTTTTATTTCATCTGGCAACTTTGTTAGGCAATGTCAATTTTCATACATTGACAATTTCGGTTTCGGACTCTGCTAACTCCTTTTCAGCCCAGGCTGCTGTCAAAAATTCAACGCAAATCAGAACAGCAACATTTTGTTTCTACACTGACAAAAATAATGAAGATATCAATCGAATCATGTCGATTGCGACGCAAATACTAATCCACGTTAGTGTTACACGATTGTGAACCAGATCTGCACGCGTACTCGGCGACATGTATTGTTTGCAATGGCTAATCCCTGTGCTACTGATACCAAAGCCCGTGAACCCGGCTTTAGTGAACACACATGTTATGTTTATGGTGTTATATTTAATAGGATTCTTCCTAGAAAGGAAGCCGTGTACCGTGTGCAGTGTAGTCTTCCTCGCAGCCGTAATATTAATTTGTTATAGCGGTATCGGCAACTGTTTGTTCTGGGCCAGTCAGTGCGAAGCTGACAAGTATGATACCTAACTGTTCCAGCAAATCTTCCAGAGTTACCTTCTTATGTGCTCAAAATGCAAAATATTGTCCTGGTCAACGACGAGCCAGAATAATCGTGACAATGTGAGGCTGATTCCAATACCATGGCCTTGTGTATTGAAAATTAATTATATGATTTTCTTTGTATATTTTTGTAAATAGATGTTTTTTTTATTTATTTACATCTCCTATAGTATGTACCGTAGAAATGTATTAATTATGAATAATTCCAATATTATGGAAGTAATATGTGCCGATCTGTACTTAGTATCTGAATTATGTTCATAAATAAAAAAGTGATTATGTACATAACAGTTGTTATTATAATATTATTATGATGTAATAACAATTTGGGGATATGTGATTGTTTTATTCAACTTCCACAATTTTCAGTGCACTTCAATACACACATCTTTTCTTATAATTTTTAAACCGAGTCTGAAAACCTGGAAATAGTATTATGATAAATATTCTCCATCAACAAAACAATGAAATATAAGTTCCCCCAATATTAACTCTGACATCCAGTTTTACCAAGAGCTATTGACCCAGTAACTGGGTTGTGGAAGTTGATCAGTTGCTTGCCAACTCCTACATAGGAAAAGGCTAGCCAGATTATGAACCTGTATTCAGTGTGTTACTATGCAAACATGTGAGCTGTTGGGATTCGCGGGTTGAAAATGATTAACAAAAATCATATACATATACACTTATATGCAAAAAAATTAAGCCATTGCAAAGTCAATTGGGATTTCTTCATTCAGTTCAAATTCAATATATTTAAAGTGTGCATCTATAGACATGCACATGTACAATATGCCTTGTATTTGCCATACTTTAAATTAATTAAATCAACATCTTAAATTTTCCTGAGTGGCCTAATTTGTTTGCATGCAAGAGTATTCCATGGCTTATTATTTTCCCACACCAGGGCAAAATAATCTTCTCATACAGAATATTAAATAAATTTTATAAACTAATAAACATAACATAACAAAACTAATTGTTATTGGGTTTTTCTATGAAATTCTCAGTAACAGCTCAGAGATAGGATTTGTGCTCGGTTAATGGGAATAGACTCGCCCCCTTTCACATGGGACCTAAACATACCGGCGAACTGTGGGTGTATATTTGTACACCTCTGCCTAACCCTTTTGAGAATACAGTCGTGGTGGTATGTATGTAATAAACATAAAAATTCAATAACTAAATCTATCATGACTTGTTGATTTATAATTAATTTATGACTCCCTATCAATTTAGGAACAAAATTAGTGATAATAGGTACATACCTACTATCACTAATTGAGTGAGAAAGGCGTGTATTCCCGTTCGTCCCCTCGACTTCGTCCCCCGAGGGGGACGAACGGGAATTCGTTATTTATTTTCCCGATGGTCCCTCAAATTTTTTTGGGGGGACGAATGGGAATAATTTATTAATTCTTTTTTGGGTCTATTGCTCCCACTAAATAATATAAGACTGGTGGTTTTAATTGGTAAAAAAACAAAATTGAAATAAAAATCAGTCATTTATTAAGGAATAAAAATCACAGTAAAAATCACAGAATCAACTTTGCGATAACTCGCAATATTTTTATATATAATATTTTTTTAATTATGAATAAAATTCTCCTTATAACTAAAAATTATGATTTAAAAATCTGTGTATACAGATTACAATAAAAAAAGTCTGTATTATATTACAATTAAACACTACAAACAGACTTTTTACCATTCAGGTTGTTTCCTTTTGAAATATAAGTCACTATTTTTCGCTTATATGTATGGTGGCAAGATTTTACGTTTTACGTTATGTAAGTGATTAGAAAAGTTTACTCATTATTTTAACACATAAATAGGGTCAGTAAATTATCACACTTTCAAAAGCAAAATTAAATAAAATACCTAAAATATCACGAAATCAAGATAAAAATAACAAAAAAAAACTTATCTATTATATATATAATAACGTAAGTAATTTTAAAATATTAGGTTTTTTTTTGCCTATGGCACTATTTAATTTAAAATGCCACCCTTCGGCAAAGTTATTAGTACGGTGTCGTTTTCCAAAACTGCACCACACTTTTACGAAATTCGATTGAAGCCACTGCGATAGCATGTATTGCCGAAATTTTTCACTTTGGCTATCACCGGGGCTTTCGCTAGCGATATAAAACCAGCCTTCAAAAATACGTTCCTCTGGTAATAATGGAAGCACCGCACTTAGGGCTACTTGACGTCTTAAAGTTTTATTTTTTGTTAGATTTAATTCACGGCCTTTCCTCCAAATAGCATTATTAAAATGGTAATAACAGCCGTGGATACTTATCTCTGGAAAAATTGTACGCATAGCAGACATAGCTGCTTCTTCAAAATCACTGGTAAATGATGTAGGATTCCAATCGTTGATTTGAGATTTAACAAGTCTGAAAAGTATCTCGTATGTTTCTTTTTTACGGTTTGACATTAAAGCGTAAAATAATGGCGTCATAGCTGTGCTTTGATTATTACTTCCTAAATCACCATGAACGGTGTAGAGCTGTTGGAATGGAGGTGGACAACTCTTAAATGTACCGTCACCAAATATATTTTTTAAAACTATCAATTTTTCTTTAGCTTCTTGGGAACAAAAAATGAGTAAGCGTGTGTTACCGTAACAGTAATCTGCTAACAAAAATGATTGAAATTTTTGAGGAACCTCAACCGTTTTAACGTCATTGAAAGTGATTTTACTCATATTATAAGTGCTATTTCGATGGCGATACAAAGTGCTTTTGATGTTTGCAAACTTAGGAATATCTTTGGGTAAAGTTACTTTATCAAGTCCTTCGTCCAAAATTTTCGAAATTGTTGAATTAAAGGCGGCTGGTACGCAAGGTACATCATCAGAAGTTATATTTTTCTTGCATTCATCAATATGAATGTCTATTATGTGTTTATTGAAGTCCGGTGTACAGGATGTGTGTGTGGTTTCTTTCAAAATTTGATCATTCTGCAATAAACGTGCATAATTTATTTACCCATTGTCTGGTTTTGCATGAAAAAAGAAGTCAAAAAAGTAGGTACTTACTTTTATGGTTAAGGTCCCACTGCACTTATTCTTTCTTCTAAGATGACATTCCCATACAACAGCTCCACTTTTGTTTTGCCTTTTCCTTAAAAATTGGTATCCAGCACGCAGAAGCACGATTCCACCTTTCCTTTGTATATACTGCAAACAGCTTCCTGTACTACCAGAGGGACCAGGATGCGCTTCTTGTGACATTGTTAAGCTCTAAAAAACAGGAGACAACAATTACACACTTATTAATATAATTTAGAATGATATTTAATATATAAAATTAAATACTAAAATTGAATACAAATATTGATACCGTACATTATTAGCATAAATTAATAAGACATGAGACAATATAGTATTGACTATAAACAATCTAATAATATTTGTAACTTACAAAAATGTAGGTACTTACATCAGTAGTTTTCCGCAGAACTCGTGTCGAATATATATTATTACATTAACACCCGTGCACTTTCATTGTTTTGTCAACACTAACCCGACCGGTCTAATTTAAGGATAGGAAAGGGAGAGAATGTCAGGTAAACCAATAGGATTTACGCAAATAACACAATGTTATCGGCACTCTTTTGTTAACTACCAGAATCGCCGGCGCTTCCCGTCAGAGTTGCTATATTTAGTGTAGGTAAACATAATGAAACAATGATAAACTTAGGATACGTTTTATAATTCATAAAAAAATAGAGAAGAATTTTGTAAAATAATGATTAAATCTAACGAAGAAACTAATTTAAAAGTAAACTACGAAACATCGAATAAACATATTTTCTGCACAAATCTTTTTAGTGGGACGAATGGCACTAATCGAAGAACATATTCCCATTCGTCCTCTCTTGAATTAGGATTGGGACGATCGGGAACAAATTAAATATTATTTTTGTAAATTCCCGTTCGTCCCCCTCGGGGGACGAAGTCGAGGGGACGAACGGGAATACATCGAGAAAGGTACCTATCTCACTGCTTTAGATTTTTTATGATAGGAAAGGTTTTCGAAAATGAAAGGTTTCCAGAGATTCTAACACCCGAACATTGTTTTCTCCTACTTAATGTCGACCCAATAAAATCGCGTTGTGTTAGTAAAACACGAGCTGTATTTATTTCTTTTATATTCGGAATAGCATCTCGCAGGTCAACATAAGAGGTTGTCGGCTGCTTAACCGGACTATCCTCTGGTGCCTTTAAAATTAAGGCCTTAAGCCAGGGCCTGAAACACTTAAAAACTAACTAATGAGTACACGATAAGGCCACCCCCTTTGGGGCACGGACCTCAGCTTAGCGCGTCACTGGGGCAGGACAGCCCGAATCAGATTTTACAGTAGCGGTAGATAAGTAGAGACGTTTATTTTATTTTAAAATTGCACTCCCCTCCACTTTGTTTTGTACAAAATTCTATAATAATTGATGGCTAAGAATTTTGTGGACGGGAGTGTAATTTTAAATTGAAATATCCAACTACTGCGAAGTATCGCATGATCATCATGGGCAGTTAGTCCACTAGTACCTACCAATAACAGTTTCAGATGAGAGATTTTCTTTCATACTTTTCAGTAGTCAGGTTTCTGAATTTATTTTTCACAGCTGTCATTGATTATTAAGGCACCTACCCTTGTCATTAAACTATCTAATGGATAGGTATATTGTTTAACTAATGTGTATATAGATTAAATAATATACGCATGTACAAAGATGCAATCTCATTAACCTAATTTCAATTAAATGCCCTAGTATGTCAAAGTTGTAATCAAATTAATTTTATTCGATCACAATACCTACCCACTGTATTTAGTGTATCAGATAAGTAAATATACCTACCTACCTACTTGTTGACTAACTTATCTGATAGATAGCGTATTTTGTTAATTTCCCGCGAATGCAGTGGTTTTAAATTTGATATTAATCAAACAAAAACACCCATGTCATTACTATTGGTATTTTGTTTTAATTTTTTTACTAACTGATGTAAGAATTGATTGTACAGTTGTAGTTTACGGTTAGTAGTTTGGTTGGGCTTGGATTAGGTACAGTGAAACAGGTAACTACTACAAAAAAAAAATATGCTTGTTTTTCTTTCTGGGTTCTTGCTGAACTTGCTTGCCGGATGCTTGTGGTTCCATAGAACAGGCACTAACGTCAGATAATTAGCAAGTCTTCTCTCGCTTACAAGCATGGATGGATCATTTAGGAGATTGACAATTACTGCACGTTGACAATCTTAGCTCTAAAATATAATGTTGTGGAAGAGGATGGATCTCACGACACGACGCCGCACACCAAGTGTGCGGTCCAGGGAAAATCATATACAATATGTACCAAATAATATCAAATATATATATATTATTATACTTCCAATCTAGGTAAATGGAGTGGTATATCAGACATTTACAATTGATACGTG
Organism: Caradrina kadenii; assembly: GCA_947462355.1. Lineage (NCBI taxonomy): Eukaryota > Metazoa > Arthropoda > Insecta > Lepidoptera > Noctuidae > Caradrina > Caradrina kadenii. The sequence goes on along the minus strand of OX381687.1, from coordinate 13,131,452 downwards.
ATCCAAGTCCTTAACTGGTTAAATATTCTCCCGTAGTCGTGCCTCATAGACTTGTCAGTCATAACAAGCCATATTTGGTTCAATATTGTGAGTGGAGGCAGGCAGCTAAAATAAAATTTGTTTTATTTAATGGTACCCAATGCCATTTCAGTCTTAAACACTGATGGCCCACATAGACAATTTCTGTTTTAAAATGTATTCGGACACTGAGTTTAATACTGAACATACTAGTCTCCATTAGGCTTTGTTTTTTTACTACACTATCTCACGAGTAAATAAGATTATTCTCACTAGTTTTTGTTGCTGAAGGATTGAATAAAACTGCAAAAAAAACAACCCAATTTACACCAATAAGTAATTTATTATATGTGAGTACAGCGAGATGGTCATCTTTGACGGTTTCTTGATGTTAACACAATAATTTGGATAGATGGTACATAGAGGAGCCTTAACCTAATGAACTGCTACCATGACCTGTAACAAAAACAGTTAATTTAAGGTTTGTCTATATATGGCTACAACTAATTTATGATTTCATTGCTATTCGGAAATCTTATAGAGCCATCTTTAAGTCTCTGTGCAACAAACCCAATGTGGACCAGCATGGGCCAATCATGCCCATATTTATTTTTTTAATCCAAGCCATAGTGACCCAATTTTTAATGCCATAGATAAATGTTAACAAATGCACACAAAAACATTACACTTCTTCTAGAGCAGTCGGGTAAGCAAATAAATGTACAACAAGGAAGTAAGATATTTTTTTTTTGGACAACCCCACCACTCATTTCCCGACCACTGCAACTTCTGAAAGCCACAATCAACAGTGGAGACAACCAGAAAAGTGTCGAAGCAATGAAGCTCAACGAGGCTCGGAGAAACGATTTAACTGTCTGTATCCCGCAAAGAAAATAATTGCGGAGGAGTAACAAAAAAAAGGAATTGTGCTACGACAAAACAAATTGATTGTAGGGCTTTCGATTTCGAGATCCATTATTTAGCAACATAACCTTCAAAACCGACTTATTCCCGCCGCCACTGGTACAAAAACAATATTAACTAATCCTGCCACTACATTCGTACAAAAATAATATTTACCGCTTATCGCAGTCTCCTGGCTTCACGCTCAGACTCGAGGAGAGTTAGGATGTCACCATCACGCACGGGTCCCTTCACGTTCCTGATAATCTGACGGCTAGTCTCTCCAATAAACTCCACTTTGACCTGGGTACATTGGCCCTGGGAGCCGGTGCGGCCTAAAACCTTAACGACGCGAGCGAGAACGTTTGGCTTATCCATTTTGGCTTAGATATCGAGCAATTCGTGAATAATACACGTGCACCTTGAATGGCGTGTGTGGAAAAGAAATTGACAGTTCCAATGAATAATGATGTTACTTGTTAGTAGTTACTGGTAAAAGAGAATCTAATTTAGTTAGTCGATTATAGAAATATTCGTTTAAAAACGGGCTTTATACCGCCTAACAAAACTATCTTAATTTACGGTTTTCGGTCGAGACAAAAAAGAATAAAGTAAACTTGTCATGCTTTACATTTGACAAATTAATGCTGTCTTATTAAATTGGACTTATATAAAGTTTCTAATAAAATTTAGTAAACGGGTAAAATCAGTAATCAATGCAAATAAAAAAGCTATATATTTAAAAATAAAATTCTGACTCTTAGAATAAAACCGTAATTATTTTCGGTTTCTAATTAATGCGGTTTTAAAACTGGCCAAGTGGTCATCACTAGTGACATAAGATTCCACGTCAATCGAGTTGGAAAGAAAATTGGCATTTTGCCTCAAGTTTCTGTTCCGTTGGACTGTTTGTTACAAAAGTGAATGGCCTACAATCTAGTTTGGTAGTCCCCGCAGTTTATTAAACATAAAACAATAAATTACATATACTATCACAATGAAGTTAATATATTTGACGCTTCTGGTTCTCCCTGCGGCTCTCCTGTGTTTCCAAAGCGGTAAGTAAATTGAAAAAGGTCAAAATCTATGATATAAGTTGATATAAGTACGTGGCATCGTATATGTTACACTTTTTGAGAGAAAGTCGTCGTTCTAAACTTTTTTATGACAATACAATGACCAATTACCTATTTACTTATTAGAATACAGTACTTATTGTTTCATTTTTCAGTGTATTATTAAGTAAGCTCTGTTTGATCAGATAAGACATTTTACAATAGATTCTCATTCAAATGCTGAAGAATTAGCCACAATTCGTGCGAGAATGCCACTATTTCAAAGTATTTTAAAACTGCTAAAAATTTGTAAAAAATTTTTAGTCACCATTTTACAACTTGTAAAAGATTAGTACATCTCTAATAATAATCGTAGGTTACTTTGGGTGACTTTAAAAGCCTTTATTTATGCTGCAAGTCCCTTTAAGCCCAATTAAATCTGTGATCTAATGTTCTGAAGACTCGTATGAATCCATTTACTAGTACTTAGTACCATATGTTTGTATTGTATTCTGTAATCACGAATTGCACTTTTGATACTGTATATTGAACCCTAAGTGGTTAGGGTAAGGTTTACTATTAAAGCAGTGTGCTTTCTACTATGTATTGTAGTGTGAAATGTATGTAGAGAAAAATTTACAGAACAATACTTTCTAATTAACATATGCAATGTACAAAAACTTGTATAATATAAAAAGATTTTGTGTCTTTTCCTTGGCTATAAACCTAGTAAACCCCGTCTGTAATTCTTTTTAAATCACCATGTTACAGGCAACACAATCCTGGCGAGAGCTGAGGAAGACGAGCTTGATGATGTAGTAGACATTGAAGGGGAAGACAACCAGGTGGTCGGGGACGACACGCTGGGAGACGACGACGACTCTGTTGTTAAATCCTCGCAAGATGTAGATACCACTATTTTGTTCACGAAACCTATTACGAGCTTAGGAGATGGAGTGTTTGGTAAGGATTATAGTTTTTTTTTTTAATAACTTTGTAGCTCATTTGTGCATGGACATGAAAAAAACTTGTTGCTTGCTTGAGGCGTACACTTATTGCAGCCATGTCAGTTGAAATAAAAGGCTTTTCAAACATAACATAATTTATTCATAAATATTAAATTTTTTTGTTAGATATCCTTTCATAATCCTTACTATTTTTGTTATTTCTACTTAAAAATTACATACATACATACATACATAAACTCACGCCTTTTTCCCATGGGGGTTGGCATAAACCACAGAACGCCACCTGCTACGATCCTTACATACTTCTTAAAAATTAATAATGAATTTATCATTAATGGAGAGAAAATGTCCAAATAGTTTTTACTTTCTTTTGGTAATGGACAACAATTATTTGCTAGTAGCTATGTTATTTAATGGATATCCTTAGAAATATACTATTGCCACTGCTACTTAACATGAAATTTACAACTTGAAATATGATTTGATTTCTCTTGATACTTAGACTTCTTATCTGGAACAATTTTGAGGTATTTCTTATTCCAAATTGTGAGCTGTGTCAGTGTTAAAGACATCTTAAAGTCAATTACACAGCTTCTATTAAAAAATGTGACCCTGGCTACAGTCCAAGAATATAAGCCGCCAATAATTAACAAAAATAAATTCTCCCCCAGACATACAAGCAGGCTACCCAGTCGAATTCCTAGTTGGGTTCGTCAACAAGGGTGCGGAGGACTATGTGGTCGATTCCATGGAGGCCTCTTTTAGATACCCCATGGATTACACTTACTACATCCAGAACTTTACGGCACTGCCTTACAATAGGGAGGTGAAGCCTAAACAAGAAGCAACTTTTGCGTACTCTTTCATTCCCAACGAGGCCTTCGCTGGCAGACCGTTTGGCTTGAACATCCAGCTCAACTACAGGGATGCTAGTGGAAACTCTTACCAGGTCTGTGGATTGACATTGTTATTTCTAAATGATTATTCTTAGACATTATCATCTTTTTTTTCTAAAATTAAAACCAATTTCACCATACTCTACTTTGTTAGTTGCTGAATATCATAAGCATTTTGACTTATTGTCTTAATATGCAAAATAGTCAAAATGCTTAACTTGACGTTAAATACGTGGTTTGGTGAAATTGACCTTTGACATATTACCTTTATTTTATGTATGTGTGGTGTAATAATAAAATGTTATCGATACCAGGAGGCTGTATACAACCAAACACTGAACATCGTGGAGGTGTCTGAAGGTCTGGACGGAGAGACGTTCTTCCTATACGTGTTCCTGGGCGCGGGTGTGGTGCTGGCGCTGGTGCTGGGGCAGCAGGCTCTGTCCACACTGGCCCGGCGCCGCTCCCCGCGCGCCGCGCCCCGCCCCCTCGAGACCGGCACCGCCAACGACGTGGACTACGACTGGCTGCCCAAAGAAGTCGTCAATCAACTCAGTATGTACTTTTTTTTAATACGAGATAAAAGTTCCAATTTTCTCCACTAGTGGCGCTAGTGGCAGAGACAGTAAATTAAAATCGTTTTCACTTATTTAATCAACTAGGATTCAATCTTATTGTTATTTGGTGATTTTTTAAAATAGAGAGTAGTAATAAGACAATTAGCAAACATTGTCTATTAGATTATTTGTATGTATGATGTTTGTAATGCTTCAATATCACGATTAATTTAACAAAAAACTTCAAAAATTTTACAACAACAGAACCATTTACGTAGTTAGGTATGAAAGCTACTGAAACTAAAAAAATAGCAGACCAACTCAAATCAAAACCATGCATAGGTTGACACATAAGTCTGACACATAGGCAATAGATTACTTGTATAATAATCATAATTAGCTCTAGCGATTTCACGCCACCTTAACAAATTTCGTCATTAACACCCTAATTACTTAACTGTCTCGTTAGCCTAGTGGTCCAAAGCGCAACTGCTACGCTAGAGGTGTTGGGTTCTATTCCCAGGCCGAGCAAAGTGTTATTGGGTTTTTCTATGAAATTCTCAGTAACAGCTCGGGGTTAGGATTTGTGCCCGATTAATGGCAATAGGCTCATTCCCTATTTATTACATGGGACCTAAACATTCCGGCGGACTGTGGGCGTACATTGGTACACCTCTGCATAACCTTTCGTGGAATTCAAGCGTGAGATATGAGATTTAATTACCGAGATATTAATAAAATGCATTTTTGTTACAGAAAAATCTCCAAAGACACCCAAACAGTCGCCTCGCTTGAGGAAGGCGAAGAGATCGGCGGGAGACGACTAATCTGAGTGTCGAGTGGTAGCCATTAGAGTATACCAAGCACGTGCGCGGACGAGCGCGGGGGCTGAACTAACAATGGGCCTGAAAACTATACTAGGCATAACATCGCCCTACCGTTGCATATTAAAAAACAAAACACCACTTTCTTATCACAGACAATTTAGTCGGTCAGGCCTATTATTATTTTAGTCGATTTTTATATCAGACTGTGTGGTTGTAGATGCTAAGTTCAGTGTGTTGTGAGAGTAACTTATGGAACAAACAGTGTGAAAGCTTTTAACAACGTGAGCGATTATTGTAAATGTGAGAATATTATTTAATAAAAACGTTAAATTTGTATTTGCTTGTTTTTAATTTGAACCAAAAAAATTGTTTCACACATAGAATACTTAGCAGAAAGTTATACGAAGATATAGCACAAGAGACTACAAAAGGACGCCGCGGTGATTACTGTAACCGCTCAGGAGGAAGTCGAAGAGGATTTCAAACGCCTACCAAAAAACAAGGGTTCGAAAATTTAATTAAGAAATCTGCGCGCCATTTTTGTACAAATCTTTGTTTGAAATAAAGGTTATTTTCTTTTTTAACAACAACTCTGTCTACGAGGCGCTTAATATTTAACTATCGAACATCAATGTACCAGCTCTTATCATTCATATATTAGTATTATCTATGTTTTTTGACATTCAGTGTACACGCCATCGCGGCAAACCGTGGTTGATTATTCTCGTTATTATTTTATTTATTTTTACGGACCTACGACTTAAGACTGACCCAAAGTCTCTGCTTGGTATTTATGCGGTCCTAGGTGTGTTGTTCATCCTATATTATTTAAAAAGGTGAGTTTATCTTAATTTTACCTACTTAGATAGTTAAGCATACTGCAAGTGCGAGCCGGGGCTTGGCCTGCCGAACAAAAGTACGAACCGAGTTATTTCCTGTACAGTACTGCCCTTACGACAATAATTTCCCAATTTCTCGTTAAATCAGTCTCAATAACACTTAGTTAAAAATATATATTTTTCACATTATGCCGTGTTAGACCGGATTAGGCAGCCAAACGGTTTTCGATTGCTATACTTATTTTCTCTTCCAGTCTTGCCAAATATATCTATTGATAATATTATCAATCACCGTGACTCATTCTGGTTATGCTACGGCTACATTGTCGCGAAAATATTATCGACCAAGCAATTCATCCTATCGTATTTCTCGAATAGTCATCGCGATCAGAAAGGCCCTTCGCACCCCTGTCGGTAAATTAACGCACATCGCGACAAAAGTTCAGACGGTTTGTTGACAGCGAGATGCCTAGCGGTTACCACGTATTTTTGTGTGATACATCAATAGTTCCCATTTATTTTTCCAAATGAATTATCAATGAATTTTGCACCATTAAATCCGTGGGTGTTTTTTTTTTTTTTGTTTTGTTTTTTTTTTTTTTGGGTTGTGAAATCATCAAATAACTTCTCCCGGCCTGGGCGGGGCGAGAGGGAGTGTCAGACTTTTACTGGCTAAGACCCACCCATGTTCCTTCTTGTGCCCTTTGCGTTCCGGGGGCGCGGTATCTCTTACGAACAACCCGCAGCCCCGGCAGGCATCGCCCCTCAGTGGCCCCTTCTTTTTGCTGACATCTCTTTGAGGCGCGCGTGGAACACGAACGCGCCGTCGACACGGCCTGTCGTTATGCAACGTAAGGACGGTGAGCTACCCATTGCTCACCGTCCACAGGCCCGTATCTACGGTGGCCGGGAGTCGTCTCGCGGCTCCCGACGTCCGGAGCGTCTACCGCGGCGGCTGGGACGTGAGAACCTTTGTCTCAGCCGTCCCGCCGCCTCCTTCTCCAGCATTACTGCCTCACAGAAGGAGGCGACTACATCCCATTCCCTCTCGCTCCGGACCATGGCTTGCACCAGGGCCGGACGCGAGAGTTCGCCGCCGCCGATGGCCGCCACGAGGACTCGGCGATGCTCCGCCCAAGCGGGGCACACCGCCACGGTGTGCTCCACCGTGTCCTCGGGGCGATCCACACAATGGCGACAATCGGACGTTTCCTCCCGCCCGATGAGGTGCAGGAACCTCCCGAAACACCCGTGTCCGGTGAGGACCTGCGTGAGGCGGTAGGTGAGGGCGCCGTGGCGCCTCTCCAGCCACTCCTCAAAGAGGGGACTTACCGCCTCAATTAAGGCGAGTCCAGCACGAGGTTGCGACAGTCGCTGTCTCCATGTCGCCATGAGATCGAGCCGGAGGTGGGCCGCCGAGCGGCAATTTGCCGCAGTGGCGGACTCCCCCCCCCCGACCTAGTACCTCCACGCGCCACTCATACAGGCGCGCGAGGACCAGCGCCTCCAGATCCCACGGCGGCAATCCGGCAAGGAGGCTCGCCGCCTCCCCCGAGATCGTGCGGTATCCTCAGATGACCCTTATGGCGATCACCCATTGGGACGCAATAAGGTAGTGGGCGGCAAGTCGCCTCAACCCCTGCGCCCACACCAGGGCCCCGTAAAGGGCCTTCGACCGCACGACTCCCGCGTAGAGCCTCCGGCAGGAGGCGTTTGGTCCCCTCAGGTTGGGTAGGAGCCGCCTAAAAGCAGCCCCGGCCCGTTCCAGTTTGGGGGCCAAACGTCGGAAATGCTCCGCGAAGTTCCACCGGCTGTCGAGGACGAGTCCCAGGTACTTCATCGTCGACCCGACGCCGATGTGAACCCCTCCTACCGTTAGTTGGGATCCCGACGGTGGCTTATTCCGAGGCCCATGAAAACACATGGCCTCGGATTTGTGCAAGGCCACCTCGAGACCCAACCGCCCGATCCTCTCAACGACTATCGCAACCCCGCGTGTCATTAGGTCGGCCGCCGCCTCGTATCCGTGGGTGTTATCACGTTGTATGATAAAATATTATTTACATAAATACCTAGACATCAATTTAGTTAAGTACTGATACCACATACCATTCTGTAGGCAACCAAGTGTCGTGTTGATTAAAAGTTACAGCGCCCTGGAACGCAAAGGGCATTAAGAAGAACACGGATGGGTTTTAGTCAGTAAGAGTCTGACACTCCCTTCTGCGTCGCCCTGGGCGGAAAAAGTCATTTGATGATTTCCCATGCTTACAAAAAAAAAATTGCCAAGTGCCATAATATGTGTGTTATAGAAACCAAGCCTCTTCTCTCTCTCTCTTCTCTTCTTTCTTTTTCTTTTATCTGCTCTGCGATGGCGAAAAATGGCCATAAGTATCACATTATTAAGAACAACTGCATCTAATCGCGCTTCAGCAACAAAAATAGATGCAATGGCAACAGGTCACGTAGGTACGTGGTTGGTGTGTAGGTATGTATTTGTCTCCACATCTCACTACATGCTACAGTATATGACTATACATCACGCGAGCTATGTATGTAAGTTCGTTGGTTCTCGAACGGCCTACATGAGCCGATTTATACGAATAAGATGTATAGGTACAACAACTTAAAATGTTTCCTTGAAGGGTGCCAATGGGACTTTTGATTTTATTAGCCGACGAAAAAAACGGAAAATGACACACACAATGACAATTTGACGCGTATACCTTTTTTATTTTTGTGTGCGCATCACTTTTTACAGAGTAGTCCGATTTTGATAATTCTTTTTTTATTTTGAAATGGTGTCTATACAAAACTACAAACAAAACCAAAGCCGCCGACTTCCAAAGCTAAAGTTATTTTTTACTTTCCAGTTATTCCGACGTTTCAATTTTTTTGTTGAAAAGTTTTTATGGAATACTGTTCAATGACCAAATGATTCAATGCTTCACCTGAGCTTCAAGAGTCACCGGTACCTACTGTAAAGACATTTAATCAAGTACCTAACTAGTAAGTAGGTACTCTTATATAAAATAGATACATTGTATAAGTTTGGCCCACTTGATAAATACCTACGTAAAATAAAACAATGACATTCTACCTTATTTGCAGAAAATGGATCCTGAAAAAGATTTAATAAAAACGTTAAATGAATTAGAAGACGCCATAGAAAAAGGTGACAAGAAGAAAATCGAGGAGATCATTGACTGGTTTCATCAGAATTTATTAGATGAACTGGACACAAGCGGAAGCAAATGTACAACACAAGCTGATCTTATCCTAGCCGCGTGCTGCTCTCGAAAAGTCGATATCCTCAATAAGTTATTAAATGAGTATGACATTTTGGACCACCTACCCGGCGCAGACATCGATGACCCAGATGTGAAAGTGCAATTAACGGAAGCGTTCAAAGTCGCGCTAGTGGCAGAAACTTTTGATATGGTCGAATTGTTATACCGCTACTGGTGCGGCGACATGCATTGGAATGTACAGCGTGAGTCGCTACAGTCCAACGAAACACAAAAAATCATTAAAAAAATTGGAACGCTTGGGGAGTTGCTTAATAGCGCTCGTGAAGAATGCAAAGTCAAAGATGTAAACCGGCGTATAGACATTCAGTCTCTTGTCACGTTCAACACTTTTCAAAACAAGCTCTATTCCAGCCTACCCAAGCCCGGTTCAATCAAAACACCTAAAGATACGGCAACCATGATACTAAAAGTTTTGAGTATCTATGAAGAATATTCAAATTTTGAAAAGGTTACAATACCAAGTGGTAACAAGGAGGAAGAGTCTGGAGAAGACGTCTGCCTTATTGATAAAAATAGGACAAGGAGTCGTGAATGGTTTGTTAACATAGTGTACGAAGTTTATCACCGTAACTTAGACTTTAATGTTGCTTTGCTCATAATGGAGAATTATTTTGTACTGAGAAACCATTTAAAACAACGGTTTAATAAATCAACACAATATTTCACGGAGAACGATGGAAAAGAAAACATTTACAGAACTGCGGTTGCATCGTACATAGAAATTGAATCTGCGCTCTTTCATTACATCTACCGTACATTTGAAGAGTGGCGGTTGTACTTACCTAGAAACAGACCGATAACAGAAATGTGTCTCACGGATAGTGATAATGCACAGGGTGTAAAATATAAAATTGATGAAAAAAAAATGTCCAAAGCACCACTACTCTTCTTAGAAAGAGAGACATTCAAAAAAAGTTTAAATAATTTAACAGTAATATTGACAGACCATTTTCTAGATCCTCAAAATGATGGAGATGAAAAGAAACTTAAAAAAAAAGGGAGTTCTAATAAAAAAAACCTTTTGCTAGATGACAACTTCTTAACAGGAAATATACACATGACTGATTATTATTCACTAAAAAAAATTGTTTACTACATAGAGGTCATCGAAGGTTCTAATGATAATAATGTTTTAATGATTGAAAGAGCCCTACAAGTTATCGGAGAAATGTTAAAAAATACTAAAGAATCTAGTCATGTAATGGAATCTACAAAATCATTGTTCCTTATAGCAGTATCGGTGGAGACTATAAAATATGTTCATGACATAAGAGAATTTCTGTCACACGCAGGCAAAGGGCGGCTAAGCAAAAGAATTGATATCGCAAACAACGAAAAACAAATATTTGTTGAAATTAAGAAAGACTTGAAAGTTATCAAGGAAATTATTAATTTAGTTATTGATATCAACAAGTATTTAATTGATAAATCGCTACTTGAGAAAGGTTTATATTTATTAGATGAGCTAAGAAAAAATTATCCTGTTAATGATTCAAGAAGTGAGCCTACATCAGCAGGAACTGTATATATTAATGAAATTACTATGATAGACAAGAATACAGAAGACATAAAGTCAGAAATTGAGTCAGTTAAAACACATATTAGTAAGCAAGTTGTTAAAATATTACCGCAAAATATTCGTAACGTAAGACAAACATTACAACTTATAACCGATAATCAAAGTTTAGTGAATGTAATAAACGAACAGTTACGCAAATCTAATACCAATAATCTATTAATTGGTGATCATGGCGAAAATATAAATCTCATAAAAGATACAGGTGCTGTAGATTTGGTAACTCTAAATAAGATAAAAGATTTTTCCAGTCACTGGGGCCACATAACCAAAATGTTATCATTTTGCCTCAACGACTGTCATTTGTTACCAAATGACCCAATACGTCAAATAAATGTAAATGATAAAGATAAAGTAGAAGAGATATTAGTAAAGTTGGAAAGCAAATATACTTCTGTACAATTAGATAAAAAACACACATTTAGTGGTATAGAAAAACTGCATAACATCTTCGAACAAGCAAAAGCACCAGGGCTCCCAAGTGCGACAGGAAACGACAGGGAACAGGGCAAAAGGGTACGCCAGGAATTAATCAGATGTTTAATCAGTAGATTGAAACTCTTAAAAGAGACGCTAGGATATACGCTGCATGTACCGAACACAGATATCACACTCTCAACTCAGCACCTTCGAAAATATAAGAGAGATAAAAAGTTCCGTTTAGAGATAGAAATGATAATGGCCGACATAGGCAATGTTTTCGTTGCTTGTAAAATAGAAAAATTACTGATCAAACCTGACAAGTTACTCAGAGGGATTGACTTGCGTAACCTGCTACATCACGGCAATCCATTTATTGAGGTGATAGGTGATGTCTGGGATTCTCGTGACCTTTCAAGTGAATTGTTGTCAAAAGCTATAATGTTTGTTAAAGACGCGGAATTAATTGACGACCTTTTTAATTTATTCCAAAATATGATAACTATCAAAAAACAGGAAAAAAGGAACATTGAGAAACATAAGAAAGAGCTCAAGGAAAAATACAAAAATCATGAGAGATGGGACTCATATTTCCAACTTATAGACATTTAATAAATAAAAACGGTAGTAATCTAAACGCAATAAGGCCAGTCGTCTAATAAGGCATAGATATGTGAAAAGACATTGAACCTACGTATAGTGCCCGTCAAACATATTCACATAGAGCACAAATTATTGCAGCAAAATGACTTTTATCCACACTCACAACGTAATGTTCCAATTACGAATTCAAAATATAGTCTATAAACACGTACTTTTTGTTCTTGGATAGGTAAAATTTAAAAAAAAACCGTTACAGTTCAGCATTCTCCCTCGATTTTTAAACAACTGCGTCATAAATTAAGTTATTATCTTTTTATAGCAATCTTTTATTTTTTTAGGGACTATCAGAACGCAGGCCTCCGTAAAACACACATTTTTTTATTAATTTATTTATTTATTTACTAGAGTAACATTTACAAGTTAAACAATTAATTACAGGTTAACACCACACGCACAGAAAACGGATTTACATAACATATTTATAAATTATTGAAATTACAATTTTTTTTTGTTTTTTAGTCTGGCGTATTGGCATATAATTAGGTATTAAAACACTCGCGTGGTACTATTATCACCCACCCTCGTGTTTTAGTAACCCCTATTATATGGTGGATAAACTACTATTAATTTTGATGTGGAAAATCAGTGTTAATTTATTTATGGTAGTGTGGGAGGTTACGCACGGTAAACATTGTGTTTTATGGTAATACAAGAGTCGCGGGAAATTTAAATTTTAGTACTTTACAAAGACAAGTTTTCGTATATGTAAGATCACCAAACTACTTAACTGTTAACATAACAAACAATAATTTAAAAAGAATCTGAAATCTAAATTGCATCAAACAATTAACAAAATTCGGGGTTCCGTTAATATTATAAAAAAAATTATAAGTTTCTCGGACACAGCAATGAAAGTATGTCTGTGTACTTATGTATACAGGGTTATTTGTAAAACAGTGACAACCTTGCAGGACTGTATTACTATCTTCATAAACAACAAATTTTGTTCTATATTTTTTTACAGAATAAAGCAACGCAAGCGCATCGAAGCGAATGACCGACTGAAGGATTTCCGTAAAATTGTAAATAGGTCAAGTACAAACACCCCCGCCGCCCTAACCCCGCTCCCCTCGCTCTTTTACTATCGCTTTCGTTTGCTTCGCATAGACTTCGTAACATTTAGAGCATTCAATTTAAATGTTTTTATTTTTGCATGAAAATCTGATGAAAAAAAATATGATAAATTTTTAAATGTCATAGAACAAAAGTTGTTGATTATGATGTTCGTAACATAGTCCTGAGAGGTTGTCATTGTTTTACAAATAACCCTGTAATATGAATTTCCTTCAAACCGTCCACCATGCAACAACTAGGTATTGGTATCAGAAAATAATTAAAAACTTGTTGAAATTGGAATTTTGATTTTCATTGCTGATGGTGGGTCAAGAACTCAACACTAGCCAGCGGGTGGGCGTCCGCTTGGTCACATACATTTCGTTGGCAGGGTGACTTTGCTGCACCGCCATGGTGGCCTAGTGTGGTAAGGCTCTTAGTATCTTTTTACATCTCCCTCGGGGTGTTTTGTGTGTTGGTACTTTTATTGTCAACTGGTGGGGGGTCTGTAATCCTTTTATAATAATTGTATACTTCGTTTGTAACGTATGTTTTTCAAGTAGAAGTTTGTAATAATTTAAGTGATATAAAATAAAATAAGTATACCTTTACTTTCATTGTTTTCTTTACTTAATTTTTTTTATGTCTATCTGGGAGGAAATGATTCATGAAACGGGCTTAAACCAAGTGTTTATCATACGGTTGCGGTACTATTATTATTCGCCTTTATTCATTACGTAAACATATAAATATCTCTTTTCAATATTCTTATTAAATTAAAAATATAAAAAACCGGCCAAGTGCGAGTCGAAATCGCGCACGAAAGGTTCCGTACCATTATCTAGAAAAACGGCAAAAAAATCATGTCTGTTGTATGGGAGCCCCGCTTAAATATCAATTTTATTTTAATTTAACTACTTTTAAAGTGAATATTATAACTAAATATTCTGTAAATATTTCAAGCGTCTACCTGTTGCCGTTATCAATATAGAGCAACGGGCAAAACAACCATGTTTGTTGTATGGGAACCCCCTTAAATATTTACCTTATTCTGTTTTTTAGTATTTTTTGTTACAGCGGCACTACATCATCTGTGAAAATTTCAACTAACTATCACGGTTCATGAGATACAGCCTGGTGACAGACGGATGGACAGCGCAGTCTTAGTAATAGGGTTTTACCCTTTGGGTACGGAACCCTAAAAATAGTAGCCCCCCGGCGTCGAAAACAGGGTCCAAGCTAGCTGCCGGTGGTTAGGGTTCCTGAGAAAGGAATCTCCTAACAATACGCACCCTGTCTAGGAGTACTGCTTTTAGAATCAAGCCTTTGATCCAACGAGAGTCTACACCTAAGTGTTGGTCGAGGGTCTTGGCTATATGTCATTGGCAGTCACGACACACGATTATTGGCACAATAATTATTGCTAAATTCACATCTCACATGACGACAACCTCGCAAGGCAAGTCAAGATATTTATTATTATGTAATTTATTCATTTATATCATAATACATCATTTTATGAAATTAATTTATATTAAAAAAATAAAAATATTTGTAACAATAAATAAAAAGTAAAAATTAAGCATAGTAGAGAAACTTGGACTGGTAATATAATGAATGGGAGGGAAATCGACAATCCGCCTTGCTCCGTGCTTTTTCTTTGCCTTGACACCTTTGCTCTGCACTGAGACTATGGGACAATAATAGTAAAGACATTTAAAGATATTATGAGGGTATCAGAGGTCTGTGATTAGGAAAACACGTGTCGCCAATGCTGTCGACTGTCAATCGTTGAACTTTGACACTCGTTACGGGTAGTCAGAAGCCCAAAAGTCTAAAAACCAGTCTTGCCGTTACCGATATCGTGTTCCTATGCAGTTCCATAATATAAAACACTGGTATTCTGCTGCATCCCGGTAGACTGGAAGCCGACTCCAAAAGGTTGGATAAAGGCTAGAAAGGACATAGAAATGCAATCAGAAGAAATATCAAAGAAACACTGACCGTGACTGAGTGTCTCAGTGTGGCCATCTAGCGTCATATAGCAAAGTTACAGTTTCAGTAGTTTTCTTCAATATAACGACAGATGGCGTTAAGCAAATGTTATCATTATCATCAAAGAAAATGTATAATGGTGACATCTCTACATAGTAAAAAAGTCGCTTCCCGCCGTCTGTCTGATTTTTTAAACTCCGCAACGGATTTTAATGCGGTTTCAATCAATAGAGTGATTCAAGAGGAAGATTTACACGTTATTTAACACCACGGTACGACCAACTGAAGCACAGCAGTAACCAAAGACGTAACTGAACGCAGGTGACACCGGGGGTATCTAGTTAATGATAAATAAACTGTAGTTACGTTACGTACATTCTTTTAATCTTTTATAGTATCGTAACGCGCAACTTAAACTATTTTCTTCGATTTTTTTTTTCTTGTTTGCTTTCAGAATACACCTCTTTCAAAGAACAGAATCACCCTGTTGCATATGCGATAGTCAGTCAGTTGTATGTCCCTGTGTGCGTGTTTATATGATAGTTAGATTCATAAAGAATAGTATTGGCTATACAACATCACTCTACGACATTCGGGAGCAGAGCAGTAGCCAAAGAATGATTATTTAAACAATGCGAACAAAGTTGCGGGCAGACGCTAGTGTATTATATTGTAGTGCTAGAAAACAATATGAAGAGTTCTCAAGTAGTTGGTCAAATGAAGAGTCAAGGACAATAAAATATGATTGGCCATTGGCACCGTCTACATGGGCAGTCACTGGGCAATTATCCTACTCGTACATTATTTATTTATTTCAGAATAGTTTTTAATATGTATTATAATAACTCCTTTATGTTTATTTAACTGTCATTTACACACTGATAAAAAGCTTTTCATGTAAGTATATTAGTACTGCCTCGTTGGCCTAGTGGTCCTAAGCGCAACTGCTACGCTAGAGGTCTTGGGTTCGATTCCCAGGTCGAGTAAAAAGTGTTATTGGGTTTTTCTATGAAATTCTCAGTAGCAGCTCGGAGTTAGGATTTGTGCCCGGTTAATGGCAATAGGCTCGCCCCCTATTACATGGGACCTGAACATACGGGCGAACTGTGGGTGTACATTGTTACTCCTCTGCCTAACCCTTCGGGGAATACAGGCGTGATGGCATGTCATGTATATTAGTACTGTAAAAGCCCTACCTACTTTAAATCTTTAGATTTTCCAGTAAAACCCAAGATTTATCAACTTAGCGTTGATTCCGAACTTTTACCACCATTCGCTCGGTGAATTATCTTGTACCTACATTTTATTGCATAAAGTTTTAAGTAAATAAATCTCCTTCTCTTACCTGTCTCTCATTACCTCAGAGACACGGTTAATGAAAAACTCGAGACTTGAGAAAGAAATTCTTTCATTGATAGTAGGTTAAAAAAAAACCGGCCAAGTGCGAGTCGGACTCGCGCACGAAGGGTTTCATACCATTACTCGTATCTACATATAAAAACGACAAAAAAAACGTATGTTGTATGGGAGCCCCGCCTTAAATATTTGTTTTACTTTATATAATAATTTGTTTTAAAAAGTGAATTAAGTGAACACACACACATACCATCACGCCTGTATTCCCCGAAGGGTTTGGCAGAGGTGTACCAATGTACACCCACTGTTCGCCGGCATGTTTCAGGTCCCATGTAATAGAGGGCGAGCTTATTGCCATTAACCGGGCACAAATCCTAACTCCGAGCTGCTACTGAGAATTTCATAGAAAAACCCAATAACATTTTTTGCTCGACCTGGGAATCGAACCCAAGACCTCTAGCGTAGCAGTCGCTCTTAGGACCACTAGGCCAACGAGGCAGTTAATAAAAGTAAAGTAAAAAAAACAAGGAAGTGAAGAAGAAAGTAAGTAACTAAGTAGTAGGTAAAGTAAAAGTAAAATAATAATATAAATATTTAGGTTATATAATGAACATACAACAGAAATACATCATCTGTGAAAATTTCAACTGTCTAACTATAACGGTTCATGAGATACATACAGCCTGGTGACAAACGGACGGACAGTGAAGTCTTAGTAATAGGTTCCCGTTTTACCCTTTAGGTACGGAGCCCTAAAAAAGGAACAAACGACCTTACTTTCGCATTTACATAGTATTAGTGTATCCCTCCAACTGCGCATTCAATATTATGAACTGAGCTTTACTGTTATTGTTGGTGCCGATTTATTCAATAGGGGCAGCGGTCAACATCGCGAAGTTCAGTAAACGTTCAGTACCGCGCCTGCCGTCGTACCGTAAATACTATGGCTGATAAAGGTAGGAAGATAAAAATAATTTGAATAATAATTGCTAACGTAATTGAATCTTGTTAACATCTGAGTTTTGTGTTTTTACATATAGAAGCAACAAGAATAATGTAACCAGGATTTTGTAAAAATATAATTGGAAGTGTCCGTGGGGTTTCTTACTCGTTCTTCTCCATAGAGGCTTACGTTTTGAAACGAGCAACTAGCTTCAACTTTCTGACCAACTGACTGACTCCTTGACAATTCAAAGTGGCTGTAAATGGTTTAATTGAAATAGTTGTTTTGATTTTAACTTTGACTTTGTGATATATGTTCTGATTTCAGTTGTAAAACTTAGTTGCAGTACATTAGTAAGGCGTTATGCAACCGCTCAAGTGCCGACAATACCAAAATATGATTTTACACCAAGACAATATGCTGTGAGTTAGTTATGTTTTTTTTTAACCCCCGACGCAAAAACGACGGACTGTTATAAGTTTGACGTGTCTTTGTGTGTGTGTGTACGTGTGTCGGTCTGTGGCATCGTAGCTCCCGAACGCATGGACCGATTTTGATTTTGTTTATTTTTGTTTGATAGGTGAATTAGTCGGGAGTGTTCATAGCTATGTTTGATGGAAATCGGTTTAGCCGTTTCAAAGTTATCAGCTCTTTTGTTAGCTGCGGTAGGGATTTTCATTATTCTTCAGTCGGGGGTTACTTAAAATGTTTAATTTTGTGTTTTTTAAGTAGAAGATTTTTCGTGGCATAGTATTTCATAATAGGTTTAGTATTAAGTCTCTTTTAAAACTTTAAAGACTAAGGTAAGGATTTTGAGTTTGGTAACACGCCGATGCGCCTTGACAAGCGTGATGATCAATTCTCGTGCCTGTGTGAGAAGAGGCCTTTGTCCTGCAGTGGAACAGGAATAGTAGTTGTTCCAGGTCTGGTTGTTTGTGTATGTGAAGCATTGTGAGGTTATATATTTGTAAACGCACCCACTTTACAGGAGAAGTTTCTTAAAGTTCCCTGTTTACCATTTAACTTTTAGGGTCCATCATACCAGAAGACGGAGCAACTGAAGAGTGACCACTTGCCCCCCGCAGTGTATAACATCTACCAGCGCCCACTGCTGCTGCATCAGGGTCGCCAGCAGTGGCTGTTTGACCACGAAGGCAAGCGATACCTAGACCTGTTCGGAGGCATTGTTACAGTCTCCGTTGGACATTGTCACCCGTGAGTAGAGTTACCAGATGGTCGGGAACATTTGACACAATTCACGACAATTATATACTAAAACTCCCGACACTTATTGTCGGAAATTTTTCTTTGTAAAAAAATACAATATCTGAATTAAAAAATTCCGGCTTTTATATTAATGGCAGAAGGAATACATTTGTAGGCTGATTTTAAAATAAAATATAACACTCAATATAATAACCGGCTGGTGTTCATTTCTCCCGACAATTACGTCAAAAGCCCGACAATTTTAAATTTTGTCCAGATATTTTGATCTGACCTGGCAACCCTACCCGTAAATATTACAAGTACTTTGACTTTATTTGAATATGCATTTAATTAATCTAAAATTAAAATAAGTTTTGACTGTTCATTTGAGGTGAATGTAATGAATTATTAAAATATAAAGGTACCTGGGGCTCGGCTTGCTTCGCCCGGCTAGCATTTTATAATAGGTGCAACGTGAAATAATGGGATATTCATCAATTACATAGTCATGGGTTTACAATTATGCACACGGGGATTTTTCAGGCTATACAAGTCCAGTATAAACTGATCTTGTATTATATTGGTGTTCTGTACAATGCGAGGCCAGCGGATACGGATAATTGTGACTCTCGATAGGTATCTCTGTGTTGACAGGATTTTGTAAAAACCTAATTAAAAAAAGGGCCGTAGAGATTTTTTCTCGTTCGTCTCCATAGAGGCCTACCTTTTTTTTTAAGGATGGGAACTCATCAAATGGCTACTTCCTCTCTGGGCAGCGCGGAAGGGAGTGTCAGACTTTTACTAACTAAACCCCATCCGTGTTCTTCCTAATGCTCTTTGCGTTCCGGGGCCAAATAAACGCCTAGTTTTGCGACGAACAACTAGTTTCAACTTTCTGACTAACTGACCGACTCCTTGACAAATCAAAAGTGCCTATTATTGGTCTAACTAAAATAGGTACATACATATACCTATGTATGACTTTAATTTATGTAAAAGGAAATTGCGGTGCCCTTTACTTTACATCACTGTCGTAGTAAAAGGTGATGTCACTTAAAGGACAGCTAGATTACAGATTTCCGGTAAAAGAGGCAAGTTGTACCTGCCTGACCTTGAATTTAATATAAAAATAATCCTTACTGCTTACCATAAAATATATAAGTCAATTCTTGTAATTGGACTGCCTCGTTAGTCTAGTGGTCCTTAGCGCGACTGCTACGCTAGAGGTCTTGAATTCGATTTTCAGGTCTAGCGAAAAATGTTATTGGGTTTTTCTATGAAATTCTCAGTACCAGCTTGAAGTTTGGATTTGTGCCCCGTTAATGGCAATAGGCTCGCCCCCTATTACATGGGACCTAAACATACCGGCGAACTGTGGGTGTAATTGGTACACCTCTGCCTTGCCCCTTCGGGGAATACAGTCTTGATGGTATGTTGTATGTTATGTCTTGTAAATTAAAACGTCTGAAATCGCAATCTAATCTCAATTGTATGCATAAAAATAACTCAGGCATTTTGTCAGGTTAAGACTGTGAATGCGAATGTTCCTAAAAGTTACGAGGTTGCCATTAAAAATAATTTTATTTTACTAAAGACTAGAGTGTTTTCATAATCTTTGTTCCACACAAGGAATTTCTCTTGTATCGTAGATGACTTTAAAATCAAAAACTCACATACACAAACAACCATACCCGGAACAACTATCTGTGGGCCATACAAATATTTGTTCCGTATGGGAATCGAACCTACAACACGGAGCGCAACAGCTAATTGGTCAGCTACTGCTCCAACCGATTTGATATATTTATTTTGATATTTATATTTACAGCAAAGTTGTTGGAGCATTACAAGATCAAATAAACTCTTTATGGCATTGCACGAATATTTATCGGCATCCGAAGATTTATGAGTACGTCGAGCAACTGGTTTCGAAGTTCCCTGGAGACCTAAAGGTAAATTCTACGTACCTATTCCAAAAATTCCTCTTTGGTCCCTCAGAAAGCCCGTAAAGCCGTTGGTCTTGCGCCTGATCTCTCCCCGGTCGTATCGAATTGCCGACCCATCGGACTAGGAGAGTGAGGGAAGAGGAAGTGCATTTGTGTTTACGGCCACACCTGTGCACTTCAATAAAATTTAATTTTTAAAAACGACGGGGTGTTATAAGTTTTACGTGTCTGTTTGTGTGTGTCTGTCTGTGGCATCATAGCTCCCGAACGCATGAACCGATTTTGATTTAGTTTTTTTTATTTGAAAGTTATATTAGTCCGGAGTGTTCTTAGCTATACTTTATGGAAATCGGTTCAGCGGTTTCAAAGTTATCAGCTCTTTTGTTAGCCGCGGTAAGGTTTTATTTGTCTGTCGGGGGTTACTTAAAATTTTTAAGTTTGTGTATTTAAAAAGGCGTCGTATATTAATGGATCATGAACTAGTACAAAGCGCCACATAGGTACTTATACATATACAACAAGGTCACATTATTGCGATAATTATTATAATTATTATAATAATATTGGTATTATTATATTACGTAGGCAATGTCATGTAAAAGAGATAACACTATCTTCAAACAATGAATTGGTTGTTTTTAGTTAAGTTTGCAGTTGTAAATAGACGTCATTTACTATAATTTTGATATGAATATGAATTTATGTTTTTTATCGGGCCCCTAATGAGTTGTCAGTTGCCATGTTTGCTGAAGGATTTACGTGAAATATTTTCATTTCCATGATTGCTTTAATTCCACTGCCTAGATTTACTTTGTTGGAGTAAGTGCTAGATAAGATTCTTATCAAATTGTGATAATTATAAGTACATAGACTATAGGTACGTATTTTACTTTGTTAACAAGGTTACGGAGTCAATAAGGTTCCGTTAACAAAACTGATTTATTTTATATGTTTAGAGCTTTTAAACTAACAAGTTGTGAGTCGGACTCGCGCACGAAAGGTTCTGTACCATCTATACAAATTAATAAAATTGAAGAGTCTGTTTGTAATTTCAAATTACATGCTTTTCACTAAATGCATATGAAAGTATATTCGGTACTAACATAAAAAAAAACAATTTTTAAAATCTTTGTCTGTCTGTCGGTCTGTTTGTTCCGGCTTATCTCCCAAACGTCTGTACCGATTTTGACGGGACTTTTACTTGTAGATAGCTAGTGTTATAAGAAGTAACTTAGGCAATTTTTTTTTTACTTTA
Source organism: Caradrina kadenii (assembly GCA_947462355.1). Lineage (NCBI taxonomy): Eukaryota > Metazoa > Arthropoda > Insecta > Lepidoptera > Noctuidae > Caradrina > Caradrina kadenii. The sequence continues at coordinate 13,109,665 of OX381687.1, read as the reverse complement.
ACAGAATTGAAACCAATAAAATAGTGAACGCGAACGAAGTCGCGGGCATCAGCTAGTTATCTATACAATTGGCAAAAATATCACGTTTGTTGTATGGGAGCCGGCCTGAGCCCCCTTAAATATTAATTTTATTCGGTTTTTTAGTATTTGTTGATAAAACGGTAACAGAAATACATCATCTGTGAAATTTCAACTGTCTAAATATCACGGTTCAGAGCCAGTCGGACGGACAGCGGAGTCTGAGTATTAGGGTCCCGTTTTAAAATCTCTTCAGCTTCAATATATTAGTAGAGCAATAAGCACGCGGACGAAGTCGCGGGAATTGGCAATTATATTATACTATCGAGAGGCCGAAGTAACTTCAATCCCAACATGTCTGCGCCACTGAGCCTGTTTCTTTCGTAAAATCGTCCCTGAATAATCACGATCCGATCCAGTTTGTCACCTTGCTATCCTCCCCCAGCAACGACCTAAGCTAAGGTCCGTACCCCACCGGGGGTGCCCTCAGCGAGTAGTAGCTTATTGTATAAGTTTTAAACCCTACTTAGAGGCTTTAATTTTGAAGACACCACCGCAATTTCCGGTAAAAAAACAGAAGCATGTACCTACCCACCTATCATGTTTTGTCTCTGCATCGCCCTAAGGTAGACTTGTAGAAAATGCCTAGGGTATTAGGTCCGCCTTTGTACAGTGTATTTTTTTACATTATGTGCATAAAGTTTAATAAATAAATAAAGTATAGTAAGCGGCATGAGTCGTGAGCACAAACGTCAAGTTCATTTTCGGATTTTTTAGGTTTTTCAAGAATTAACCCAGAAATTAACTTGACGTTGTGCTCACGACTCGTGCCGCTTACTATACCTTTACTACCGTGATACATTCCAGGTGGTTTATCTCGTGAATAGTGGGAGCGAAGCGAATGACCTCGCTACGCTTTTGGCGAAGGCCTACACCGGCAACCTGGACGTGGTATCACTACAGAGCAGCTACCATGGTTACTCGTCCGGTCTGATGGGGCTCACCGCCACTCAGTCCTACAGAATGAAACTACCTGTACCCCCCGGCTTCTACCACGTAAGTTAATTTGTTGTGGTTGTTTTTGTAGTAACTGCCTCGTTAACCTAATGGTTCTAAGCGCGACTGCTACGCTAGAGGTCTTGGGTTCGATTCCCAGGTCGAGCAAAAAGTGTTATTGGGTTTTTCTATGAAATTCTCAGTAGCAGCTCAGAGTTAGGATTTGTGCGGTTAATTGCAATAGGCTCACCCCCTATTACATGGGACCTAAATATACCGGCGAACTGTGGGTGTATATTGTTACACCTCTGTCTAACTCTTCGGGGAATACAGGGGTGATGGTATGTATGAATGTGTTTGTGTAATAGAGTTTGTACGAACGTTTACGTTAGTTAACACCCGCAAGCTATAGGAGACATTCCTAGTGTCTGACAACGAAGAGAAAGAAAAAAGTAATTTTTAAGTAAGTATACAGACACGCCTATATGTCTGGAAAGGGTAGGCAAACCGAGTGTCCAGAGCATACCCTCTGAAAACTAATTTCGCCAACGATGATGCATATGCGTTTATGCTCTGTATGAGAAGACGCCTTTGCCCCTCAGTGGGACAATATAAGAAGCTGGTGCCTATTACATATTTACTATTGTCAGGCAAAAATGCCAATGCAAGAGTAATGTTTTATTAAGCATGGTCTCGGTCAGGAGATGACACCTTTTACTTTTGTTTTCAGACCATGTTACCAGACCCATACCGTGGCATTTGGGGTGGGTGTCGAGACTCGCTGTCACAGGTGCCCGGAGCATGCTCCTGCCCCGGCGACTGCGTGACCGCCGACAAATATATAAACCAACTTAACGAGGTAACTATAAAATAAGAGGAAAAACGATGCAAAATTTGTCAACACGATCTTTTGAGTTCCGAACGCATTCAACCCTAATCTCTTCAAACTTAGAGTGAACGGGCTGTGTAAGCCCCATCCATTGTTCACTTTGTCTGCCACCTCTGACCTAGACTAGAGTCAAGAGCAAACCCATCTCAAACAAAAAAATAACTTGTGAGTATTTCACTAGTTCTGGTCGATAGATTAGGGACATCGAAAGGTTAAGACTCATATATGGAGCGATATTATTACCGGAGCCCGCAGCTGTACGGGACCGGAACCCATGTAGAATTTAGGTAAAGACATGGGCAGTACCTACTTAAATAATAAAGGAAAACTACTCTCGGCTCTTTGAAAGAAGGAGAAAATCTCTTTTGTTTTCTGAACAACATTGTGACTTTCAAATTCTCATGTTTGTTTGACAGCTTCTAGAAAACTCGTTACCGAAAGGAAGTCTGGCTGCTTTGTTTGCGGAGTCGATACAAGGTGTCAACGGAACTGTGCAATTCCCCAAAGGTTACCTGAAGAAGGCCCATGAGCTCGTCAAGAAATATGGTGGCTTATTCGTGGCTGATGAAGTGAGTTATGGCCGGTTTGTTCCCTATATTATTGACTGCTTTAAATATATAAAAAATATTCCGAGGATGTCAGCCTCTCCTTCAAAATTTCGAAATGTGACATCCACTAACCAGCAGTGGGCTTGCTTGCAGGATGATGTTACATATCTGGGATCCAATTTAATATTTCGCCATTTTTAGGTTCAAACTGGATTTGGACGTACAGGTGATGCATTCTGGGGATTTGAAAATCACGACGTGGTTCCTGATATTGTAACAATGGCCAAAGGTATAGGTAATGGCTTCCCGATGGCCGCTGTGGTCACTACTAAGAAGATAGCCGCAGCGCACGCAAGGACAACTTACTTCAACACTTTTGGCGGCAACCCCATGGCTGGAGCAGTGGGTAAAGCTGTCTTGGATGTAAGTTTATTATGTTATTTTATCCCTTAAGACTCGTTACCAGGCAACGGGTAATGGAAAACATATTTATAAGTAGGTTACCTACATGTTCTTTTGTCGCCAAGAGATTATGAATAGATCTTAAGAATGAGGTTTGACGAAGAAAATATGGATTCTGAATTGTGTGAAGATGTAATGAAAGAGAAGAGAGTCAGTAATTGTATTGTATGACGGTTAATAGGACAGGATGGAAGAAGAAAACATGTTGCGCCGTCCTCAAGTAACATGGGATAAGGGCAGGAGGATGATAATGAAAATGAGTTTTGATGATGAACTTTATCTATAGGTAGGTTTCAACTTTACAACATCATTTTTATTTCTCTTCTTTCTTTGTTTTTTTTTTAACTTTATGACAAATTAATTAGGTTCATGTTCAATTGGGAGGATTTTGCAGTTTTGGATAGCTACTCACTTATTTCTGCCTATAGGTATAAGAGGTGCATATCAACATTTTACGACGTAAAATCTGCTCAATAAATACAGATAAATTTTATATGTTTTGTGTTAATAATTATGACTTAACGTTTTACAATTCGTTTTGTAACGTTATCTATAACCTTTGCAATAAGCAAAACATAACAGCATTCAAGTACCTACCTAATTGTATATACCACTTCATTTCGACGAGATAACATATAGGTATACTAGGTAGATCGAGGTACCTACCTTTTATTATTTTAAAGATGGGCAATCATCAAATGACTTCTTCCGCTCTGGGTGGAGCCGAAGTGAGTGTCAGACTCTAACTGACTAAAACCCATCCGTGTTCCTCCTAATGCTCTTCGCGTTCCAGGGCCGCGGTGACTCTTTCGAACCAATTCCGCAACTACCTACGTCATTAATTCATGCAATAATGTCACTATACAGGGTTATTTGTAAAACAATGACAACCTTGCAGGATCGTATTACTATCATCATAAACAACAACTTTTGTTCTATACATTTTTACAGAATCAAGCAACGCAAGCGCATTGAAGTGAATGACCGACTGAAGGATTTCCGTAAAATTATAAATAGGTCAAGTACAAACACCCCCGCCGCCCTAACTCCGCTCCCCTCGCTATTTTACTATCGCTTTCGTTTGCTTCGCATAGACTTCGTAACATTTAGAGCGTTCAATTTAAATGTTTTTATTTTTGTATGAAAATCTGATGAACAAAAAAATGAAAAATTTTTAAATGTTATAGAACAAAAGTTGTTGATTATGATGTTAGTAACAGTCCTGAGAGGTTGTCTATGTAACGTGTTAACGTGTTGTGTGTAATGTGTTAACCTGCCATTTTATCCCTGTCATACAAACATTGATCAGGCAGGGGCCATAGTCCTTCCTTATTCCATATTCTCCTGTTCCATAGGTCCCTGTAGAAAGTATTTGGCTAGTCTCCATTAATGTTGGCCGTTTTGGCTTTGTAACTGACATTTAGGTGGAAGGATTTTTTTATTATATTATGTACTAATCCTCCCCAACCGTAATTCGTAATTCCAGGTAATACAGGAGGAAGGTTTACAAAAAAATTGCAAAGACGTTGGAAAGTATTTCATAGAACAACTGATGGACTTGCAAAAAATATATCCTGTGATCGGTGACGTGCGCGGGAAGGGTCTGATGCTGGGCTTCGAGTTCGTGGTGCCGGGAACCAAAGAACCCTTGAGTGTAGGCGACGTCAACACCATACACGAGGATATGAAGGATATGGGAGTACTTATTGGACGTGGGGGACGGTGGAGCAATGTAAGTTATGGAAACCGGAAAACGGTCTTCGTGCATACAAATTCTCGTATGAACAAAGTCAAATCGTTTATTATAAATTACAATCAGACCGTTAAAAAGCACTTTAAAAATGTTAATCACAAGAAAAAAATATTGAATCTAGTTGTATCTTCCAAAAGGTAATGGCAATGTAAGATAAGTAGAAAAGAATTAGCAAAAAAGTTCATACTAAAACCTAAAAAAAAAAAATTGTAATTACGACAAATTGAGCAATGACAGCTAAATCAAAAAGAGTCCAAATTCAACGACGTAAGTCGATTACCATCAGTCCAAAGTTATGACTAAAAATTGCTTCAAGTTGCAGATGACAAGGCGTAGAAAGAAAAAAACGATTTTTTTTAAAATAAATAATGATTTTTTTACAGGTAATGAGAATAAAACCACCCATGTGCATCAACAAGCAAGACGTCGATTTTACTGTTTCTGTATTAGATCAGGCAATCAAGAATTATCTTAACAATAAAAAATAAAAATTAAAAGTTGTTTCATTTCTACGAAACGAAGAACAAGGAGTTGTTTCGTTTCGTTTTTACATTTATACGAATTTTTAAGGAAAATTGTAAGCTTCTTTGGAAGACCTATTCTAGGGAGCGAAGTGTAAATAAATTCATAGTGCTGTTAATATCTCGCGGTTGTGTAGAGTCTGGCATTTAATAAGACACAGCCTGCATTCTTTCACAGAATTTAGGGTGCTTTAACACCAGAGATGTGCTATGCTACGTTGCTATGGATGCGTTTGATATCCACCTATCATATTCATTGGTGCACATAGCTTAGCATTAGTGGAAACGGATTCAACTAAGATATGTTTTTTATATGGAAGGATTTGTGCTATGGATGGTAAGGAATAGTGTAGCTATGCGCAGAGAAGAATACCTATAGTAGGCCCGCGTCTGTCGCTGAAAGTGGACATGCCCGCCTGGAAGCAAAAGCAGGTCGCGTGAGCGCCTCTCCCCTCACCGCGCCGCCCTTGCCGCTTCCCTACTATCGATACATCGCATAGCTCGAACTGCGCATTTTCCTCGCGCAGCTACATTGCGGCGGCGCATCTTCAAATCACATCTTACTCGCACCGCTATATAGCTTAGTATCAGTGGAAACGGTCACATAGTTTAACAGCTTAGGTATTACAACCTCGCAGCATAGCACATCTCTGGTGGAAAAGCAGCTTTACAGTCTCATCACCGATGACCGTCAGTTATACATCCAATATACCAACAATGTACGGACCCTCTAAAACAGGGCATGAAGTAGGTACCGTTTTAAAGTCTTATTTGAGTATGCTGGAAGAGTACATCAAAACCAACATTAACAACACGTTGAAGGCGCGCATCTTATTTCCACCTGACAAAAGAGGGTCTCCGCCCACATCCGACTTTTTGTAGTACCGATCGGACTGTTCAATAGATCCATAATATCGTAGGACCGACTTTTTGTAGGACGTGGGTTGCTATATAAAAATTCAAAATATTCCATTCTCTCCGACAAAAAAAGTCGGTCACCGATTGTGTGACGTAGGCGGCCAGCTTAATAAATACTTTTTTCAGATGGCCCAAGTAGCGCTCCTTCAATGATAGTTTCACGTCAACAGTATTGATGCGAAGCGCTTATTATTTCCTATAATATCTTAAGTTGCCTGTAAGGTGCAGTGAGCGCAGACGATAGCAGCATCTACTCATCTCACCAACATGTATTGTTAAAACGTAAAACTACAATAATGAAAAAAATCAGCAAACAATAAACTAAAACACAATAATTTCAAATACCTACCATATTTACCAATATTTACAATTTCAAAACTGGTTGACAGCGTGACTGATGTCAGCAACACAGCTGCCTGTATCACATTCACTTGCATTCAAGTTGATAGATGTCAGATAGGAATTTTCATAATATAAGCTTTATTTTTAAGCTAAAAAATCCCCTGCATCTGTGATAAAAATAGAAGGTTAATATTTCGAAGGAAACTCGGTACGTCTTGTGTATTTCGGCTTCCAGTAAGAATATAACCTATAAAGCTGTGTCCTGATTATTACTCAAATATTTCATCATTTAGTGCAAGGCGAGGAGCGATTATGGTTTTCAAGTGCCAGGAAGATAGCTTCTTAAAGAAGGTACGAAATACCATCAGGGCTTATACCACCTTCTCTTAAAACAGTATAATTTTTATATTGTTTTGTAATTTCAGTTGTTGGATTTTCAAGTCTCTGCACAGAGCCCAGCGTTGAAAATCCAACACTGCGCCAGGCAAAATAATATTATAATAATACTGTTCTTAGAGACAGGGGTAGGCCCCTTGTTCACCATAGTAGACTACTTTGTTAGCAAACAATTACCTCGTTATTTATAAAATATCTCTTGAATATGTGCATAGTACATACATGATTGTCTAAGTATTACTGTTTGTAACAACACTATTATATTATGTAATATACCTGTGTTGATAGTACTGCCTTGTTAGCCTAGCAGTCCCAAGCATGACTGCTATGCTAGAGGTCTTGGCTTCGATTCCCAGGTCAAACAAAAGTGTTATTGGGTTTTTCTATAAAATTCTCAGTAGCAGCTCAAAGTTAGGATTTATGGTTAATGGCTATAGGCTTTCCCCCTATTACATGGGACCTAAACCTACCTGTAAATTGTTGGTGTATACTGGTACACCTCTGCCTAACCCTTAGAGGAATACTGGTGTGATGGTATGTGTGTATGTAATAGTTGTATAATAATATGGTAAATAAACAAAAAAAATACCAAATAAAATAATTATAAGTAATTATGTACCTGTTATTTTATTATGTTTAAGTATTACAGTAACATAAAAACATAATGTTAGCAACATTGTTCTTGCATTCGCTATTTAGTAGCCCAAAAGCAGGTTTTCACTCCATTGACTTTACTAGAAATAAGGTTTGAACCCTTACCCCCTTACAAAATGTCTGTAGATGCTTTTTGATCGAAAACTGTATCTTAAGTGCGGGAATTGATAAAATTGTTTGCATTTCATTTTTTAACTCATAATTTTCATAACTCCTTCTCTTTTTTCTCATAACTGCCTCGTTGGCCTAGTGGTCTTAAGCGCGATTGCTACGCTAGAGGTCTTGGGTTCGATTCCCAGGTCGAGCAAAAAGTGTTATTGGGTTTTTCTATGAATTTCTCAGTTGCAGCTCGGAGTTAGGATTTGTGCCCGGTTAATGGCAATAGGCTCGCCCCCTACTACATGGGACCTAAAAACATACCAGCGAACTGTGGGTGTACATTGGTACACCTCTGCCTAACCCTCTGGGGACTACAGGCGTGATGGTATTTTTACTCTTTAAGACAAATCCATCATTATAACCAAATACCACATTGTTTCTATCCTTGAGCAGCCTACCATACCATCCTACCAGTATTATTTTACTATTACTCTGTCATTAACACTGTTGTATTTTCAACTCGCGGAGCTCATCCGAGATTTGAAGATACAACTGTGGAAATCAAATACAGTAAACAAGACTGTAATAGTATAATAATACTGTTTTATAGGATGGTTCTGTAAAGTAGCCGCCACGAGTCTTGAGCACAAACGTCAAGTTATTTTTTGGGTTTTTGGAAGCCGTTCTGGATGTTTTGGCTGCACGCGATTGATCCGTCAGTCGGACCGATTGCGTGCAGCGTCGGCGCCCCAAAAAAACCCAAAAAATAACTTGACGTTTGTGCTCACGACTCGTGGCGGCTACTATACCTAGCAGAATAATCAAATGTGTATGTGTGTGTGTTTTGCATTAATAATAAAACACAAAATGTACTTCTTATTTTTTCCAGTACTCATCACTAGTTATAAAATGTGAGCCAACAACAGAGCCAGTGGTTGAATATGGAAAGACTTCACCGTTTGAAGGATATCAAGTCACTTTGGAGGATACAATTTTGTTTCCCGCCGGCGGTGGTCAAGTAGGTCATAAACATATGACTATATTGAAGTATATTATACGCCCTTTTATAAAACAGAGTCATGTCGGACTTTTACCGACTAAAACCTCACGATTTCTTCTGTTACTATAAGTCAGGAGACCGGTATTCGCTTGACGCATGATCCGCGCTCGTTTGATAAGCGAGCTGATGCAGTTCGCTTGATAATAAAACTTCTATTGTGTCTCGTTTTTCGTCCTTACAAGTATTATGGTGATATTATGCAAATTAATAGATTTTAAGTAAATCCTTTTTATTTTAATTACTTATTTGTACTTGACCCCATAATTATGTGCATTAGGTGTGCATTAGTGGCTGGTCTGAAAAAGTTACTAAAATAAAAAAGTTTATTGGCTTTATAAATTATACCATGCTTTGGACATGACTCTTATTAATGTAAGAAACATTAGGAGGAAGCTTGTGGTTTAACTCACTTCTCATTCCTGAGGCTGTAGCGCAACAACATGGAACAAACAAGTATATTAGTCGCCATGAGTCGTGAGCACAAACGTCAAGTTATTTTTTGGGTTTTTGGGTTACCTTCGGTGTTTTTTGGGGCTCGAACGCTGCACGCGGTCGTTCCAACTGACGGATCAATAGCGTGTAGCGTCGGCGACCCAAAACACCTAGAAAGGAACCCAAAAATTTACTTGACATTTGTGCTCACGACTCATGGCGACGAATATACTTGTTTGTTCCATGTTGTTGCGCAACAGCCTCATGAATGAGAAGTGAGTACTATCGGTACTACACCATTGTAACATTTTCTATGTAACTAATTCACATGTACTTTGTAAGTTTATCTTGGACACCATTGTCATTGGTGAATTAAATAATAGTGAAATCACCAATCCAGCTTGGGCAAGCTCGGTGATCAATACTCCTTGTACAATATTTTTTTATAGGTGTACTTTTTTAACATATAATTTTTTCCATAAGCCCCATGATGTCGGTCGGTTGAACGATACACAAGTAGTACAAGTACTTCGCAAAGGTGATGAGGCACTGCACTTTACTAAAGAGCCCATTCCAGTGGGTACCATTGTTGAACTGGAGATTGACTGGGACAGACGATTTGATCACATGCAGCAACATTCGGGTAACTATTGTATTAATAATTATCTTGATTTGATGACCAATGTAATTTTTTAGGGATTCACACCTAAAAGATTCAAATGGTGTCCTGTCCGTCCATATCTGTCTCTCTGTCACAGGCCAGGGTCTTTTGAACCATAATAGGTAGAAACCTGGATATATAAACAAGAAATGTATATTTTTTACGACGTGCTTTGCTTGAAGCCCCTGATACCAACGTACTCCACTGATAGAAGCATGATATATATGATTTTCTATCACCGTTTTCCAGGTCAACATTTACTTTCTGCAATACTAGAGAAAGAGCATAAGCTACCTACAACTAGCTGGTGGCTGGGCGCTGATGAGAGCTACATAGAGCTAGACTCTGACAAAATTAGCAATGAAATATTAAATACCGTTGAACGAAGATGCAATCAACTGATCAATGAAGCCGTTCCAGTTAATGTCAAGTTGTGTAAAGTCACTGATAGTGATGTGGATGAGGTGTAGTATTTTTTTGGTAATTAAGGCAGGAATGGAAGGACAAAGTTCTTTGCCCAGCAGTGGGTCATTATAGATCAAAAAAATAAAAATACGGCGTTCCAATGCTCGGGTTAATGCAATTCGGTTCGGAACCCTAATGGTTAACTCTCATTCCACTCACACCACCTCCGACAAACTAACGGCCTGGCCGCAGTCCGCATCGCCTCGAAAATTTCAATCGTTAGCTACCAACGCGCCGTTAACTTTACATCCTGTCATTATTAAAATGATTTAACGCTCACGATTTAAAGCACACTCCCCTGGTGTTTCAGGCACACACGAGAGGGCTACCAAAAGACTGCATGGACACAATCAGAATCATATGTATCGGGACTATCGACGAGAACATGTGTTGCGGTACTCACGTCACCAATTTGAGGTAATTAATAACTTTTACTATAATAAGGCCAAGCTATTATAATCCCACACAGGGCCGCACTGTCTATTACGAAGTAAAGGTAATTGGTTAACGGCCTCGGAATGGGTAGGAGCCCCGAGCCCAAGAAAATCTATTTTTGGAAAGTTACAAAAGGGTAATGGAGAAGTGCATTGCCTGGAGTGGGGGCCCCGGTAGGTAGTAGGGGTTAAAACGGAACTTGTGTCAGGTTTCACCACAATGTCAGTGATAAGTGATAACCCATGTCGTAAAACTTAGAAAGTAATATGAAATGGAAAAAGTCACATTGGTACTTGTCCGTCTCCCAGTGGCCCCTTAAACAGCTTTAGATTAAACAATATTTGGCGATTTTCAGTCAACTGCAAATGTTAAAGCTGATAGGATTAGAGGCCGGCAAGAAAGGTAAAAGTATCCTCAAGTTCCTGGTCGGCAACAGAGTCATCGCGAGCTTCCAACAGATGATCAACAGGGAGAAGGCACTCACTGGGCTACTCAAGTAAATATATTTTTATTACTTTTTGTCTTTATCGTCCATCAAATCGTTTCATTGGGTAGATGACACCTTGGGGTGTCAATCAATTGACGTACTTTTGGTGAGCTGTCTCTCAGATTTTGGATGACAATACTGAACTATGACATCACTGTTTTGCCGACTCAATTGGCTATTTATTGATTTCGACGCAACAATACAGTTAATTGAAAATGAATCGGGTTTTCAAAGCTAAAATAAAGTATTTCCTTAGAAAAGTCATGATTTGGAATGATTGGTTATTAGTCTCTGCCTAGTACCCAATTTTTTATCATAACATCAAATCTGTATTTCCATAAAAGGTAGTTGTTTATCAGAAACCCTAAATGGGGTCATTGCATACATCATTATTGAGAAATTTAACGAAATAAAAAAAAATTGCAGCAAGTGATACCTGTTTTTTTGCCACAAAACATGCATATGCAATATACAAAAAACCCTTTTCAGAAACGAACCATCAAGGCACGAGGAGTTGGTACAAAAACTGCAGAAGAACTTAAAAGTCACCAGCAAGCACCTACAAAATGTTCTACTAGAAATTGCTCAGTATGAAGCAGATAAAATAAAGACTACATATCCTAAGCCTAAATACGTGATCATGTTCAAGAAGGAGGCAACACCAGAATTCAACAGGGCTGTCATTAAGGCCCTGGAGGGAGAAGATCTGTTCTTGTTCTTAGTCTCTGAAGAACCGGACAAGCCAAAAGAAGGACAGATTATTATTCAGGGGCCTGAAGAGCACTGCAATGCTTTGGGCGATAAGTAAGTATTATTTTTAAATCGGTTGAGTAAGTAGACAGCCAATCAATTGAAATAATTTTTTTGAGCTGTCAAAATGAGTTTCCGTAGAAAAATTTGCAATCTGTGTCGTCACTTATTTGCCAACTCAATAAACCAACTATTTATTCATTTCATTGCAAATAAAAATTGTTGTGTAAAAATTGTGTTGTGTTGGCAATGGGCTCGCCCCCTATTACATGGGACCTAAACATACCGGCGAACTGTGGGTGTACAATGTTACATCTCTGCCTAACCTTTCGGGGAATATAGGCGTGATGGTATGTGTGTAAAAATTGTAATTTTTCATTTAATTAATATTAATTATTTTATAACTGCCTCGGTAGCCTAGTGGTCCTAAGCGCGACTGCTACGCTAGAGGTCTTGGGTTCGATTCCCAGGTCGAGCAAAAAGTGTTATTGGGTTTTTCTATGAAATTCTCAGTAGCAGCTCGGAGTTAGGATTTGTGCCCGGTTAATGGCAATAGGCTCGCCCCTTATTACATGGGACCTAAATATACCGGCGAACTGTGGGTGTACATTGTTACACCTCTGCCTAACCCTTCGGGGAATACAGGCGTGAGTGTATATTTTATTTTATAACGTTAAATGTAAGTTTTTTTGATGTGGGCTTGACATTTTTGGTTAATAGCATCTACACCAGTAGTTAATTGACACCACTTAAATTCCAATCCACCTTTTTTCCAATTGACATACTTTTTATGAGCTGTCAAAACGAGCTCCCGGGCCCCCATAGATTTTGCAATTATAGCAATATCAACCTGGGTCGTCACTAATAAGTGAACGAAACAACGAATGCGATGAACGATACTGATTTCATAGGAACTAAAAATCTAATTTCACTATCAGGTTATTAGGGCCATGGTCTAAAAAAACAAGGTCTGGCACTCCGGGACTGAATGATACATTGACACCGGTTACGTCACTTCCTAGTTCCCACTTTATTGCAACAAAACACGAAATCATGGAAACATTTTCAGTCACCATTCTGTTTTAATATAATTATATTGCACTTAAACTGTCGTTTCGTTTTTTAAATTAAACGTAACGATTATGTTTAAACATATACCAACGTAATTGTTATTTAAAACCTTATTATTTTAAAATATTCGCACAGGTAAGATAGGTTGTTGGGAAATTATTATACAATACTGGTAACACAGAAACGGACAGCCCGTTTCTGTGTTACTATTTGACATTCCGTCATTTTGTCGCTATTCTTGTTCAACGCGTAAGCCTATCTCGCTCAGTGCCAGCGTACCAGTAATTCTCAAACATTTATTTTTGGACGATTATTATCTAGTTTGTCTGGTTGTTTTTCTTTGACCAGAATATCAAAATCATGACGTAGTTCAGTGTCACCCACGTGACCACTGTCACTCGGAATGCCATACCTGGCGTAGTATTCATTTGTACCATGATTAGGGCGAAGTTGCGTTGAATTAGCACGGTTGGAACAAAATTTTATTTGAAAGCGGCATAATAAAGGCTCTTGTACTTTTTTCAGAATAACAGAGCTGCTGAAAGGTAAAGGTGCATTCAAAAATGGAAAGTTTCAAGGTAAAGCTGGTGATTTGAGCGGCATCAATAAATGCAAGAAATTGATCGAGGATTACTTCGATGGTCCTAAAGAATAATAAACCACTATTCAAATATTTATTGATATTTTATTTAAATAAATATTGCTTACACATCTGTTATAACAAAAAAAGATTCTACTTATTACCGTGGCGTGCGCACACCACAAAAAAAAAAAATATTTCAGTATAATAAAATTCCACTTAAGCTAAGGAATGAATTTTTAATAATTGAATAACAATGACATTTATTTAATTGTTTTAAACACATACTTAGAGGGAGTGCCACTGCAGTCGGCACCGGCAGTCAATTTGGGCGCCAGTGGTGGTGCAAAAGGCTAGAGTTCAGAACCATTTAAATGTCGCGTATTTTTTTGAAATACGATGCCGATTGCGGAGACACCCCCTTAATTTAAAGTAATTGTTCTACATAACCTAAATATTGACAAAAATGTTGACTACATTTCTGACAAAATACACACCATTGCACCTGGGGCTACCATTCTAAATAAAATAATATTGATAAACTTTAAAAAAAACATGCGTTTTTGAGATGGGAGTACTATTAAGAAATCCAAGATGTCTTTGGCCACTTATTTATTTTAGCTTCCAAATGGGCGCAACATCAGAGGGGCAGCACATTTGGAAATCATCAAATGACTTCTTTTGCTCTGGGCGGAGCGGAAAGGAGTGTCGACATTCTTACTGACTAAACCCTATCCGTGTTCCTTCTAATGCCCTTTACGTACAAGGGCCGGACTCTTGAACAAATTCCGCAGCCCTAGCAAGGGCCAGCACATAGGCTATCACTTGAGAAACTAGAGCTTGACTGTGGGGTAATTCAACCAGCATATTTAAAAACTATAATAGCTTTTTACAGTTACTGAATTTTATAACAACTTACAAATGCATTGATATTGAAGAAATAGTCAGACCATTACATGCATAAAATGTCCTGTAACAATCCATAACACATGTTAAATATAAAATTCGTATATTCAAGTTTTATAATATATTAAAATTACTCTAATACCACAAAGTAAACTACATACACTATCGAAAACTTGTGCCGCACTACAAGACCACCTTATAATTACCCATCATCAATTTTCATTGTTTAAGTTTGGATGGATGGATGTCTGACTGTCTGTTACTCTATCACACCAGAACGGCTGAATAGATCTGGATGAAATTTGGCACAGACATAGATTATAGACTGGAATAGCAGTTGCTACTTTTTTGTTATCCCGGAGAAATGTCTCTGGTGAAAGCTAATCTATCATATTTTGAACAGTCAGCATTTCAATCTTGAACTTATCAATTTAAGTAAATGATGGATTATTTTAATGTGATGGCTCTGAGTGCGGTAGAGTGATCTCTTAGCTAGGGGTCTTGATTGTTTTGAATTGGAAATTTTGAATTAGAAGGATTTCGGATTTCTTATTCTGTTACTCTGTAAAACCTTCAATCGTACACTGGATGAATAAGTATAGCTTACATTGTGTATAATATTCCCCTAACTCTATCGGAAGAGTCTCTCGTCCTCCTTACAGTCAATGGTATTAGAAGCGTTGATGCTAGCAATCAGCTTCTCAATGCCAAGGTTGGTCCAGTCTTGGGACAGGTCATCCAAATAGTTGTCGAAGTCCACAAGGTCTTTTTGGACACCACGTTGCAGCAAGTGTGATACAGTCTCTAAGACGTAAGGGGTTTCTGTAAAGAGTAACATATTTGATGGTCGTATTGTCAATTGCACAGTAGTTTTTATCTAGTTGGCCTAGTGGTCCTAACCGCAACTGCTATTAAGGTCTTTGGTTCGATTCCCAGGTCGAGCAAAAAGTGTTATTGGGTTTTTCTATGAATTTCTCAGTAGCAGCTCGGAGTTAGGATTTGTGCCCGATTAATGGCAATAGGCTCGACCCCTATTACATGGGACCTAAAAACATACCGGCGAACTTTGGGTGTACATTAGTACACCTCTGCCTAACCCTCTAAGAAATACAGGCGTGATGGTATGTAATAAATTAACGTATATAAAATGATAATATTTTATGTGAAGCTTGCATATACATCATTATTTTATGTTTGGACCGAAATCTTTCACTATAATTTCTATTTAAATAAATTATTCACCCTATTTCCGAAATATTTGCTCACATCCTGGTTTTATAACACGAAAAAGCCCCTGGTTCTTGGAACGAAAAGATTATGTGGCAAATTCTGCTGCAACTAATGCTGTGCTGTATTTGTCACATTTATTTTCACTTATGCATGCATAAGTTGCTGTGATTGGTTGTTGATAAATCAGTCTACAGATCCCTGCTGCTTACACAAGCTTGACAATTTGTCACTTGGGAAACTGAGGTAATAATACTATCCATGTAAATGGTAACTGATCTGTTCAGTTTCTTTCAAAATTTTGAAACTAATCCAAAAACTTTACTGAGATAATGCTACTTACGGAACATAACTTTGTTGGCATCCTTGGGCTTCCACTTTCCGTCGGCATACTTGTGTAACTTGATGGCAGGTGTGTCAAGATGCTGCATCATCCTCTTATTATCTACCTGCGGAGTAGATTCGCCAAAGAAACTTTCAGATCCATGGTACTTAGATTGCATAATAGTTTTAACTTGTCAAGCATCAAGTGTGCATTAATCCTTATGGTATGTACCTATTCATTGTCAAGCAGTCTTTGCTGATGTGTACCTAAGTATAACCAAAGAAAATAAGATCTTACCACAACAAAGACAGCAGAGGGGAAGTGCTCAGCAATTTTGTCAGCAATCTTCTGTCCGGGACACTTCTCAACTGTATTGTCTTTGAAGTTCTCGCAGGCTGCGTAGTAGCCGGCAATGACACGGTTGTCTGCCTGAGCCACAGTCTCTATCTGTTGAACCCCAGACGGTGTCATTATTCAAATGTCATTTTTATTAATAGGACATAAAGGTTTTAACTGCATTGGTCAACTAAGAGGCAATGGAATGGTGGCAGGCATTGGGTGTTCCTTTTCTAGATAAGTAGGCTTGCATTTGATCCCTTTCGAAACATAATAAAGGAAACAACACATTTTCCCAGTACAGCTGAAAACTAGTATGACAGAATGTTGTTGTAAGTTTACAAACAAAATCTATACGCAACCACTGACTAAACAACTATGTGTGTTTGTATAAATAAGATTTGGTAATCGTGAAGACGAAGAACTCGCACTGAACCAAATAGTATAACGAAGGTGTCATCTAACATTATACAAAGGCAAGTTTGCCCTAGTTACCTGCGTCAGTGCTATCTCAGCCATCGGCGACAAATAGTGGCTGTGGTGGAATAGCGGAACTGTGTCCAAAATATCCAGATCCTGATATTTAGCGTCATCTCGCATTTTTGAGGCATCCGCTAGAAGTACGCCGTTCACAGCGCAGTGCGGGTATTTAGCAGCGTGTAAGATAATTTTAGCGTAAGCCGCCGTTTCCAGTGAAACTTCTCCCATTGTTTTATGTTGTAGAAGTAAAACTGACGATAATTAAACTAGTTGTGTGTTAATTCTGAAGCCGTGACTTTGCCTTGAAGCATGAATAGGAAATTGACAAATTGAATCGAGTTTGTCAAATTTGTCAAAGTAAATTTTGATTGTCATTGTCAAATCAAATCAAATCTACAAAAAAAATTAAAACTTAGCCTTAAGCGCTTTGGCACGCCACAATATTCTCAAATTATATTTTTACATAAATTTTATTAAAAAGAACATTTATTTTCGTAATTTTACTAACAGAGATATAATACAATAGTGGGGTCACTTTCAGTAAACCTCTAACAAACAACTGACTGCTCGAACGACATTTTTATAGTTCTCTGTGGTGACTGTGGTGTTACTGTCATGTCATTGTGAAGTTGTCAATGTCAGTGTTTGTTGACAATTTTTGACACACCAAGACACAAGTTACGAAGCGTAAAATAAAAAATATTTTAACTTTCTCAATGTTTATCAATAAATATTCAAATTTAATCTTCTGATTATGGATAAATATGACCCATCACAAATTACAGAGTTCCCTCGTTACGAACCAGAGTCCGCTCAGAGTGGTGTATCAACGTTCTTTAATAAATTATGGAAGTTTCCAATATTTTCGCCTAGTGAGGCTGTTGAGAGTGTGACAGACAAAGCGATGAGCGACGGTAAAGACGCCCCTCAAACTAACGATGAGAAGCAAGATTATGATGATGGAAAACTGGAGACGGGGGCGTATGCCGTCGAGTTAGAGGGGAGGAGTTTACCTAACGTTCTTAGACGAATAAGTAGCCTAATTGCTTTGGGATCTGGCGTAAGTAGAAGACGACTTTTCTTCTTAGTAATAATTAAAAAATATAGTAGAATTTGATTTGTTTCGAATTTACTACAAAAATGATATTATTAAAGAATACAACTAGGAAATGCTGCATTATAGTAATTGAATGTTCATACAATATTTATACTCCTACATAAGTTTTAAATAATGCATTTATAACATAGTGGCCTTGAATAAGATAATAGAATAAGTATGTTGCACTTTGTACACTTGCAGCATTTAAATTGTTTGGCCAAGGGCCTAATAATATTTTTTAAGATGTTTATTACGCAACAGTCGTTTTAAAATCATACAAATGTGTGGGTAGATAAATATATACATACACATAATAATATGTGTGATTAAGTTTATCTAAAAGTAGCTTTTGCCTATGACTTCGTCAAAGTTTTACAGTATTTTTAGGGTTCCGTACATCTGAAATAAAACGGACCCCTTATAGGATCCCTCGTGTGTCATCCATCGTCATTGTCCCTCGTGTGTCATCCATCCGTCACAGTCAATTATCTCCGAATCAACATTTTAATAATAAAATGTAGCCATTTTATTATTAAATATATATAACCTATAGCCTCATGAATAATGTAGCTTCCTGATAGTAAAAGAATTTTCAGAATCGGACCAGAATGTCCAGAGATGAACATCATGAAAGTAACAAACTCTTTGTCTGTATAATAATAATAATACATCTGAGTAATAATATAACTCTTTGTCTGTATAATAATAATAATACATCTGAGTAATAATATGTACCTACACCTACATATAACAGAATATATAATCCCACAAGTATTAGCCTAATGGTCCTAAGCGCGACAGCTACGCTAGAGGTCTTGGATAAAATTCCCAGGACGAGCAAAAAGTGTTATTGGGTTTTCTATGAAATTCTCAGTACCAGCTTGGAGTTAGAATTTGTGGCCTGTTAATGGCAATAGGCTCACCCCCTATAACATGGGACCTAACCATGCCGGTGAACTGTAGGTGAACATTGGTACACCTCTGCCTAACCCTTCGGGGAATTCAGGCGTGATGGTATGTGTATTATGAACAAATTCAAGTGTTAAACACAAGTATTTACATAAAATATTATCTTATTTCCAGAGTGGTACTAAGTATGCGGATACAGAGCTGGCCCGCTATTGGATGCCAGACGATATATCGCGCGAGTGTTACGAATGTGCCTCAAGGTTCAGTACTTTGCGACGAAGACACCACTGCCGTGTGTGTGGGCAGATATTCTGCTCCAGATGCTGTAGCCAACGTGTCCCAGGTAATTTAATGAAGCAATGGCCACGACGGCACGTTTGGCGCAGTGGCTGAGCGATTACCCGCTGCGCTGCGTGTCGTGGGTTCGATTTCCGTACGGAACACATTTTTGTATGGCCTACAGATAATTGTTTCGAGGCTGGCTGTTTGTGTATGTGAGTTTATATGTTTGTAAATGCACCCACGATACAAGAGAAACTCCTAGTGCAAAGCAATGTTTCTTTAAAAAGTCAAAATAAAGTAAAGACGCTCCACGCGTCGGCCACCCAGAAGAACCCAAAAACTCACATATGAACTTGACGTTTGTGCTCACGACTCGTGGCGGTTACTGTAATCAACTTCTGATTTCTGAAACGTTAATCAATCCCATCCCATCAAATTCGAGTAGAATGATTTTCATCAATCTAAAACTAACCATGGTCATGAAATTGAACCGTATTCCCTTGTTTCAGGGCACATATTCGGATGCGCTGGCGGTCTACGAGTATGCAACTATTGCTGTAATGTTGTGTTAAGTTACCTAAAGGAAAACGACATGACTGGTGAGATACCACCAGATTTAAGGACCTTACAGGAAAACTTACAGGTTTGTAAAAACACATAGCGCACTCCGAATGTAGGTACCTGTTACATGATAGTTGCTTGTTAGCTGCCCTGTAGGTCGCGTGGCGCAAGCTCGTAGGGTCCTGTGTTCGAAACCCAGGTTGGGCAAAATGTGTTATTGGGATTTGCCATTACGAATTTCTCAGTAGCAGCCTGGTGTTTGGAAGTTAGTTGTGTGGCACCTCTGGCCTCAAAAGCTGTAGAGCCGGTGGGCTCTCCCTAGATGTGTCAGATTGCCATTCCATCGAACTATAAGAGTAAGAGAAGAGATGAGGGAGTTCGCTTGTGTTGGCACAAACACCGGTGCACTACCCCTTATCTTACTATTATATACTTGTGCACTATAATCTCGCCTGCATACTTGCCTAGTCCCTATTGAGATTGGCTGCCGTGACCGGAATCAGTCGGGATAATATTATTTATATTTACTTCATGAACTCGGGACTCCAGGATCCTGGTTCTTTGAAAGGCACACGAGGAGCCAAAGCCAACTAGCAGAGGGTGTCTTAGCCGTATATATTATTACTAGCTTCTGCCAGCGACTTCTTTCGCGTGGTTTTTTTCACCCGCATCAAGTTACGTCTTTGGTTACTGCTCCTGTCCCGTGTGTCCTAGCATGATGTTAAAAAGCCTGAAGCCTTCCTCGATAAATGAACTATCCAATACAAAAATACTTTTTCAAATCAAACCAGTAGTTCCTGAGATTTGCGCGTTTAACCAACCAACCAAACAAACAAACTCTTCCGCTTTATAATATTTGTATAGATATTATGTTTGTATATAAATCCGTTTGCTCTATTTACCAGGTGAAGTTCCCCGACAACAAGTCTCAACAAGCGAGCAAGTTGCGCGACAACTTCATGTTCGCTCGGGAGCAGGAGGAGCGCTGTGAGGCGCGCACGACGCACAAGGAGGCGCTGCACGACGTGTTTAGACAGCTGTCTTTCACGCTGCCCACGCAACAACACAGGTACCGTGCAGACACTATAAGCATGGTGCTTGAGAGCTTTGTCATGCTCACATAAATGTCTCGCTGACGGTGGCGCGTGCGTTGGATCGTTCGGCTCCCTTTAAGATGGTTGAGGTAAATGGTGCTAATGCGCGCGTCATGTTCGTGAACGGGCGCTGTCAGTTGGGATTGGTCATCTCTTAACTGCTATGGCTTACATCTTTAGTAGGTACTATTTATTTTATTTTTTTTTTGTTGTATTGTTTTATATACATCTTCATTGTTTTCACATATAGAAGCAACAAGAATATTGTAACCAAGATTTTGTAAAAACCAAATTGAAAGAAAAGAGTGTCCATGGAGTTTCTTGCTCGTTCTTCTCCATAGAGACCTACGTTCTGGAACGAGCAACTAGCTTCAACTTTTAAATGTAACTTCTTGACAATTCTAAAGTGCCTGTAAATGGTCTAATTGAAATAAATGCTTTGACTTTGACTTGACTTTGACTTTGACAAGGCCTGTTACAACCGAGAACATTGGTTGTTGGTCAATTTTTAACCTTATTACTAAGGGTGTAACGCTGAAAAGAGGTTTACTGCCATAGCAATTTTATAACTAATGTAACATAATGGTTAGTTGTTCATATAATGAGCATGTGAAGAGGAGAGATGAGACGCACGTGACCAAAAGAGTTATGGATATGAATGTGGATGGACGGAGGGGAAGAGGGAGGCCGAAGAAAAGATGGATGGATTGCGTGAAGAATGATATGAAAGAGAAGGGAGTCAGCGATAGCATGACCGTTGACAGGACGGCATGGAAGAAGAAAACGTGTTGCGCCGACCCCAAATACCATAGGTTAAGGGCAGGAAGATGATGATGATGATGATGGATTCATTGTAATTTTTTTGACTTCTAAAGCACATTTTCAAGTGTTATAATGTGCCGGGGCTGCGGGTTGTTCGCAAGAGATACCGCGCCCCCGGAACGCAAAGGGCACAAGAAGGAACATGGGTGGGTTTTAGTCAGTAAAAGTCTGACACTCCCTCCCGCCCCGCCCAGGGCGGGAGAAGTTATTTGATGATTTCCCACCCACCAAAAAAAAAAAAAAAAGTGTTATAATGTAATTAAATACATTTAAAACAAACGATTTAAAACTAAGTTTTTCTCAGCGCTATTAGGAACACGGTCCAAGCTTACTTACTGGTCTTAATCTTTTTCTATTAATTTCAGGTATCGCCTTGTCCGTTACAATGGCGTCTGGCGCGGCTGTGACATTCTTCAGTGGGTTATAGATAACACCAATAATAAGACAAGGTAACAAGCGCCACTGATATACAATCATAACTTGGATGGTTAGAAAAGAATATAGGAAAATACATCTATGTCTTACAAGACATAAGATGTGTTTTCCTGTGTCCTATCTTTTGACTGAAAGTCCATATTTGATGGTTTTAATAAAAATCCTAAACTCGGCCGGCTCGTTAAAGCTCATGCTGTTTCTGTCACTTTGACGTGTGGTGCAGTGACAGAAAGACTTCTAAGACGCTTTCAAGTGTTGTTTAAGAATTTGGTTGTAACTTTAGTGTTTTTTTTCAGAGCGCAAGCAACCTTGGTTTGTCAAAATCTTCTAAGCGCGGGGTATATGGAGAGTATGACAGAACTGCCCCAGTTCGCAGACTATGCGCTCTACAAGCCCATAGTTCTACCACCACGAGTTGCAGAAGAAGACGACTCACGTAAGTAGATATTATGACGTTGAATAACGACAGCGTGATTGTGTTCCACGCACGCCTCAAAGAGATGTCAGCAAGTGGAGGGGCTAGTCAGGGCCGATGCCTGCCAGGGCTGCGGGTTGTTCGAAAGAAATACCGCGCGCCCGGAATGCAAAGGGCACAAGAAGGAACATGGATGGGTTTTAGTCAGTGAAAGTCTGACACACCCTCCAAGAGCGGGGGAAGTCATTAGATGATTTCCCATCCGAAAAAAAAGCAGTAAGATCTAGGCTTTCAATAATAATAATATAGTATCTTGACTTGTTGTCGACATGTGGGATGTGAGTACAGAAATTATTGTGCCAATAGTCGTGACGGCCAATGGCGTAATATCCAAGAGCCTCGACCATCACCTCGGGAGGCTCTCGTTGGGCAGTTGGATCAAAGGCTTGATTCAGAAAACGGTACTCCTAGACACGGCGCGTATTGTTTGGAGATTCCTTTTTCAAGAGCCCTGACCACCGGTAGCTTGGACCCTGTTCCTGATACCAGTGGGCTACTATTTTTTTTTATATTTAAATGTTTTTATTTTGATATTAATATTTAACAACGTGTATAATACGTAAAGTTAATAAATGCATGACTGAGAATAATAAAACCAGCCTATTATTATCCCACTGCAGGGCAAAGACCACCATGGTCTATATTTCTGTACTAATACATATTACATACTGCCCGCGACGTCGTTCGCGTGGTTTCTATCACCAGTGTTCAGTTACGCCTTTGGTTACTCCTCCGCTCCCGTAGGTCGAAGCGTGATGTTATATAGCCTATGTTACTCAGGAATAATGTAGCTATCTATTGGTGATAAAATGGTTTAGTAGTTTCGGAGGAGAGGAAATATTGTTTTGTTTGTTTGTAACGAATAGGTCGTTACAAACAAACAAAACAATCTTACCTCTTTATAATATTGGTATAGAGTATAGATAAAAATAGACTACAATCGAAACTATAACATTACACTTTCGTAAAATGTAAGAAGACAGAAAATCTTAACATAAAATAAAAGAGTTAGGAGAATCCAACAAGCAGTGTTATCGCAATCAACGATTTCTGCCAGACAATTTAAGGGTGGACCGAATTTGTACGTGTGAATGAGGTTATAAAACAGATTTACGGCTCTCTCTTTCCCTCACATTTTTTTATCAATAAAATGAAAAAAATGTTAAAATCGGCCCAGTAGTTTCGGAGCCTATTCGGTACAAACAAACAAACAAAAAATCTTTCCACTTTAAAAAAATAGTACAGATAAAGGAATCTCTGGAAGCTTTGTTCTGATTACAAAAAATCAGCGACAGTGCCCCACCAGGGTTCTTTACTTTACTTTAGCGCAATAATCAATACTCAATTATTTATTGCGTTCCATAATGTACATAAATGGTCTTAAAACTGTAAAGATACTAGCTTCTGCTGGCGACTTCGCACCTATTGGTCGTAGCGTGATGTAATTCTGAATGTCATAGGCTATTTTTTATTGTATTCTCGACAAGCGGGTGAAGTCGGGGGCAGAAGCTAGTTAATAGTATATAGAATAAGATATTTCTCAGGAACTAATAAATATACACATTTGTTCATAGCGGAGGAATCAACCCGATTGGTTGAGAGCGTATCTTCCTACTGCTTGGATCTCAACCTAGGTCAGAATTCCGCAAGGATGATCAAAACACCTAAACCAGGTATTCATGCAATAATATACCTTAGCGTCTATTAAATAAGAGCTAAATTCGGTTGGATGTAAAATCTTCTTTTGTTTTAGAGAAGAAAATGTCGTCGTCTAGTGAAGAGGAGGCTCCTGTATTAGAACAAAATGAAGGTTAGTATTTCTTTAATTTTACATCTAAATAATATGGTAGAGACTACACACTACTACACAACTTCACAAAGAAAGCAGTTTGAAAGTAATCAAAATTAATTATTATTAATTAATTGGCAGTTAATCTTAGCCCTGAAAACCCGATTAACTTTTAAATAACTATAAAATTGGATTTTTAGTTGCTTTGAAATGAATAAATAGTTAATGAATTGACATGACAAAAAAGTGACGTCATGGTTTAGTATTTTCGTACAAAATCTATGGGAAAATTGCGTTTTGACAGCTCATAAAAAGTACGTCAATTGATTAGTGGTGTCATCTACCCAATTCATATTCATCATCATCATCATCATCGCCACCACCATGACCATCACCGGCATCATCATCACCACCATCATCATAACCATCATCGTTATCATGATCATAATCATCGTCATCATCATAATCATTGTCATAACCATCATCGTTATCATCATCACCATCATCGTGATATTCATCATAATCATAATTATCGTCATCATCATCATAATCATCGCCATAACCATCATCGTCATCATCATAATCATCGTTATAACCATCATCGTTATCATCATCATCATCATCATCGTCGTGATCATCATCGTCATCATGATCATCATTATTATCGCCATCATAACCATCATCGTCATCATCATAATCATCGTTATAACCATCATCGTCATCATCATCATCATCATCATCGTCGTGATCATCATCGTCATCATGATCATCATTATTATCGCCATCATAACCATCATCGTCATCATCATAATCATCGTTATAACCATCATCGT
Source organism: Caradrina kadenii (assembly GCA_947462355.1). NCBI lineage: Eukaryota > Metazoa > Arthropoda > Insecta > Lepidoptera > Noctuidae > Caradrina > Caradrina kadenii. The sequence goes on along the minus strand of OX381687.1, from coordinate 13,084,555 downwards.
TATCATCATCATCATCATCGTGATAGTCATCATAATCATAATTATCGTCATCATCATCATAATCATCGCCATAACCATCATCGTGATCATCATGATCGTCGTGATCATCATCGTCATCATGATCATCATTATTATCGCCATCATAATCATCATCACCAACATCATTTTCATCACCATCGTCACCACCATCACCGGAATCGTCATCACCATCATCATCATCAGCCTGTAGCCGTCCACTGCTGAATAAAAATTGCATGTCATCAATAATAAAAAAAACGATGTCCAATCAGCGCCAACGGAGGCTCGGCACATGTGCAAGGCGATCGTGGAGTCGGGCTCCGAGCACCTGCGCCTGCTGCTGCGCCAGTGCCTCGCGCGCCACGCGCTGGCGGCGGCGTGGCTACACGTGCTGTACCCGCTGTGTCTACGCGCCGCCGACTCCATCGTGCTGGGTACGTGCCCTTACGTGCCCCGACACCCACGGAGCACCAGACTGCAAACCCAAAATCTAATCATTATTCAAACTCTTCACTGACTAACTGTTGACTGGTAGAGAATGCATAAGGCACTAAGGCTGCCTGTCCACAGAAGCTGTCCGCTTTTGTTATATACAGTTTAAATTAAATATTTATTTATTTATGAGAGTCCCCATTTCATATGAAAGCCCTTAAAGTGTACTTCATTTGATTTTTTGCAAATTATTTACATTCAAAGCGAAAATGGCTTTTTTTTTCCAAAAATGGGCCCCTCTTTCATTCATAAATGCCCATAGTCCTTTGTAATGTTGATCAGATGTAAACAGCAACGATATTGATGTGCGGAACTACGTGCAAGTGAAGAAGGTGCCAGGCGGCTCCATGCGCGACAGCTGCGTCGTGCAAGGAGTTGTGCTCACTAAGAACGTCGCACACAGGTAGGTAACATGACATACAAACTGCTGCTACAATGCCCAACAGCCGTGACTTTACACTCTGTTGCTCATACAGTAAAAATAAATAATGTTTGTTTAAAAAAGGTATATTTTTTTAAACCCAGAGGCATGCCGCAACAGATATCGAACCCCACGATATTACTTCTAGACTGTTCTATCGCGTATCAGCGGGTTGAGGGCAAACTGACTTCGCTGGAGCCTGTATTGTTGCAGGTTGGTGCGAAAAATTTTGTTTTTTTAATATATATGTATGAAAATCAATTTCCGTGCGTTAGTCTTTTAATAAGTCATAAACGACTCATCCGATTTGAATATAATTTTTTTGTTTAATTCTTCAAAAAAAAATGATGAAATTGCCGGCAGAGGTAAGTGCCTAATAAATGCAGAATATTTAAAAAATAAAATGCTGAAGCGTTTAAAATACAAACAAGGACAACAACCCCGTAGGAGCGCGAGTACCTGGTGCGGTGCGCGGCGCGCATCGCGGCGCTGCGGCCGCGCGTGGTGCTGCTGCGCGGCGCGGCGGCGCGCGGCGTGCAGGACGCGCTGCGGCGCGCCGGCGTGGCGCTGGCGCAGCACGTGCGCGCGCGCGCGCTGGCCCGCGCCGCCCGCGCCGCGCGCGCCGACCTGCTGGCGTCCGTGGACGCGCGCGTCGGCATGCCGCGCCTCGGCACCTGCGCCAACTTCTACGTCAAGAACTGTCAGTACTCTAGCTTTGACGATAAGCTTTCACTAAATTCTCCACCGTTTCCGTTCAAAATAAAAAAATAATAAAAAAATTAAAATAAATGTGGAGTACAGAATCAACTCGTACTAAAATAAAAGAGCTACAAAGTTAACGCAAAGACATACGATTTCATCTTGATTCAATAAATAATAAAATACTCTTTTTTTGTACACCATAAGAACTAGAACAAAATTTAAACAAATATTACTTTGAAACGTAAATATTTAGAAAATATAAAAGCTTTTTTATACCTTGCCTGCCATTCGTCAATTAACAATAAGATTTACGAAATTCAACGTTAACACAACTGGTTCCATCAACAGATTCCAGCAAAACATTGATGGTACTGGAAGGTTGTGCGGAACCAAACCTCGCATGCTGCATATTACTACGAGGGGCATCCCTACAAGAGTTAGTCAAAGTAAAAAAAGTTGTAAAATTCATGCTCCTAGCGTGTTACAACTGGAAACTAGAGAAAGCATTCCTAGGAGACATCGAAGCGATCCTCCCTGAACCGGGAGTGACGTTTGACGACGACCTGAACGAAAATGACGCACCGAAAGATGAAGCTATAAAACAAGATGTTACAAATAATGATACTCAAAAAAATGTAGACGAAAAAGATGTTGAAAATCGCAAAGATTCTTCTAACGAGGAATCAAGGAAGAGTAATGAAACTGATAGCAATGAGTCTTCAAGATCTGACACCATATTTACGAACTCAAATGTTAAGGAAACAGCTAAAAGTGAGGATAACAATGCTTCTTCCACTAAAAAAAACAGTACTGAAGAAAAGAAAAATGACGCAAATCATAAGAATTCGTTTGAAGATGACCCTTTACAAAATTCAAAGGCGTTTGCTCGTAAAGCAGATAGTGATAAAACTCTAAGCTGTGGCGTTCCTATCAGGGATTTTAGTGATCCATTGCGCGCTACCTTGTCTGTTGATGACGATGTTTTCCTACCGAAAGAGGAAGCTAAGCTGAAAGCAGACCCGCATACTGATCGGTAAGTCGTTTTTAGATTTTTTTCTAAATATTATGATACGATGTGAGACTGAAATAATTATCTTGGCGACTGGTAAGTTTCTTACTTTACATACATACATAAACTCACTCATTTTTCCCATGGGGGTAGGCAGAAACCACAGAACGCCACTTGCTTACTATCCTTACATACTCCTTTCGCCTCGTCCACGTTTATACATCTGGTCATACAAGTTACGAGTACTGCGCACCCGACCTTCCTAATAAACCTCACCAATAATGTCAGGGTAGGTCCTCCTAGGGCGTCCTCCCCGGCGTTGCCACTCACAGCTTCCATATAAATTCCTTTTGTTAATCGCCTTTCACTCATCCTCTCAACATGACCGTACCATCTAAGCATACTCTTTTCAACCTTTGTCACTACATCCTCTTTTACTCCGCAACGTTCTCGTATAATTTCATTGTTACTCTATCTCGCAAGTACTACTGAGCGGATTTTGATTAAACTATACAGTAATATAGCTTGATGTGCATGCTATATAATAAATAGACTATTCAAGACTAAATGCGAAAGTGACTCTGTCTATCTGTTACGCTTTCACGACTAAACCACTGAACCAATTTTGATGAAATTTGGTACGGGGCAAGTTTAAGCCTCAAGTAAGGATATAGGCTACTTTTTATTCCGGGAATTCGTCTGCGTCCGCTTTGACCGACATTTACGTAAACGAAGTGGCGAGCAGAAGCTAGTAATTTAAAGAGTAACAAACATCCATCCAACTATTCATTCATCCGTCCCCCCTCACAAACTTTCGCATTTATAATTTCCTTTAATTTTCATCGCTTTCCCATCACGAGATTGTGTCAATGTTCAAACAAAATTATTCAAGCCCTTAGCCCTACCCCAACCATAATCGCTTGACAGCTTCCTTCTTTGTTTGCCTAGATGGTCAACAGACGACGTGGTGCTGTCCATGTCCCCGAACGTGGTGATCCCGGCGCCCTACCTAGAGACGGAGGCGGGGCGGCGCTGTGCGCTGCGCGGGCAGTTCCCCGCGCCGCTCCTGGCCGCGCCCGCCCCGCCCCCGCACACCCCGCGCGCGCCCCGTCACTCCGCACGCGCTGCGCACACGCATCCCGAGCTTAAGGTATCTACAATTAATTCAAGGATCCGATTGGTTGTGCTGCGATTCGAACACTTTTGACTGCTCCGTTGGGCTTGTGGTCGGGACGCGACTATTGAACATTGGGTCCTGGGTTCGATTCCTACGTCTGGTAAAGTGTTATTAAGTTTTTTCATAAAGAATTTCTCGGTAGCAGTTTGGTGTGAGACCCTCGTATCTCGCAGTGCGCACTTGTCGCCGTTGATCCTGCGCCTGCGCCGAGAAAGGAAGAGCACCTGTGTTTGCGCACACACTTGTAATTAAGAGTTTACTCTCTCAGGAACTGCATCCATTTGCAAAGATGGCTATTTCCACGCCTGCCGACGACCCGGCACTCAAAGCGGCGCTTGCTCACTATAGAGCCACCGGTGGCCGGCTCGTTAACGACAAACATAAACGTAAGTTGATATTTTTTACCTACATTTTACTACCTCACAAATTTACAAGCGAAATTCAAGTCCAAACCTTCGTAATAGTAACAGACAATTTACCAACAATTAATAGTAATATCAGTCTACTGGTCCCAATGCAAGGCAAAGGCTTCTACTCATACAGAGAAAGCACAAGCATTGATCACCGCGCTTACTCAAGGCGGATTGGCGATTTGGAACTTATATTAATTATTAAGATTTTCTCACGATGCTGTCACCCGCGAAAAAAACTATTTATTTAATTCAAAGTCAAAGTTAAATCATTTATTTCAATTAGACCATTAAAAGGCACTTTTGAACGTCAATTACATGTTAAAAATATTGAATCTAGTTGCCCATTCCAAAAGGCAACGAACTAAATAGCTAAATGAATGGCTTATTTCACCCGCATTAAGTTACGTCTTTGGTTACTGCTCCGCACCCGTGTGTCGTAGCGTGATGTTATATAACCTATGTTACTCAGGAATAATGTAGCTATCTATTAGTGAAAAAATGATTAAAATCGGTCCAGTAGTTTCGGAGCCTATTCGATACAAACAAACAAACATACATAATAAACTTTTCCTCTTTATAATATTAGTGTAGAAGTATAGTTTAATTCGTGTTGCAAATAACTAGCTTTGTATCGTCCTTGAATATGGGGAGAATGCAGAACTGCACATTTTATAAAGTAAGTAAATTTCAGCTCAATGTCCGATGTACAAGCCGTCTGTCGTGAAAAAGCCGAAGGAGCCCGAAGTGGACCCGAATGAGAAGCCGAATGACAACGAACCGCTCGACCCCCTGGCGCCGGAGAACCATCAGCAGCTGAGTCTTTTGTTGTACAGCTACAGCAACAAGTCCGCTAATGTTCCCGACTTCTGCGTCAACCCATGGTTAGTATTCATGGGAAGCTTATCTTACTACTGCGAAAGTTTGGAAGTATGGATATTAGCGCAAGAGCGGCCTACCACTCATACTTTTCATACAAACGCTCGTACGTGATTATTTCGTTGTAATAAATATATGTATATACATATATACTTGAATTTTTTGAGCGAATAGGTACCTTGTGCACTATATCTAGGTATCTATGCAAGCAGAAAATAAAAAAATTAAGAAATCAATTCAGTATACGCCTCCAAAAATCTGCTGTTTTGCACAATTTTTCCCTAAACTTTGGCAGTTCATAATTTCTCATAAATTGTCTAAGTAATTGTAACATCATAAGGATAGAAACCTTGCACATGGTACGGAGGTTCTTAATGCCATACATATATTTATTTCACAAACTTGTAAGGTACCGTCGTACCGAACTGCCTCGTTAGCCTAGTGGTCCTAAGTGCGACTGCTTTTTTTTTTTTTTGGGGGGTGGGAAATAATCAAATAACTTCTCCCGCCCTGGGCAGGGTGGGAGGGAGTGTCAGACTTTTACTGACTATAACCCACCCATGTTCCTTCTTGTGCCCTTTGTGTTCCGGGGGCGCGGTATCTCTTACGAACAACCCGCAGCCAAGTGCAACTGCTACGCTAGAGATCTTGGGTTCGATTCCCAGGTCAAGCAAAAAGTGTTATTGGGTTTTTCTATGAAATTCTCAGTAGCAGCTCGGAGTTAGGATTTGTGCCCGGTTAATGGCAATAGGCTCGCCTCCTATTACATGGGACCTAAACATACCGGCGTGTGTGTGTGGGTGTATATTGGTACACCTCTGCCTAACCCCCTCGGGGAATACAGGCGTGATGATATGTTGTAAGGTTTATTTAAAAACATGTATTTCCTGTAACAAGTTTTATGAAATGTTTGAACACTATTTGATGAAACAACATGCTTTTACCATGCTCGCGTTGACGATAGAGGGACTAAACGGATCTGGGTGAAATTTGGCACAGAGATAGATTAGATAGAGCTCCTTGAGAAGGTGCTCGTCCGGGATAGTACTCTGCCACCATATGACACCTATTTCTGCCTCAAAGCAGTGTTGCTATGTATATACATGTGCCTGTAATTACAGCGGCACCCATATGGGTGCCGCTGTAATTACAGGCACATGACACATTTCAACTTTGACTCTGAGATGGCAACGCATTTGCAAGGCCTCTGGTATTGCAGATGTCTATAGGCAGCGGTGACCACTTAACATCAGATGGGCCGCTGGCGTCGGCTTGTTAGTCTTTTAATGACTTAAGAAAAAACCAATCATCCGGGGAATAAACTTGATCTTATGTTAAAAATTACCGTTTTTAAATGTCACCCTCTAGGATAGTGACGATGGAAATGTATGGTCGTCATGACATATCTTTGGGCGCGTTTCTGGAGAAGTACTGCTTCAACGGAGACTACAAGTGTACCTCGCCGAACTGTAACGTGCCTATGAACCAGCATGTACGGAGGTACGTAAATTGACTGGTCCGCAGCCTATGTGGTATTGAAAAAAAAATGAGGTGTGACTGTGGGACACGGCCGTGTGTTGTGGTGTGGGTAGATGACACCATTTAACAACAATTCCAAGACACAACTTCAAAAAAATTACAGTTTATTTTAGCCGTGCAGTTTTTTTTTTGGGCAGTAGCCCACCAAATGCAACACCCGTCTGGTCGGGGGATCCTCCCTTTTCTATGGGGGATGAGAGACTTTACACCCTGTTTCTCATTCCTCGAAAAGTGTTATTGGGTTTTTCTATGAAAATCTCACTAGCAGCTCGGATTTAGAATTGTGCCCGGTTAATGGCAATAGGCTCGCCCCCCATGACATGGGACCTAACAATACCGGCGAACTGTGGGTGTACATTGGTACACCTCTGCCTAACCGTTCGGGGAATACAGGCTGGATGGTATGTTATATTTTAGCCCTGAAAACCCGATGAATTTTTAAATAACTATAAAATTCGATTTGTAGTTGCTTTGAAATCAATTAATAGTTAGTGAATTGAGATGTCAAACAAGTCATCATCATGTATTGTCGTACTAAATCTATGGAGGAATCGCGTTTTGACAGCTCATAAAAAGTATGTCAATTGATTAGTGGTGTCATCTACCCAATTCTCTCCGAGTTAAAAGCTATACTAAAAAGAAATCTCGATACGCAGCAAAATTAGCTCAAAATGGCGTCGCTTCCCTCTTCACCCCGCGCGATATATGTCCGTCCTTACATAGCGTAATAAATTCTTTGATTCTTTGGCTATCCAGTGGCGTAATTAAATTTTGGATAGCAATGATAGATATGAAGCTGCAACACTAAACTGTATCCCCCGATTTTGTTATCTTTTTTTTTTTTTTTTTAAAACGTTGCTCCACACTAGGAATTTCTCCTGTATCGTGGGTGCGTTTACAAACATATAAACTCACATACACAAACAGCCAGACCCGAAAAAACTATCTGTAGGCAATACAAATATTTGTTCCGTGCGGGAATCTAACCCGCGACACGCAGCGCAGCAGCCAATCGCTCAGCCACTGCGCCAACCGTGCCGTCAATCATATATATTTTATAAATAAACTATTATTATATTGTTATTTCATTAGTTTTTTTGAATTGCCTCCTTATGGAAGCAATTTCAAAGACGTATTCACGTCAAAACAAACCAATAATTCATACAGGAAAAAAAAAACATTTTTGTGTGCTCCATAGCTGCTCTAAGTAGGCCCATCTTATTTTCACACCTTGTGTTCACACTTAGGTTCGTACACGGAGACGTGTGCATCACTATAACGTGCAACACTATCGGACACAGCAACGTCGACAAGGCTAAGGAGGAACAGAGCAAACAGGTGAACACACGGCTTGAATATTAAATGTGTTTGTTAAAGAACAGGGGGGTTATCTAATTTCAGTGTAAATTTGTCAGAAATGCTTCTAATTTATCTACATTTTGTGATATTGCAAGTCGTTGTGATGAGATTGCTACTATTTTTTGAACTAATTGGCCTTATTTAATCAAAAGTGTTTCATAATTCGCCTATTTATTCCGTGAGTGTACATTCAGCTTGACCTTATAGTCAACACTGCGGCCATCCTTCTGACTGGCCAAATTGTTTTTGAGAGAGCAAAGCAAGACGTGACATTTGCATGTGTAGGTAATGTTCTGGTCGCGCTGCGAGTCGTGCGGCGGCAGCGGCGCGGCGCGGCGCGTGTCGCGCGCGGCGCTGTGCATGTCGCTCGCCACGTACCTGCGCGCGCGCGCCGCCGCGCCGCGCTACGTGCGCGCCGGCCACTGTGCGCACGCGCTGCACGCGCACGCTCACGCCTTCGTGCACCATCTCACCACCGCATGCTTCAGGTAACACGCTCTGTCACATACGTGTGGCAGGCGGAGATAATTACATTTTGAAAACAGATATTTAATAGTAGATATTATTTTTATTATTAGTAGATATTTAAATAGTAGTATTTTTTTAAACATATCTAGAATTTTAGAATAACATTATATAATTCACCCAAATTATAGGTGAACTTCCATATAAGATGACATGTTTTAGGTAAGTAATGCAAAACATACCAATATTAATAAAAATTCTACCTCGTTAGTCTAGTGGTCCTAAGCGCGACTGTTAAGTACGCTAAAGGTTTTGGGTTCGATTTCCAGGTACAGCAAAAAGTGTTATTGGATTTTTCTATGAAACGCGAGCTCGGAGTTAAGATTTATGCCCAGTTAATGGCAAAAGACTCGCCCCCTATTACATGAGACCTCAACATACCGGCAAACTGTAGGGGTACATTGGTACACCTCTGCCTAACCCTTCGGGTAATACAGGTGCGATGGTTGGTATGTATGTATTAATTTAAAAACGTCAATACCACAGGTATAGCAAGATAACGCCGTACGAGATCCAACTGCCTCCCGACATGATATCTATAAACTACGACACCAAACAGATGCGGGACTCACTCATCTCTCAGCTCAACGAACTGGTACAAAAAGGTAACAACCTAATAGTTATGCCAAAACAAACCAATCCACAATTTTTCACTTTATTGCGTCAAACTAATCTATTATTCCAAAGCATATTTCTACGGGTCTACCTATAAACAAGTAAAATTAATTGACACCTGGACAATAAATAACAAATACTTGCTTATTTTTGTAGTTTTTCTTTTAACTGTGTAACTGCCCCGTTGGTCTCGTGGTCGCAAGCGCGACTGATCAGGATGGGGTCCTGGGTTCGATTCCCAGGTCGAGCAAAGTGTTATTGGGATTTTCCATTAGAAATTTCTCAGTAGCAACTCGGAGTTAGGATTTGTGCCCGGTTAATGGGAATAGGCTCGCCCCCTATTACATGGGACCTAAAACATGCCGGCGAACTGTGGGTGTACATTGGTACACCTCTGCCTAACCCTTCGGGGAATACAGGCGTGATGGTATGTATGTATGGTTTTTTTTTATTTGTTTGTTTAAACCCGCTAATCTCATAAACGACCAGTCGGATTGTTTTTTTTTTAGTGTATAATAGCCAGGGTCATGAGGCTGTATATATAACATCATACTACGACCCACAAGAGCAGAGCAGTAACCAAAAAAGGAGACGTAACATAACGCGGGTGAACAAAAACACGCGAACAAAGTCGCTGGCGGAAGCTAGTGTAACACATTTGTCACGAGGTGGACTGATGACCTGGTGAAGGTGGCGAGAAACCGCTACATGCGGGCAGCGCAGGACCGGTCAATGTGGCGATCTGTAGCGATGCCTATGTCCAGCAGTGGACATCGTTCAGCTGTTATGATGATGATTTTTTTTTTTTTTCCTTCCAACTATCATTACAGGCCGAAACCTGATGTGACAGTGTAGTTATCAACTAATGCTTAAAGTAATCTGATGATGACGATGATTTGTCAGGTCACGAGACGTTCAGCGGCCTGTCAGAGAGCGATGCTGAGAAAGACTACCAGGCCTTCAAACTACATATGGAGCAAATACACCTCGCGCTCACATCCGCTAGTCTACATGAGAACAACACTACTGCTGGTAAAGAAATGTATACCTTATCGTATTTGTAATAGAGAATAAAATTGCTTAAATATGTTTACCACACATTTATTAGTTTTTAAACTTTTTTTTTTAAGTCCCTATTATATAATGATGATTGTCCCAGCCGTGGTGCGCAGTTTGTGGAGCGTCTCCGATCGTATCATCTCGGGGGAGAAGATGCTGCGAGACGCGCAAGACAAGTGGTCCAGTCCTCCGGCTAAGAGCAAGCCTCAGCCGGAAAATGCTGGTGAGCCGTCACTTATAAATAAACATATTAAAATCTCCCTCCACACTCCACCCTCCAGGATGGGGTTGAATAAAACACGTTTGACATTATGTTGAAATATAAAAATAGTCGATGTTAAAAAACACCAAAACCGTGAAAGAATACTTTTTTTAAATCTCTGTTCATGCCAGCGCGTAAGGTATAGTGGCCGCCACGAGTCGTGAGCACAAGCGTCAAGTTAATTATTGCGTTATTTTCTGGGTTCTTGGGTCGCCGACGGTGCACGCGATCGGTCCGTCAGTCGAATTGATCGCGTGCAGCGTCAGCGACCCTAAAAACCCAGGAAGGAACCCGAAAAGCCAAAAATTAACTTGACGCTTGTGCTCACGACTCGTGGCGGCTACTTTAACGCACGCAAAACATGCTTACGGGTGCATGTCTGATGTACAGTCGTGGGAGTATTGAAAGTTTACGTTTGTTTTCTATTTTTATGTCGTTGTATGGCAAATAACCCCACGGCGCTGGTCACCGCTGCCTATAGACATCTGCAATACCAGAGCCCTCCCAGAGACAAAGTTGAAATGTCTCATGTGCCTGTTACATCGGCACCCATACCCTTTAAGCCGAAACACAACAACGCGGCAGAAATAGGTATGGTGGTACGGATGAGCCCCTTCCCAAAGGGCTCTTCTACCACTAGGTTACTAAAAACCCTATAACACTTTGCCCAACCTGAGAATCAGACTCAGGACTTCACGGTCAGCAGTAGCGCTTGCGACTAACGGTACAATTACATTTCTAATACTTATTGTTTTTTTTTTTATTTCAGTTGAAGAGAAATCAGATTTGGATGATTCTTCAGGCGATGATGGCGCTAAAGACAACTCAGGTATTAAATTTATTACAAACTTATTATTTTTGGAACGAAATACCTTAACACAGCTTGTGGTAGGAGTTAACTGGCAGAAATGATCACATTGCCAGCGATTTCCCGCGACCTTTACCAGATCATACTTTGAAATATCGGAAAAACTATCAGCTACTCTATAAAATTATGTTTATTTATTTATTTATTAAAGCTTTATGCACAAATGTAAAATAAAATACACCGCACAAAGGCGGACTTAATTACATTTCCTACCAGTCTACCTTAGGGTGATGCAGAGACAAACATAGTAGGTGCAAGGAAGAGGAACTAAAAATTTCCAAGAATAAAATATAATAATATACAAAGTTGAGAGAGATCAAAATAAAGGTGGAGAAATATAACAAATCCTAATATAATAATCCTATTGTCGCAGTTTCCGAGTTATTTGCATACGAAAACAGCCACGGATAATTTTATTTTTGTTTTCAGGTACAACATACGTGTTCTCCGCAGAGAATAACAAGGAAGCAGAGAAGGAACACACAGGTACAAAATAAAAATAATTTATATTCATTTTTTTACGTAGGACTTTTTTGCATTACCGAAACAATACTTCAAAATCCACACAAAGTATATTAATAACTAGTAAACTGCCCCGGCTTCACACGCATGCAAAGTTTCGACATATTTGGTGGAATTTCCAACAAGGACTCACACTAGGAATTTCTTTTGTGTCGTTGGTGCGTTTACAAACATATAGACGCGCATACACAAACAATAAATTGATCTAATTGCACTGAACTTTTCATATTAACCATAAGTGACTTGATTGACTTTTTTGTGCACTGCAAAGGAGTGGACCTCTACCTGCGTCTGTATTTCCGAACGCATTCATCCCTAATCCCTTCAAAGTTAGAGTGAACAGGCTTCTTCTGGATAAGCTCACTCCATCATCGACTTTGCTTCTGTCCTAAACATACCGGCGAACTGTGGGTGTACATTGGTACACTCTCACAACTCTGCCTAACACTTCGAGGATTACAGGCGTGATGGTATGATGGTACCTCAGACCTAGACTGGAGTCACGAGCTAACCCATCTCGAAAAAAAAAGTATTTTGGCCTCAATCTGATCACAAAGTTAAGTTTATTTTAAAATAATTACATCGTTCTATTTTCTAGGCACAGAGGAAGACGAAGAGAAAGGTGATAAGAAGACAGTTCGCCAGATATTATCGCATCTGCTGTCTAACAACCAGCCGGCCAACCAGGTAAATGGAACCTTAAATGATGGATCCTTTTTTTCCTTTGTATTGTTTTGAGGTGGAATAACCAAATGGGTCTTCCCCGCTTTATGGTGGGCGGAGGGGTCTATCAGAGTCTTACTGTCTGAAACAGAGCAGTGCCGGTTCGCCTCTGCGGGTCTCGTCAGGCCAGGAGGAGGTGTTTGACTACTACCTTAATGCCAAAGAGGAGCGAATTAGGCTAGACTTTTAAATGACAAAACAATAATTATACAATGCGGGCGTGTTAGGTAGCAAGTGAGTGTTTGCATTGTTGCAGAGTGGCATGGTGCTGCTGGGCGGCGAGGTGCCGGTGGTGGTGCTGGCGGGCGAGCTGGGCTCCGTCATCGCCGCCACGCTCGCCTGCGCCACCTACCGCCGCACCCGCCAGCGACACGGGTGCGACACACCACCCCTTTCAAAAAAAATTTTTTTTTTCAGCCCTGAAAACCCGATTAATTTATTAGATATTTATTTGTTGTGGAACATCTATATCCGCACGTAGAACCGATTGATGGTGTGGCGACGCATGCCGTGGCGTCGCGTCGCCATGCGCAAGCGACTGTGCGATTCTGATGTTTCACATCTGCCAGGCCTCCGGTGACGACTCACAATTTTTGATGTGTTTTTAATTACTTTGAAATCAATACATAGTTGGTCAATTGAGTTGTCAAATAAGTGACGAGACAGTTTGCTATTGTCATACAAAATGTATGAGGGAATCGCGTTTTGGCAGCTCATAAAACGCGTAGTCGTAGATTGATGGTATCCACTACCCAATTGACTATCATTTGTCCGCAATTTCCTCCTTGGAATGGCGGTTATCGTGAATGGAAACAATCCGCCAATTAAGTGTCCTTGTACAGATCTCACGAGTGGTGGTGCTGTGATAAGATAACAAGCAAACAGACAGAGTTACAGCATTTATAATATAATGTTAAAATATGATTTCTGTAGCACTCATCCGGAACAGGAAGAGAATGAGAACACAAACTCAACGGGAAGGGACAAGACGGACGGGGACAAGGCCAAGCTAGCCAAGTCCAATGACCACGTGGAAGTACTGCTTAAGGTATGAATTGTGTGTGTGTGGGAGTGACAGGGGAGGGAAGGGGAAGACTTCTCTGTTCTCTTCAGTGTGATAAGTGTGAGGTTTTTCGATTCACGTGCGATTGCGAGCGCGTTTGAATTTCGTTTGAGAAATTAGGTTTCTCCTAGTGGCCACCAGGTGGCGCTATAGCAATCGAACGTGAGTGAAAAAAGTTACCCTTAGCACCCTGAGCACGAAGTTGAGAGAATATCTCATCACATTTTAAACTTAAACGCTAATTCGCCTGGCTCGAGCTATCCTCAGCGCTTTCCTGGCGGTCTCCACTGTTGATTCTAGCTTTCAAGACTTGCAGTGGATGGGAATAATGTAGCGGGCTTGTTCCACAAAAATAAACGCTAATTATAACTAAGCCGTTTCGTGCCTCAGAAAGCACGTAAAGCAGTAGATCCTGGCTGACATTTGTAGTCAGAGGTCCGATAGTCTGGCGACCAGTAATACCAAGAGGTATCGTGTTGCCCAGTAACTGGATTGTGGAGGTCAGATAGGCAGTCGCTCCATCTCAACTGCATCAGTTTATATCAAAAGTCTATGGGATAGACATTTGGAGGTATGAGAAACAGGGTGTAAAGTCTCTCATCCTCCGTAGAAAAGGGAGGATCCTCCGACCAGACAGGTGTTGTTCTGGTGGGCTACTGCCCGACGGTTGTTGTCGGGATTCTTGTATATGTGCTAATCGTCGCGGCGAACTTTAATATCGCGATCTAGGCAACGTCAGTTCGCATGCAGAGCGATAGATGTCGCTACAGACATAAATGGGAATACATCGAATGTTATGTAATCCCATTAAAATTTGTATCAAATTTTCTGGTTATAATAACAAAAGATATTGGTATCAGGACGGGCTGGTGTGCCGCGTGTACTACGCGTCGCAGTTCCAGCGCCTGCGCCACATGCTGCTGTCCCCGCTCAGCGCCAGCTGCGGCGCGCCCCACACCAAGTGCGCCTGCTACGACGAGCGGGACAGGACTGACAGTGAGATATATTGCGTCATATCAAGGGCATTAGGAGGAACACAGATAGGTTTTAGTCAGTAAGAGTCTGACACTCCCTTCCGCTCCGCCCAGAGAGGAAGGAGTCATATGATGATTTGCCATACTTAAAAAAAAAAAAATACACGTGGTTAGTATTGTATTTAGAAACTACATTACCAAATTGTGAGATTGTAATGGTAGGTGGTATGTAAATTGTTTACGCACAGTGTGCGTTGCATGAGAATCTACCCACTGCGGCGACGAGAGGTAGTGGCGGTAGCGGGAGGCGGGGGCCGTGTGGCCGCCAGTCTGCTCGGGTCACTCACTTAGAACGTATATGTACACTTATATGTAATTTTGAGTAATTAAACAAGTATTAAGTAAGCAGTATTGCCGCCTATTATTGAAAATTGAGTGACTCATACTAAAACCCTACAAAATAAATAAATAATCCAGGGGTTCCTAAACTGAGCAAAAAACTCCATGGACACACTTTTCTTCCAATTTGGTTTTTACAAATTCTTGGTTACAATATTCTTGTTGCTTCTATATGTGAAAACAATGAAGATAAATATAAAACAATCAGAAAACTAGTAGGTACTAAAGATGTAAGTAGTTTCATTAAATATAAACGGTTTGTGTATAGTGCGTGTTGTTCCAGGTCTGTGTGAGATAGAGGAGGGCTTCATCCGCTCGCTAGCGCACTGCGTGCCCTGGGCGGCGCGCGGCGGGAAGTCGGGCTCCACCTTCTGCAAGACCAAAGGTAAATAATATATCTATCTAGATAATGTACTGTAAAGGGCAATTCATTTAAAAAAGAATTGAGGCAAGGGCTTCTAAAAGTATATTTCCAAAATATTAAAAATAAAACAATTGATTCAGAATACTGATACATATGTACAGTCAACAAAAGAGATAAGTAACCAGAGTCGTTAGATTTAGTTGAAGTCTCTTTAGAAACCGATGAATGTTTCGGAATTAAATTTATTCTAATTAATGAACTGTTTAATTTATATGATTTAAATTCAATTAAATTTGAAAACATCTATCACTTTCTAAGAAAACTTGAACAATATTTAAGACCTGGATACTTATCTCTTTTGTTGACTGTACATAAACTCACGCCTTTTTCCCGTGGGGGTAGGTAGAAACCATAGAATGCCACCTTCTACGATCTTTCATACTCCTTTCACCTAGTTTAAGATTGAAGACTTTTAAAAATATAATAATATGTACACAGATGATAGATACGTGTTAAAGGAGATGACGAAGCCTGAATGGCAGCAGTTTCTTGACTTCGCTCCGCATTACTTCGGATACATCACGAACTGCAGGCAGAACAAACTACCCAGCTTGTTGGGTAAGTCCTATAAATATAAGCTAGAAACAAACAAATACCCTCACGCCTCTATTCCCCGACGGGTTAAGCAGAGGTGTACCAATGTACACCCACAGTTCGCTGATATGTTTAGGTCCCATGTAATTTTTTGTATTGCTATTAAACGGGCACAAATCGTAACTCCGAGCTGCTACTGAGAATTTCATAGAAAAACCTAATAACACTTTTTGCTCGACCAGGGAATCGAACCCAAGACCTCTAGCGTAGCAGTCGCGCTTAGGCTAACGTCAGTTCAGAAAGAAATTCAATTTGTCAACTATCAAAATAAGTTAAAACACAGGGGCCCTGTGATTCTCATGTGCCCAGGGCCCCCAAGAGGTTGAGCCGGCCCTGTATGGCAGTACAAGTAGCATGTGCGTGTGTTGACAGCGCGTATCCTGGGCGTGTACAGCGTGGGCGGCGCGGGCAACGGCGTGCTGGTGATGGAGAACATCTGGTACGCGTGCGCGCGCGCCACGCGCTTCGACCTCAAGGGCTCGTCGCGTCACCGCCTCACGCCCGACACCACGCCGCTCGCCGTGCTCATGGACGAGAACTTGCTCAACTGTACGTATACTTCATCATTGACTAGCTTATCCCCCCTGACTTCGTTCGCGTAAATGATATTTTTTAAAGGGTATTTTTTTCAGTGACACCCTAATTCATTTTCTTAAATAAAAGTAGCTTAAGTTACTCCTTATAACATCAGCGTGTGAATGTCCAGTCAAAATCAGTCCAGCAGCTTCGGAGATTAGCCGGAACAAACAGACAGACAAAGAATAAAAATAGTTTTTTCGTCTATTACTGTGTACACATTCATATTTATTTTTAGTAAAAAGCTGTTATTTTAACATAACAATTTTTTTTTAATAAGAGGTTTTTTCAAAATTTTCTTTTATCTGGAAATCAATATAGGGTTCCGCACAAAAAAAAAACAAGGCCCCATGAGAACCGAAATTCAAGTGAAGATCATCGTGGGCATAACCTATTTAAATAATATATTTTTAACTAATGTTGGCCAATTGACCATTGACCATTTTATATTAAGGATAAATAAATAAATCATGTACACATTGTCCAGTGCGGTGGGAGAGCCCGCTGTACGTGCAGTCCCACACGGCCAGCGTGCTGTTCGCGGCCGTGGAGCGCGACACTAACTTCCTGACGTCACACACCGTAATGGACTACTCCCTGTTGCTCGGCGTCGAGGACAACACGCTCGTACTTGGCATTATTGGTGAGACCAGCATTCTAGATGTAGTAAGAGCTCTATGTGAAAAATGTCGTGATGGCGCCCGCCTCTCATGCACGAGGCTGTGGGTTAGCAACCTGACACGGGCAATTACCAATATGACTTTATCTCATTCAATGTACTTTCGAAGTTTATCTTGGAGAAAAACGTCGTGAGGATACCTGGACTTTATAATAATCAATATAAGTCTACAATAGCCAGTCCGCCACGACCAAGCGTGGTGATCAATGCTCGTGCCTTCTCTGTATGAGAAGAAGCCTTTGCCCTGCATTGGGCCCATACTAGGCTGGGATTATTATACAGCTCTTTGTAAAGGAGCTGATCCGGGGAAGTACTACCACCATACTTTTTTCTGTCGCCAATCAGTGTTGTTCTAGGAGACATTTTAGCTTTGTCTCTGGGACGATAACGCATCTGCGATGCCCCTGGAGTTGTAGACATCGATAGGTAGCTACTTACCATCAGATAGGCCGTCGTTTTGTTTGTCTTAACCTCCTTAATGTCTTGGGATTAAAAGCTCTTATTCTTATTTATTTGGAATAGCGTTGCGTCAGCCGCAGCGCAAAAAGAGCAGCAACAAACTATTTTTTTTTTATATTAATAATCTTGGTAACTAACTATAAACATCACAAAAAAAGTTTAAAAATTGTGTACAATTTAAACAGTGCTCGCGCATATTTCTGCTGTTTACACTGACCGGTAGCAGTCATCTTTAGCACAAACCATTTCTCAATTGTTTCATTTTTTTGTATACGATAATTTTAATACAAATGCCAACTTTTAACAGATTACATCCGCACGTTCACTTGGGACAAGAAGCTGGAACATCTGGTGAAGAAAAACCTCGGCTCAGGTCAGCCGACTGTGGTGTCCCCGGAACAGTACAAGTCCCGGTTCTGTAGCGCGACTAGGAAGTACTTCCTGCAGTGTCCCGCGCACTGGGACCATCTGTACAACACTATACATGGGTAGCATCACGCCAGCACTTCTCGGAGGGCTAGACAGAGGTGTTTTACACACCTACATTTCACCAGTTATTTCACTAGGGGGCGAGCCTCTTGACATTGAGGACTTCCTAATGGAAACTTGATAACACTGTCCTAATGTGGGGGTCGGGAGGACCCTGCGGGGTCGGAATTATAATTCATATAAAACAATTATTTTGTATAGATAAAATTTTAGTAGCTTTTTTTTTCCACTGAATTGTACTGGGTCAGCCCATGGTCGGTTGAACCGTGAGCTTTGAAGATATGTTCAAAGTCGCGCTATCAGCTTAAATCTACGGGCGTTACATACGCCCAGCTTTATCTCGATACGAGTACAATTTCTTTTTCTAAGACGTCCTGACGGAACGGAATGAATTTTTTTTTAGTTAAACTATTTTTACTAAATTTTCTCTCATTCTGTTGTTTAAAAACAATTGAACATTTTGTTCGTTTTTCAAAACTTGCGGAAAAATACTTTCTTTTTATAGCCTTTGTTATGTAAGGCCCGTCTTACAGTACGATACTTAAACTCTACTTAAAATTGAATTAGGCCAGTTAAATAGCTTTAAATCTGTACTCGAAGCAAGATCTAGCTCTTGTGTTATTCTGTAAAGCGTGCCTAACAGCCTGTCCAGACAATACGAGGGTAGATAGTTCCTAATTCGGAACCAACCAATATACATGCCGTCCTCACACGTGTTCACTCATATTACTGCGCGTGAGTCAGTGGCATAGCGTAATAAGGGAGAGAATACTATCCGTTAATGTCCCACTTCTGGGAAAAGTCCTCCCCCATGTCCAAACATTATTTTTTTACGCGATATCTTGTACAAAAATTAACTATTTTATTTCATATTTTTACAATAATGATGATTGTTCTTTCTGAAAAGTTTTTTTAGAACTAATGTCTATATTTTAGTCATAAATACCGTAATAAGGGCGAAATTTCCCACCGCTCCGAGGGGTGGCACCCACGCTACGCCACTGGCGTGAATGCAGACAATCCTGTTGTCTGGACAGACAATAACACTTGTATAATAGGCCTTTTGTAACAAAATCACACTTCATATAAATTCACTTCAGATATTATTAATTTATATTTTTGATCTGATTTTTTTTTGTTGTCGAAGTGCAACATTAGGTTCAAACTCACAATCAAAGATATTATTTAGCGAAATTAAGCTTATGCTTATTACTTAGGTATTTAAGGAAATATTAAATGTTATTTATACACCACACATTCCTTAACTGTTGAAGATTTATAATAAATTAAGTTTCATTGAAATTGTATTGTTTTATTCGTCAACGTTCTGCGCAAGCTGATCAACATAAATGCTAAGTCGTAGGCTAAGTAGGGTTGCCAGATCCTAAATCCGGAAAGCTGAACCACCAGCTGGTTGAGCCGGACTTAAATAAAATTGGGTTAAAAAAATCCGGATTTGAAGGAATTCTAAAATTATAATATTTTTTTTTTTTTAATACCGGAACTTTATAATGAATTAAACTTCTAATGAATTAAATAAATGTAAATCCTAACAAAAGCCGGATACGCACCAAAAAGCCTGACTATGTCCGCTTTTATCTGGACGCCTGGCAACCGTAAGTTAAAGCTACCGAGACGCGAACGTACGAATTGTACGACTGTCGGTCGTACCTCCTTGACCGCTCTTGCGTGCTGTCCATTTAAAGTCTAATAATAGAGACCGCACACGGAACAGCTGGTCGCTACATAGCACAGGAGAACGCTTCTAGCTTCGTGTGGCCGCCACCGAACACAAAACGCCGACTCGCGCAAATCGTCACACACGCTTTCTGCGTCGAAGTACATTTTTTATATCTTTGGATGGCAAACAAGCCCACCTGATGTTAAGTGGTCACCACTGCTTTAGACATCTGCAATACCAGAGGCCTTGCGAATGCGTTGTCATCCCAGAGACAAAATTAAAATGTCTCATGTACAATTTTTAACCCCCGATGCAAAAACGACGGGGTTTTATAAGTTTTACGTATCTGTGCGTGTGTGTCTGTAGCATCGTAGCTCCCGAACGCATGAACCAATTTTGATTTTGTTTCTTTGTGTTTGTAAGGTTAATTAGTCGGGAGTGTTCTTAGCTTTGTTTGATGGAAATCGGTTCAGCGGTTCCAAAGTTGTCAGCTCTTTTGTTAGCTGCTTTTTTCTTCTGTCGGAGGTTACTAAAAAATTAATTTAATTTTGTGTTTTTCCTGCGTAACTCAAAGAGAGAAGCAAAGTTTTAAAGATTATAAAACAACATTGTAAAATAATGAATCACAGTTTAATGTACAGTAACATTTGTTAAACAAGCACAAATCAGTATTTTAATTATTTAGATAGAATCGGACTTTACATGAAACACATATAAACTATAATTAAGATATGAAGTCTTTGATGATCGGGGGAAGAACACTCGTACCGATATCGATGTCTGTCCACTACGTAAATGAATACAGCCTCAATGGCACACAAAAATATATATTTGTTCGTATTTACAATTTTAGCGAAGATTCCGTTAACATACTTTTTAATATTAATTAAGTATTCGATTTAGAATATTTATTTTTTTTGGGAATATTTTATACACATTTAAAAAGACCAATATTGCGACCACGTTTTTAAACTATCCGGAAATTAAGACATGGGCATACAGAAATAATTATGTTTATCATGATCCTGTATTGAAATTAATTGCTTAAGTTTGGCTAATCTGGGAAAATCAAGTATTAAATCCAGCAACACTTAACGATCAATACATACATAACTTTAAATTCAAGAAAGTACTACTGTCCGTAACGTTAACGTAGATGTTCGTACAGATACGTTGCGCGTTACACGTTGCAATACACATAAGTGGGTCGGTACATTCGGTTCTGCAGTCTCAAACTTTTGATAATATCGTGTTGGAAATGCGAACAGAATGTGTATAGCCACCATAACGCGTTGCAATCATGACACTTGTGCACTGACGTTTGTATCGGGGCCAGGCCACAGAGTGTCACTGTGCATACGTCTACCTCTCACCTACGCTGCAGAAATGGTAACGTTAAGGAGCCTTATAAATACAAAAAAAATATATAAATATAACTTATTTCACAATTAGATTTTCATTTATATTTGCCTTTCTACTATTTTACTGTATCATTCCCAGCCTTGCAAGAAAACACAAATTATTGTTTAATTACATACTGTAGGTATATGAGTACATAGCCCACCACTATATCTATCTACAAGGGAATCCTTCTCACTCTTAATTTACGATGTCAGAACAGAGATTCGAACACTCAACGCTAATTGGTTCATTCCAGCTATTCTCTCACCGCCGCACTAAAAGACGTCACTTAGAAATAATGGATCATTTGAACAACTCCAGTTCCACATACGAAAATTTCCCGCGACATATTGTCAAGCCTCGTAAAATATCGTGATTAGTGGGTTCAATTACATCAATAACCAATCGTAGCAGTTTACACGCTCTTTACTCAATTCAATATGACCAATTATTAACTTTAATTGATCAACATAATATACTAGCAGGTATCAATTACAACAGTTTATTAATGGTTCTTGTTGACGACAATTTTGCCAATATATTAAGGTACTATAATAGACTATTAAACGCTGGGAATTAATCACACTTTCATCAAAGTTGTAAATGTTCTCAATCTGTCAAAATTTTTGACAGACAGCACTTCACTTCACTCTTGTTAATTAAATTGTGACGTCTCTCAAAGCGGCTGTAAGGATTACATTTAAAATACTTGGGTACTTGACACCGTTAACCAACAATTTCAAGACCTAATTACTTTAAAAGAACATTTTATTTTAGCCCTAAAAACCCAATCAATTATCAATAAACAGTAATATTAGATTTTCACTTGCTTTTAAAATCAATAAATAATTCGTCTGTTGAGTTGGCGAATGTTACGTCACAGTTCACTATTGCCATATAAAATCTATGGTGGAATCGCTTTTTGACAGTTCATAAAAAGTATGTCAATTGACTATTTAAGTGGTGTCAACTAATCTATAAAAATACTTATCGGAAATCAAGCAACAGTACTGTTAAAATGGAATATAGAATATAAGATATAAATAGGTTTTGTAGAGCGTGGTCTTTCTGACTGTCAGATTACAAAAATCGACGTGTCATTATTATTATTATAGAGTCAGCTTAGACATAGCAGCAAGATGCTCGAGTAGATTTCATTTAATAATCGATAATGAACTATGATGCTTCACAAATAAAATTCAAAATTGTGTACAAGATATGATTACGCGCGGCATTTAATATCTTGCACGCAATTGGACGTAGTTATGCGACAACGTTCCAATCCACAAGGTGGTCAAAATTGAGTTTATGAGCCCAAGCTAGGAATTTTGGATCGTTCTATCTAGTGCTGAAGACACTGACTCTCTTACGACAATAACTATTGAAATAATTAAGCGGTCTAAATGATAAAACGAACCAAAAGATCTAAATATAATCTTATAAAGTGACATTACATTTGGATCGTACTATTTTTATTCATTTTGGACTGAATGCAATTAAAATTAGGATCCAATCATCTTGAAACGTTTTAAAAATAACTAATTTTAAATCTTAAAACGTGACTTTCCATTTGGATCGTACTATTTTATTTCAATTCGGACTGAATAAAATAAAAATAATGATCCATTAACTTGGAACGTTTTAAAAATAACAATTTTAAATCTTAAAAAGAGACAATTCATTTGGATCGTTATGTTTCATTTCGTTTTGGACTGAATAACATAAAAATAATGATCCATTCATCTTGTTATATTATTTTTTTTATTATCTATTTCTTCAAAACATTCCATGTACTTACTTTATAATGTGCACGATACTAAAATTATTATTCATAATGGTAAAAATAACCTCTATCTGTGACCACGAACGCTGTGAAGTGTTCGAAACATCAGGTTAAATAAAATGTTAATAAATCGCGAAATAATCCGTAAAAGTAGTTTCATTTAAATGTATCGTGTTCGCGTAAATAAAAGACAACAATAAAAGTAAACGATTTAAAACGTGTATACTGGTAGGAACATACCTACAGTTATCTAATAATTAAACAATCCATCACTTTTGTATTTTTTATAATAAGGCCTAGTCTAAAATAGAAATTATACAACTAGGTAGCGAAATATTGTGGCAACTTGAACAAAAAAAATGTGTTATGGAGTCTGGAACGTTATCACTAAAATAATAAAGCTAAACAATAAAACGTTCCATTTTCATTTGAAACGTTTTATGAATAATCATTACATGGCTTACAGTGTGACTCAGGACCCTTATCTTCCTGATTTGTAAATAAAATATGAAAATTAACAATGTTTCAAACTACATGAATGTACTGGGAAATTTGATTTCGTTATAAAATAAAACTTTAACTCACGTAACGGACGACGGCGCGGCGCTTACCTACATTTACCATCCTACTCACACGCCTTGGTATGTTGTATGTTTTCTCTCTCCGCTCTGGTGAGATGCGCGGAAGATAGTTATTGTTATTTGTTGTGACTTTGTGACACAGTGACAGTTGCTCTTGACCTATATTAATGTAAACAAGTGCGTGCGGCTAATTGTTCTCAATTGATATTTGAATAAAAGCGTGTTTTAGATTAATACAACGTGTAGTTTGTGTTCGCGATGAACGAGGAAGAAGTAAGTAACTAATTTGTGTATTGATCAGACTGTTTTTTGTTAATTATTGGTGCTGTTTTGATTTACTTAAAATGTGGTTTATTTAAGTAAATGTGGTTTAAGTAAGTCGTTAATTTTTCGCAGAATGACAACAACAATGAGAATAACAAGGATTTAATGTTCTTGTTGTCAAAAAGACGAAAATTATTAAGCTTGCGAGATACGATAAAATGTCGCGGCCAAAAAGATGACGACGGTAAATACCTAGGTACTAATTAATATTTAAAACATATTATCGAAAATGAGATATTAGTTAACCAATTTAAGCAATGTTGAGTAGGTACCTAGTCGTAGGTAATGCTGGCCCGATTGCTCAGGGGTGTCCGATTTGATTCGGGGATCGGCCCAAGTTATCCTAACGTTGCAGCCGGGCTAGCATGGGCAGGGGATAAAACTTTTATCCACCGGTTATTTCCACTGACAAGGGACAAGACAGTGGAAATGACAGGTGGAGAAAATTTTATCCCCTGCCCATGCTAGCCCGGCTGAAGGAGCTTAATTAGAATACAGGGTTATTTTTTGTTTATACTAAACCCGAAAAGGGGTCATTGTACTCATCATTTTGAACAACTTTTTCTATGGGACGAACCCTGAAATCGCGAAAAAAAAATCAGCTGTTCCCTACATTTATGTTCGCATAACTCGTCAAAATGTAGGGAACAGCTGATTTTTTTTTCGCGATTTTAGGGTTCGTCCCATAGAAAAAGTTGTTCAAAATGATGAGTACAATGACCCCTTTTCGGGTTTAGTATAAACAAAAAATATGGTTGTATAAAGAGGCACAGTAAGATCTTTACTGCGGGACTTGTAGGATTGTTAAAAACATTGTTTTTTCTAAACATTTACCTAATTAACTATTTTTACTTTAAACTGAGTAACTTGTTATCAATTGTTTTTTCTGTGTGCAATAAAGAATATAATTATGTATCTTCTTACTTTACATCAAATTATTTCTTTCTCTCAATTTATTTCTGTCAACATATTTTTTTTTAACTATCCAGGAAATGATGACATCGCATCGGAGAAGCCTAACACTCCATTATCATCAACTACAGAGATTTCAATTACTCCACCACCATTTTCACCACTTACTCCTCGAATGTACGTAAAAAGTAACCAAGAAAACAAAGAACGTAAGTAGTTTTATGAAAATTGGTAGGTAGTTATGTGGCATTCAGTATAGTTTTACGCAATCACAAAATTTCTGTGTAGATGGTTCTAAATTCATCTTGTTATTTGCAGATGTACCTTATACTGAGAGTCCATTGACTTACGAGTGTACAATTACTTCGCCAACAAAAAATCAGCTGAGTACGTACATATCTATATTTTTCAAACTTAATTTACGTGGACAAATTAGGTATTTAGGTTTCCGTACCCGAAGGGGAAAGATGGGACCCTGTTACTAAGACTTCGCTGTCAGCCTGGTGACAGCACCAGCCTGTATATCATGAACCGTGATAGGTAGACAGTTGACAATTTGAGGCAGATGATGTATTTCTTTTGCCGCTAATAGACTTAACAAAATACATATTTGGGGGGGGGCTCTCAAACAACAAAACATAATTTTTAACTTGTTATTTGGTCGATATTCGTAAGGGCTTGGCATTATGGTACGGAACCTTACGTGCGCGAGTCTGACTCGCACTTGGTCGGTGTTTTACTATAAAGCAGTTGTTTAAGTACCTATTAATTTGAAATTACATAGTTTCAGATGGATGCACTCCAGATACACCACTGCCACTCACTCTTGCTGATGTAACTTCTATGAATAGTACAGAATTAACTACGATTACTTTAGAACCAAATTCATCGTTTATCCCATGTATGGCTCCAGAAATTACAACAGCTCTCAATGATGTAGAACAGGATGCATCGCCTCTTCCATGTATGTCTCCTGAAACTCAGAAGCTTTTTAATGTCCTTAATGAACCAGAAATGTGTCTTGATAATGATTCACCCGACTTTATTGAAAATAGTGATGATAGTGTTGCTGATCCAAACTTTGAGATTCGTAATTTAACGGACTCTGAAACAGACTGTGAGTCAAATGTTAGTGGCGACGACAATAACACTAAAACCAATAACAACACCCGAGATGAACACATTGAGAGCTTCGTAAACATTAGTGAAGAATGCAACAAGAAAAGGGTATTGAATTCAACAACTATGAATGTAGAAAATTATACAAGACATGACACTATGTCTATAACACAAGATGAAGATGAAACTAATTTACATACTCCTCAAAAAACTATCTTAGATAAGCATGGTGAAGTTTTAAGTCCTATCATTGAAGTTCAGAAAATAGGAAACTTTTCACCTGAAACGGAACTTGACCGCTCAAATGAAGAAAACATTAATGAAAGCAATGACCAAGTAATAATAACATCTAGTTCCCAGGCTGGAAGACCGAAAAAAGGCCGCAAACGTAAGCATCCTGAATCCAATTCGGAAAGGCAGTTTAAAAAGTATAATAATTTATCATATACTACTGTACGCTCACAGAAAAAAATTGAACCAAAAGTATTTCAGGATTATCAATGCAAATGTCTTAAGATATGTGCCAATGCAATTTCGTTGGAAGATCGAAAACAAATATTTGAGACTTATGTAACTCTTGGATCTTACAATGCTCAGTTAATGTACATTAAGTCATGTGTCACAGAGGAACCAAAAAAACGGAGCTACACCATGACTTCTGTCCCTGTTAACAAAAAAAAGCCTAAACAATTTCATCGCACCTATAAATTAAACGATGTCAAAGTCTGTCGCGATATGTTCCTGCACACTCTACAAATTACAACACAAAAAGTTACCATAGCACTATACAAGATTCGTAATAATGAAATAAATGACTGTCGAGGCAAGAAAGGCAAAAGCTGGAATAAATTGACTGAACAGAACTTAAACTTTATTAAGGAAGTTATTTCAAAATTACCTAAATATGAATCGCATTATCGTAGGGAGAATAACAATGAAATCCAATATTTAGAGCCTGGCATGACAATATCGAAACTTTATGATATTTACAAGAAACTTTTTGTTGAAAAATTTGGCACCGAGTTGAAATGTGCCTCTCTTGAAACTGTAAAGAAAATTTTCTTGACTAATTTTAATTTAAGGTGTAAACCATTAAAAAAAGACACGTGCAATAAGTGTGATTTGTTTGCGGTGCAATTACAAAACACTAGTGGATCAGAAAACACAAAAGTAGAGGCTGAGAAATCGTTACACTTAGAGAAGGCACAAACAATGAGGGAACAGATGAAATGCGACTTTGAAACTGCACAAAATACCCCAAACATAGAATGCTTATCATTTGATCTCGAAAAAACTTTGCCCTTGCCTCGTATACCGACAAACGTAATTTTTTATAAACGTCAGCTTTGGCTATATAATAGCGGTATACATTCAGCATCAGATGATGTAGGGCACTGTTATGTTTGGGTGGAAGGTGAAGCCGGAAGAGGCGCTCAGGAAGTAGGATCATGCCTTGCCAATTATATAGAAAACAAACTACCTCCTACTATAGAACATCTCATACTATGGAGTGATTGTTGCGGTGGACAGAACCGAAACATAAAAATTGTTTTAATGTTAAAGGTTATCTTAGACTCCCATTCTACATTAAAAACGATAACTTTTCGGTATCTTGAGTCAGGGCATAGTTTTTTACCTAACGATACCGATTTTTCAAAAATTGAAACAGCGCTTAAAAAGCAACAACGTGTTTATACAGCTGAAGAATATATAGAAATTATGAAAAATGCAAGAAAAAAAAAACCATTTCAAGTATATAGAATGGACAAAAATGACTTTTATAGCACTGAAGATATTGAGAAAAAAATAGTAAATCGTAAGAAATTCACAGATAAAAGTAAACTGAACTGGCTGCTGGCAAAGGAGATAAAGATTGAAAAAGCTAAATTATATTCTATTTTTATGAAAACGTCCCTTGATGAGGATTATAATGAACTAAACATTAAAAAAACGACAAAAGGTGAGATTTCGACTATTCATAGATCTGATCTGAAACAGTTATGGGCTAACGGGAAACCCATTGCTCCAGCTAAATTGGCTGATTTACGATCTGTATACAAGTTTATTCCAGCTGATTGCCTTAGTTTTTATAAAACATTGAAAGCGTCTAATGACGCCATTGACGATGTCGATGGATTTGGTAAGGAGCTGGATTTCGATCTAGATGATGAATAAATTGTGATGATTTTCCATGCTTTGATTCCATAAACCTCAAAAACGTATTTTATTTTGTCTTAACACGAGATAGCGCGCGGTGTACGCAGGCGTCTTAATAAATATTTTTTTAATAATGTTGTTTCATTGTTATACTTATGTTTTAGAAAAAATATATAATAACTACCAAAAATACCAGTTTTCAGATATTGGATCGTTTTTGCAAATTAAGCTATAAGCTACTTCCATACAAAAAGCCTTTTTTTAAAAACGTTCCAAGTGCATTTTCTTCCTCATTTGTATGAGAAATATTAATACATTTTAATGACAAGTATATAGTAAAATAATGTTTATTTATTTAGTTGATGTAATACATACTACTTAGTTGTACTCGCTACCAAAAAAAAGCGTACCACAAAATTACAAAAACGCGATTTACTCAGTTCGACCTGCGTGTGGATTGGAACATTGTCGCATAACTACGTCCAATTATGCAATGTTACACTCTATTTCTGTTGTATTTCAGGTTATTATCAGATAGCAATGTAATGTTAAAGTTTAGTTAGTTCAGCTACGTTGGATACTTCAATAAATTAACTTTTCTTAAATTCTCATTTTTTCATTATTCACACCACATACAAGAAGTATTAAAAACACTAAAAAGCTGAAAGTTTTATGTTCTTTCCATCCTAGCGACATTTATTTTGTTCAGGACTATACCATGGATTATTTTGATTACAGATATAAAGTTCCAACGCTTTTTACGAAAACCATTATTTAAAATGTAAAAAATAATTAATAACTTTGAAAACTCCCACCGCACTACCCCTGTACAGTCACGAGCACAAACATGTATACACTTAGCAACATTCTAAAATAATTTCCTCCCAAAGGATTGATTAAAATATAATGGTGTTTTGAATACCATATTCTGCATTCCAACCTACTATGAAATTGGTCTTATCTCAACGTTGCAATCGTTCATTCAAGAGAAATTCGCTTTTAAATATTGTGTATACATGTTTATGCTCGTGACTGTAATGTTGGATAAACTTGTAAGTACAATGTTTTGCGTGCGTTACATGGAGTGTCATCAAACACATCAAAACTAGGTAGTTTCCCAGCAACAATTTTTCATTCAATGCTATAGTACCCGCCACGAGTCGTGACCACAAACGTAGTTAATTTTTGCATTATTTCACCCAAAAACCTAAAAGTTAACTTAACGTTTGTGCTCACGACTCGTGGAGGGCACTATACTTAGTTTGATGGGCGGCACCTATGCGTATTTAACGGCTATCTGATGTCTTTTTTCACCCAGTATTTAAGAATACCTGAACTTTAACACTCTGTGCAATATATCTGTATAAATAAATCTATAAAAACTTCTCGAGCACATTGCTACCGGTTTCGCTGACCAAAAGGCACGTGTCCCGCCACCGACGATTCGCGAGAAGAGAGTAGAACTAGAAACGAGATGGCGGGAAGACTGTAGTTCCCATAGTTTCATCGCTGGGCTATAAGCTAGAGTCTCTTGATAAGTGTTCTGACCGCCAAGAGAGAATCGTTGAGCGAGTTTTTTTTTAAAGCGTTTATCGCTACGACACCGTAGTTGAGAGTTCTCGCCAGCAGATCAGTCAGCGATCAACTATTTATATACAAACCTCTTTTATTGACACGAAATCTACATATATCGCCCTTTTCTTGAGCGAGAAAATACTCGATAGCTAGTCGCTTGCTCGTCGGCGGCGGAACAGGTCCGAAAACGTGTTCTTAAATCAATGTAAACAAGTGTTCAGTACGCTAATTCTCCGAAGACCAGTTACAAAAAGGCTAAATTTAAAACAACTTACAGAAAAATGGAAGATGTTTAATACTATACACAGTTTCACTTCGATGATCTTTTTTTTTAAATATTTATTTTGTTATCGCGTTATATTCCGATTGAACTTTATTAATGGGAACCGACACGGCACCTGCCCGGCCGAATTGCCTCGAAAAAACCGTTAGCTGCCAGGGGGCCGCCCGCAAGCCTTCACCTTTTTTATCTTATCATTGTAAAAATAAACTTGAATGGAAAATTATTTGCTGTGTCGGAGCCGTGTTTTTTCCGAGCGATTATTCGTAACCGGGTAACGTGTACCTTCCAGTCAACCAGTTCTTGTTAGTTGATTATGAACTTAAAAGAAACAAAAATAGATTTTGAAAATTGAGTGATTGTGTCCACGACAATAAATGTCAAACGGAATTATATTTTGTAAACAAATTTCAACTCTATCTTCCTGAACTGACCGGCTAGTATGCAACATGCATTTTATTTTTTTACATTAGTCATACAATTTAAAATTAACTAATAAACTCATGACAAGTGATTTGATTGGCAGTCTATTGTTATTTCAGTCAGCCAATCACAGCAGTTAACATGAGTTTCACAGACCTTCAGCTTTTAGCAACCGAGTGTGTGTTAAAAATCCGCGTATTTAAGGGGCAACCAATGTAGGCAATATATTGTTCGAAAAATGAGCAATTTATCAGGTACTGGACTATATGTAAAAAAAATGGAAGCCCGACATGTCTTTATTACATAAAACATTATGCATACATCTATCACGATATTGCCCGAATTTTATTGTTAGAATGGGGCCTCGACTTAGGGGACTTAGGGGCCTAGACTTTTAATTATTAATTCAATCGGAATATAACATGACAGTAACACACACGGAGAAAACAAATGGATTACTGTTTTACCAAAACAAGTCTTATTTATGTGTCTATAAGATCGTCTATCCTAATTACTGAAAGTATCATTTTCTGTTGATAAATCAGAACTTTAAATAAAAGGGGGTATTTTAAAATTAACGGGAGACTTCAAACAATAATAAAAAATTCATACTTCAAACATAAAAATATGTATTGTGCTTCTTACATATAAACCGAATGCACATTATTCTTATGTTTGCCGTATTTTTTTTTTTGGGGTGGGAGATCATCAAATTACTTCTCTCGCCCTGGGCGGGGCGGGAGGGAGTGTCAGACTTTTACTGACTAAAACCCACCCATGTTCCTTCTTGTGCCCTTTGCGTTCCGGGGGTGCGGTATCTCTTACGAACAACCCGCAGCCCCGGCAGGCCACCCGCAGCCCTGGCAGTACCCGCAGCCCCGGCAGGATGTTTGCCGTATGGAACTATATTTTGTAGTCGCCACGAGTCGTGAACACAGACGTCAAGTAAATTTTTGGATTTTTTGAGTTTTTTTCTGGGTTTTTTGGGTCGTCGACGCTGCACGCGATGGGTCCATCAGTCGGATCGATTGCAGCAGCGTCGGCAGCCCGAAAAACCCAGAAAGGTACCCAAGAACCAAGAACTAACTTGACGTTTGTACTATACTAGACGCCACTAACCAATAAATCAAGTAACTTCTTTAGTCAATTGAGTCGCCACGAAAGTGACCTCACACTTGTCTTATGCCATACAAAAATGTATAGGGAACCGGGTTTTGACAGGTCTTAAAATGTACGTCAATTGATTAGTGGTGTCTAATACCCAATTGGGGGGGGGAGCTTGCGTAGTACGCGCCATGTGCTTGCTGACTAATATATCAATGTATTGTACTCTTCATTCTCCCATCATCTTTCAGAGGGTGATAGAACTCATAAATACAAAGGACTTTTGCTAAAGGACCAACCCCGAAATACGAAAAAGAAAGGTCTGCTGTTCCATACATTTTGATCGTGTTACATTGCATTTTTGTAGAGAACAGCTGATTTTTTTCCACACTTCAGAGTTGGTTCGACTATGAAAGTTGTTCTCATTCATGAGTACTGTCACCCCCTTAAAGGTGGCAGGTAAATGAAAAATCACCCTGTATACAACTTTGGCAGTACTAAGAAGACAAATTGCAAATACACCATTTAGCTATTTTTTACATGTTCCTTATTAGCTACAGTATTCCATTTGTTTCCTACTGTGTCTGTCCGTGACTCATCAAGGGGGTAGAGGTGAGGAGATTAAATGGGGGGAGAATTGGTAGTTCAGTATCATATCGGGTCCAGGTTAGTGCTTAATGTCTTCAGCTGCTCTAATCCTGATAGGAGTTCTCTGTAACATAAAGATGAAGAGGGTTAAAAGTGGGTATATAAATGTATTTTTATAGTACTCCAGTTATTCCGTTTCACTTTATTAGATTCTGCCCGCAACTTCGTTCGCGTGTTTTTTTTCACTCGCATTAAGTTACGTCTTTGGTTACAGCTCCGCTCCTGTGTGGCGTAGCATGATGTTAAGTAACCTATACTATTCCTCATAAATCTGGCTATTATATACAAAAATATATTTTCTAATCCGTCAAGTAGTTTCAGAGATTAGCGCGTTCAAACAAACATACGAAAATACTTTTCAGCTTTATTATATTAGTTTAGAAACAGCACTTAGGGATAACGTAGCTATTTATTAACGAAAGAATTCTCAAGTCGGGGGGCCTACCATCATATCTTAACCATGTTATTGTAATATTACTTTGCCTTGCGCACTATTGGATTTTCATCACACAGCTTAGTGCCAAGAGTTCAAAATCCAACAACTGAAATTGCGAAGTAATATTAAAATGGTACTATTTTAAGAGATGGTGGAAAGTCCCAGGTGTACCAGAGATTAGCACACGCATTGTCTCCGAAACGTAGAATAACTAGTATAGAATAAGAAGAAGAAGAACGTGTAGAATAAGTAGTATCGTCCAGCCCAAATTTAATGGCGGCTCGGAAGTAAACTGCTAGTGCAGGTTCGCACAGGTTTCAAGTCATTAATAATTTAAGCTCCATTTTATTACTTCTATAACATATACTTAAATACAAAGTGTAAGTTTAAACAAGGGATTTAAAATAATTTAAATAAACCACTTTCACTATAAAATCAAATTTAAAATTTGTGAAAAAAATCAGCTGTTCCTTACATGTTGTCGAGTTATGCGCACGTAAATGTTTGGAGCAGTTGGATTTTTTTTTTGATTTTACGTTTAGTAATAAAGTAAAAGTAGATCATTTTGATTACTGCACCCCTTTAAAGTAATTTCCTCGTTAACCGTAACACCCTGTATATCTAGAAATGACTAAATGGAGCCTAAATTATTATTGACTCGAATAAACCTATGCGAACCTGCTCTCGCAGCTAAGTTCCGAGCCACTGTGAACTTTAAGCCGGAGTAATAATAATAATAATTTTTTATTTGCATAAAACATGGTGTAAAAGTTGTTACATACAATATAGAGCATACATGTTTTGCTTGTATCACAGCGTGCAAATATTACAATACAAAATGTTTCACTTCGAAAAATTCTTTTATATTGTAAAAGTTAGGAGTGCTTAACCATAAAAGTAGTTTTTTTTAAACATTTTAAGATTTAAAGTTTTTAAACCATTTGGAATTTTGTTAAATATCCGAACACACATGGCTAGACAGCTTTTATTATACTTAGCCAGTCTTGGGAGATCTTTTAACATAAGTCTATGGGGGCCACGTCGGTTTCGAGGATATACATCTTCCGCCGTTCTAAATAAGTTATAATACTTCTTAACATACATGCAAGTAGACACGCGTGTACCTGAGCGAGGTCTCCGCGACCAGCGTGGCGCGGCGCAGGCCGGCGGCCGCGGCGCCCTGCAGCGCCCGCAGCGCGCGCGCCTCGCCCTGCGCCGCCGACAGCTCCTCCTGCACACCACCACCACGTCACTAGCGCGCCACCAGCACGAGCGTCAGTGAGCAATCAACTCAACGGCATACTCTGCTTGCGGCCTATATGGCAGTCTGAGGCGAAACGCGACGTAACGCGTAACGCGGTGTCCTGCGTGAGCGACGAATGCGACGCGACCCGACGCTGCCAAAGCGGCGAACGCGATCAACTCAACGGCATACCCTGCTTGCGTCCTATATGGCAGTCTGCGGCGAAACGCGACGTAACGCGCATTTGTTTTACGGGCGACAAGACGCGACACGGTCTATTCACGGTTTATTCTTCTTAATCCCGATTCTCCCAAATTTTGATATTCTTTGTGGCGCGGCCAGAAAGTTCCACGCCACGAACTACAAGCAAAATTGTACTGTAGTTCTCCATGATTCGAGAAGTAATGACCAAAATCATGTAAGACACTAGTCGCGTGTAGCATCGCGTCGCATTGCATCGTGTCGCGTCGCGTCGCATACGTCGCTCACGCACAGACACCGCGTAATTGTTTTGAGGGCGACCAGACGCGACACGGTCTATTCACGGTTTATTCTTATAAACCCGATTCAAAAAGCGACTGTGGCGCGGCCAGAAAGTACTACGCCACGAACTACAAACAAAATTATACTGTACTTCTCCATGATTCGAGAAGTAATGATCAAAATCACGTAGGACATTTGTGTGTGCATCGCATCGCAATGCATCGTGTCGTATCGCGTCGCGCCACGTCGTATTCGTCGCTCACGCAAGACACCACGTAACAGCACGCCTACATCTCAGCAAACATTTTGACATTCAAATTAGAACCGTATTCGTAACCGGCGTGCTTGTATGACTAGATGTATGAACGTAGACGAGGCGAACGGAGTATGTAAGATCGTTGCTGGTGACGTTCTGTGGTTTCTGCTTACCCCCATGGGAAAAAGGCGTGAGTTTATGTATGTCAAATTAGGACTTTAAATCGTATGCGTTAAAATATTTTTTATCATGACAAAGTAAAATAGGTGACGGCACGCGGGCGGCGCGCTGGCAGCTAACAGTTAGGTTTTTTAAGAGGGATTCCGGCTGAGCTGTTGCCGTGTCAGAGCGATGCTGTTGTAATGAGCGATGACCTTTAAACACCACCGCTTTGATTCGGCAACGGCCCCGGAATTGACTCGAAATCCCAAGTATCAGCTGACAGCGAACCGCCCGCAAGCCCTCACCTTTTTTATTTTGTTATTTTAAAAACTAGCTTAACATACACGATTTAAAGTCCTAATTAGAACGGCAAATTTTTCGCTTTATCGGTGCTGCGCTGTTATAAAGAGCGATGACCTTATGCTACGCGTCATAATCGTGAACGACCAGTGTCAGGACATTTCTCAACGATTGCTATCTTTATTTTTTACATATAGAAACAACAAAAATATTGAAACCAGGATTTTCTGAAATCATAAATGAAAAAAAAAAAATGTCTGTGGAGTTTCTTACTCGTTCTTCTCCATAGAGACCTACCTACAGTAACTGTAACGTTTTGACTAACTGCCCGTCTCCTTGACAATTCAAAATTGTCTGTAAATGGTTTAGTTAAAATAAATTCATTGATTTTGACTTAACTTTCACGTTAAATTAGGTATGGACTAACCTTTAATTTCCTAATTTCTTTCTTCAACCTAGCTATTGTTGATTCAGCCTCCGCCGCTCTGATCTGCAAATAATTTATTTGATTTAATTAAAGTTATTAAAATGTTGCAAATGTTTCTTTATTTAACCAAAAAATAATAATTAATCTGTGAGATTTTTGAGTGTTTAAAACTGAGTTTTTATAATGCTACCAGCTGTAAAAATAATCACAGATGTGAAGATTTGATACGAGGGATTGGTGGTTTTTTTTTTTTTTTGGGGGGTGGGAAATCATCAAATAACTTCTCCCGCCCTGGGCGGGGCGGGAGGGAGTGTCCGACTTTTACTCACTAAAGCCCACCCATGTTCCTTCTTGTGCCCTTTGCGTTCCGGGGGCGCGGTATCTCTTACGAACAACCCGCAGCCCCGGCAGGCAAGCGATATTAAATTGCACAGTTCAGTGCGTCGCAGCGGATGCGCGAGCACGCGGAAGTAGCCGACCGCGGCCGCCCGGCGGCTACAATCTGCTGTAACACGGGCGTATGTGTGCGCGTGCTCGTGTATCCGCTAACATGCTCTTAGCGACTAATGAACCGGCCGACGTCAACGCACAAGCGCGCGCGGTGGTGATCGGAGCCGACCGGCTGACGCGGCATACGCGCGGACCTAACTGGGTTTCAAGGAATACAAATTTCATGTAAACATGTACTTTAAGTATTATCTCGAAGCCTGAATTTTCTTTAGCAGTGTGAAATGCGCTCCGGCGCGCCCCCGGTTGGTGAAAATTGTACATTACTCGGTCCTTTTTATTATTATTTTTGTATGCACATGGTCTTTCAATAAACATTTTTCTTTCTTTCCGGCGGTTTAGGAGATAAGGCGAAACAAACAGATAAAAAATTAAAATTTGTACTAGTTGTAGTATGTAGTAATACTAACGGCGGCATCATTCGGACTAGTCTCCCCCTCCGCGGCCGCGTCGGTGAACTCGGGGTGCTCCGCGCGCCGCACGGCCCGGCGCGCTCGCTGCTGCGCCTCGGCGGCTCGCGCGGTGGCCGCCTCCGCGCGCATCAGGGCGTTGTTGGTGCGCGCCTGGGACAGCTCCTCCTCCACGCGGGAACGACGAGAACGCTCCGAGAATAACTCACATCTGTAGATGGGGAAGTTGTTTGATTGGGGATCTAGTAGAGAACGCGCGGCATCAGACGTCTTGGACCGCAGGAAGACGCTGGATGCAGGCCGCTTCCAACAGGTCCATTGTATGATGGAACATTTGGAATTCAAGATTCCTACCGGTTCTAACTTTATTTTATTTTTTGTTGTTATAGCGGCAGTAGAAATACACACTGAAAATCTCAACTCTCTACCTAATATGGATCATAAGATACAGCCTGCGACAGCCGGACAGCAGTGGCTTAGTACAGAACCCTAAAGATGGCACAGTCAATAGTCTACTATTGCCAAACAATACACTGCAAGTGTTTTAAATACACCGTATAAATTAAATCCACAACTTTCTGTTTCACATAACATACCATCACGCCTGTATTCCCAGAAGAGTAAGGCAGAGGTGTACCAATGTACAGGTACACCCACAGTTCGCCGGTATGTTTTTAAATCCCACGTAATAGGGAGCGAGCCTGTTGCCATTAACCGGGCACAAATCCTAACTCCGAGCTGTTACTAAGAAATTCAGAGAAAAACCCAATAACACTTTGCTCGACCTGGGAATCGAACCCAAGATCTCTAGCGTAGCAGTCGCGCTTAGGACCACTAGGCTACCGAGGCAGTTAATCTTCTGTTTCGTTATCTTTTATGTTTTATTGAATAAAGCTATTTTTTCTACAATTTCGTACGAATCTTAACCGTTTGCCACTGCAGACTAGAGATAGCTCTAAAGTTGTTTTCCGGGATGTAAATAACAAATTCATACCAACTTCCTTTTTAATAAGAAAGCATTTAACATATGAATTTAAACATTCATAGGTGTGCCAATACGACAGACTGACATTAACAATCTAATCACGTGGTTAGGAAATGGCGGCGTCATGTCACGAATAATATTGAGCACTAGCGACCTGCCCGTGACTTTGTCCGAGTGGCTTATTTCCTTCGCTTTAACTTACGTCTTTCGTTAGTGCTCCGCTCCCGTGTGTAGTAGCGCGATGTTATATAGCCTATGTTACTTAGGAATAATGTAGCTACCTAGTGGTGAAAAAATTGTTGAAATCAGTCCAGTAGTTTCGGAGCCTATTACTTACAAACATAAAAAAGTAAAAAACAACTACAACCCGAGTACGACAAAAAAGGACGCTGAAAAAGTATGAAACAAGATTTTCAGAATGACACGTTATATAGGTACCAACCGTAACACTTTAATAGACAGATAATACAAGCAGACTTTTAATTCACTTGCCAACTTTCAAAGGGTGAAAGTACTCATGAATATGAACAACTTTTATTTTGGAACCGTGAAATATGAAAACTAAATCAGCTGTTCCCTACAAAAATGAATGACACACTTTACAATACTTTTGATGTGTATTTTTTCAACCTGTATAACAACAATTAACAATCAAACAACAACAAATCAACAAATTTATTGTAAAGTGATGACCTGAAACACAGGTTTTAATTAAACCTAGATCAGGCAGAACACCCCCCCGACTGAGACTGCCCCGTTGGTCTCGTGGTCGCAAGCGCGACTGATGAGCATGGGGTCCTGGGTTCGATTCCCAGGTCGAGCAAAAAGTATTATTGGGTTTTTCCATTTGGAACTTCTCAGTAGCAGCTCGGAGTTAGGATTTGTGCCCGGTTAATGGCAATAGGCTCGCCCCCTATTACATGGGACTTAAACATACCGGTGAAATGTGGGTGTAAATTGGTACACCTCTGCCTAACCCTTCGGGGAATACAGGCGTGATGGTATGTTGTTGCAGGCAGAACAAACCTTACATTGATAAAAATTGTACCTCTATTGTAATTATGTAAACTTTTATTTTGACTTAATCGATGAATAAAAATTATTTATTTTTAATGGTTTCGCAAACCTGGTCCGTTCTAGCTCAGCAATGATCTGCTGCATCTGCTCGTCCTGATGCTCCGGTTCCGGCGACGTCCGGCCCGGATGCACCGGTAAGAAGTCCGGCAAACACATGGACTCCGCTCCTGAAATACATTTGAAATTCATAACATCACGTCTAAGTTCTCCAATGAGATAGTCAGAGGTCTACGTACAGTACAGCTGTATAGTATTCCCACATTTTTCCATATTTAAGTCCTATTTTATAGGTGAGTCTGTCTGTAGCCAGTGATAAGGTTCAAACTCCTGATGGAAAATCGAACCTGATGGAATCCGAAATCAAACAATATACTTAGACCTACACGAAATACTTACACCAATTGTCAAAGTAGCAATTGCTATTTCACGCAAAAATGGTTTTAGAACTCTGATTAAACAAGTACGAAGTAAGCGAGAGAAGAGTATGCGTAATATAAATACGATGCATTTTTAAATTTTAAATATCTTTTACGCACATATTTCATTATTTATTTCGTTTGAAGGCTTCATTTATATTAATATTAGGGCCACCCGGTCCTAATAGAGATTGTCGTATAAAAATAATATACCTACATAAATAAAAATTAATAGCTAAATGCTCAAAGCTCAATAACGGCTGGACCGATTTGGCTGATTCTTTTTTTTTGTATTCTTAAATTCCCAGACAAGGTTTATACTCAGAAAGATTTTTTTTTTAATATCCTCCTGAAAAAGGCCCATGCAAAACCGTGTCGGTTTGCTTGTGATTATGTGTGTGTATTTGCTATTATAAAATCGACTCAAGTTTTCGTTATGAAGTTTTTATATCATGTGCTTTTCTATTTGCTTTGTCTATGTGAGTGTTTGTGCTGTACCTAGCACAATAACCTATACAATCCGGTTTGAAAAAGTACTTATATTAGTATAATATCACGTTACGACCGACAGGAGCGAAGTAGTAATCAAAAACGTAACTCAACGCGGTTGAAACCGCAGGGTACAGCTAGTGTTCGAAATAATCGAATGTTATTATTATTAAATACTTTTTGGTTAGCATCTTTACGCTGGCCTACAGTAAATGAGTAGTCAATGACAAGTTTGTAGCTTTTTTTTTCTGAAACAACGGCTTACAGCTGGTAATAAAACTCTGATAGGGGGGAGTTCGAAGAGATAATTTAGGTTTAATGGACCGTCTATCCTGAGCGGGAAACACGTCACTCAATACCGTACCATGTTACATAAGTCCCCTAGTCAACATTCGGCCCTAATTGATGCAGACTGTACAATTTCATGTCAACCACATGTTCCACTTCTGTTTGTGTCGATTGACTCGTTTTGAATCTTGTCGTACCAATATTGAGCGACCTGTACAGCTCTAGCATAGCCCTCGTTTAGATCTTGGATGGTGCAGGTGGTTGTGCACGACGGGCAACTAAGAAGGTGACGGATGTCCTGTGGTGGTGCTCCACATTGGCACTGCGTTTGAATTAGGTGAAGAGTGCCCCATTTGGCCAGATTAATTTTACAGCCACACCATAACGACACTACCCCGAGGTTTCACGACGTATAGTTACGTCTTTGGTTACTGCTCCGCTCCCGTGTGTCGTAGCGTAATGTTATGTCGACTATAGTATTCCTCATGAATCTGGCTAACGTATACAAAAGGATTCGATTCTTCTAATCCGACTGGTAGGTCCAGAGGATAGCGCGTTTAAACAAACAAAAATACTTTTTAGCATTATTACATTAGTATAGATTATTTTTTCATTTAAAACTGTTCGAGCGTTTTCTTTCACTCGCACAGTGTAGTGAGTAAGAGAGAGGGCACGATAGCCCGCCACACTATCCCTAACAACTGCAACTCCTGAAACTCGGAATCATTAGTAGAGACCGCCAAAAAACTGGCGAGGCAATGAAGCTCGACGGGACACGGAAAAATGATTTAACTGTCTTGATCCCGAAACAAAATTAATTAGAAAAGATAAGCGGAGGAGTAACCAAAAACATAATTTTCACTCCAAGCAAGCAGGAAACAGAACAGAACTAGGCCAATAGGCACTAAAGGGATGTTAACAACTGGGAGAAGCCCAGACTGCCAAGCAGAAAGGGTAGCAATTATCATCAGAGCACGATAAGCGCCGCCGACCCCCCCCGAACCCCCGACGCAAAAACGACGAAGTGTTATAACTTTGACGTGTCTGTGTGTGTGTGTGTCTCTGTCTATGACATCGTAGCTCCCGAGCGCATGAACCGATTTTGTTTCTTTTGTTTGAAAGGTGAATTAGTCGGGAGTGTTCTTAGCTATGTTTGATGGAAATCGGTCCAGCGGTTTCAAAGTTATCAGCTCTTTTGTTAGCTGCGGTAGGGATTTATATTCTTCTAGAGGGAGGTTACTTAAAATTCTTAATTTTGTTTTTATTTATTATTTATTTATTTATTTATTTAAGCTTTATGCACAAATGTAAAACAAAATACACCGTACAAAGGCGGACTTAATGGCTTAGGCATTTTCTACCAGTCTACCTTAGGGTTTCACTTTTTGGTTTTTTATTTAACGGCACGTGTCGACATAAATTATTAGCCATGTTAATTTATTGGTCACCATTATACGAATACTATCCTAAGTTCAAGAGAAATGAACAAACAACTAATGAATAGGGTATTATGTGCTAATGATCTATTACATTAATAATGTTTGTCTGTAAGACAGTGTGACCGAATTTAAACAGGGTTAAACCCTCATCCTACTAAATCCTACTACAAAACATACCATCACGCCTGTATTCCCCGAAGGGTTAGGCAGAGGTGTAACAATGTACACCCGCAGTTCGCCGCGTTAGGACCACTAGGCCAACGAGGCAGTTCAAATCCTACTAATATAACAAACGAAGAATGTTTATGAAGATGTTTGGATGTTTATAACTCAATCACGCCAGACCGGCTCAACGGATCTGTATGAATGTTAAAAATGAAAATGTTGAAAATCTTCCGGTATAAAAAGGCGCCTATGTTAGCACATAAACTACTTTTTATCCCGACGCTGCCAAAGTCGCGAGTGGAAGCTTGTTTTTCTATATTTTACTTGAATAGCTTAAGTACCAATTATTTGACGAAAATAACATTGTCTTTTTATGTTTGTTATCCTTACAAAAACATCGGTGACAAAATTTTACATGTTAAACATGACAGTGACTTTGCTAAACAGATTTTGATTCAATTTGGTTCAGAAAATTGAGAGATTAGATTTTATTTTACTAGCCGGCGACTGTGTTCGCGTGGTTTCTGGTGTTTTACTCACGTTAAGTTACTGCACCGCTCCCATAGGACGTAGCGTGATGTATTTCTTATATTTAAAGCCTATACTATTTTTCATAAATTTGGCTATCGTATACAAAAGAATCTCTGAAGCGGCTTTGATGGGATTTTCACTGGCAGTTAGCTGATGTTACAAGGAGTAACATAGGTTACCTTGATTTTAAACACATTAAACATTTTAAGTAACCCCCCGACAGAAAAAAAAATCACTACCGTAGCTAACAAAAGATGCCGGGGCTGCGGGTTGTTCATAAGAGATACCGCGCCCCCGGAACGCAAAGGGCACAAGACACTCCCTCCCGCCCCGCCCAGGGCGGGAGAAGTTATTTCATGATTTCCCACCCCCAAAAACAAAAAAAGCTAACAAAAGAGCTAATAACTTTAAAACCGCTGAACCGATTTCCGTCAAACAAAGCTAAGAACACTCCCGACTAATTAATCTCTAAAACACAAACAAAACAAAATCAAAATCGGTTCATGTGTTCGGGAGCTACGATGCCATAGACACACACACACGCAGACACGTCAAACTTATAACACGCCGTCGTTTTTGCATCGGGGGTTAAAAAGATGTACAATTCCACCTAAGTAAAAAAACAGACATTCACACAGGCATAAAAATAAAGCTAGTGTTAGATAATAATAGCAGCAATGATAATCTATGCTAATATTATAAAAAGGTAAGATTTTTTTGGTTATTTGTTTGTTTGTACCGAATAGGTTTCGAAACTACTGATCACCAATAGATTAGCTACGTTATTCCTGAGTAACATAGGCTATATGACATCACGCTAGGACCTACGGGAGCTGAGCAGTAACCAAAGCCGTAACTTAATGCAGGTGAAATAAGCCACGTGGATAAAGCCGCGAGCTGTTCGCGAGTGCGAGATATAATAGTATGTGCACGCTTGGCGGTTCAGCATTTTTCATACAACCTTTGATAATTTTGTAGTGAGAATGCTGAACCGATAGAAACAAAGTCTTTTGTATTGTTTTCTAAGCTTCAGGCAATAGTAATAACCAACATCATTGCTACAGACTACTTAAACAGCAAGCATAGAGCATTGTTGTGAAGATCAATTCATAGAGAATAATCAGTCAGTATGTGACTCACACACATATTGGATTGGTATTGTAATAAAGATGTATGTCTGCTTATGAAAGACAATGATGTCTCATTGCCTATACATTCAAAGATGTATCCATCTTTTCATGTTTCTACCTTTAATCTTGTCTATAATTCAGTCAATTTGGCCTACAATAGTTGTTCTGTCTGGCTGTTTGTGTATGTGAGTTTATATGTGCATAAACACACCCAGAATACAGGAAAATATCATAGTATGGGGCAACATTTTCAATAATAAAAATATGGACATAATACACAGAACCTCCTTTTCAAACAGACAGGAAGAAGATTAGTAATCCCTATATTTGCAAAATAAAGTATGTAATACAACCACTAAGCTTTGATTATAAATAAAAATCAATTGCTGCATGTACAAAAGATCATGACTTGAGAGTGCGTCTGACAGGTTGACTGTTCTTTTTTGTTATGTTTGTATTTCTCAGAGCAAGGTTTTTTACGGAGAGATTTTTTTTG
Source organism: Caradrina kadenii (assembly GCA_947462355.1). NCBI lineage: Eukaryota > Metazoa > Arthropoda > Insecta > Lepidoptera > Noctuidae > Caradrina > Caradrina kadenii. Next base: position 13,041,090 of record OX381687.1, on the reverse strand, counting down.
AAATTACACACACATGCTAAGAAAACAGGTAACAATGATCATTGGTTACTGTTATAGATTTATGGGTTTATCACAGTGTCAGACACTCCAAAGTCTAATATTTCAACATCAGAGGAATATGGGTAGTACAAATAAACAGTGCTCTTATTTAGTTAGTTGAGATCCTTCCACCAAGACATACCATCAGTTATATCGGTGTAATACCTAATCTATTGCACTTTTATAGATTTAAAATATATATACACTCACGCCTGTATTCCCCGAAGGGTTAGGCAGAGGTGTAACAATGTACACCCACAGTTCGCCGGTATATTTAGGTCCCATGTAATAAGGGGCGAGCCTATTGCCATTAACCGGGCACAAATCCTAACTCCGAGCTGCTACTGAGAATTTCATAGAAAAACCCAATAACACTTTTTGCTCGACCTGGGAATCGAACCCAAGACCTCTAGCGTAGCAGTCGCGCTTAGGACCACTAGGCTACCGAGGCAGTTATATACAGGCGAGGCAGTTTTATAGATTTAACTTACTATAATTAAGTAAAGATTCAACTCACCAGCATTAGGAGGGAGATCCAAGGGGAAAGTGCTTCGTGGTGACACGTTCCTCCTGTCTACAGGGTTCACAGACTCCGTCAGATCTAGGCTCAAGTGCGGAGGCAAGTCCAAGGGCAGAGCGGGTCCTGCTGCTTCTGAGCCAGCCGGCAGGTCCAGCGGCATCCCACTGCCAGCCTGTCCAGCATCGTTAGACGTAGATGCTGCTCCCATATATGCTTCATAATCATAACCCCTTCCACCATAATTGCTGTTATTCCTCCTACCCAAAGAGGAAGAGGATCCCGCATTGAAACTAGTATTAAATGTAAAGTCCGGTAAGTTATCCAAATCAACAGATATTGGACCATTAAAGTTCAAATATGCCTGCTCCACTAATATGTGGTCTTGCACAAAATCTGGCAACGAGGGCATCCCTAGAGGCTCTGAAGCCAAATTTGGTCTGTGATAAAAGGGCACGTCATTATTGTCCGTGTAAAAGTTATGCTTAGAATCAGAGTTATCCACTACACTAAAAGGTATTTCTACGGAACTACTTGAGGATGTGTTGTCACTTATACGATGGCTGCTGCCGTCGCTAGTCTTCTCTTTGGCTTGGGAGTCGCTCGAGCGGGGCTTGTCCCGCCTCGAGTCGGCGTGAACGTCTATCTTAGTCGGCGAGTGCTGTACGGTGTTCGCGTACACTTTCGGACGGGCGCCAGTGTTCTCGTACGTGGAGTTACCCGGCAACGAGAGATCCCGCTTCAGAAAATGCCGAAACGAAAACGGGTTCTCATCTTTCCGCGTCGCTCCCGTTGACTCTGTAAGAAAAACGAACAGTCGACGAGGAATGCCTTTATATTTAGGACAAAAAACAAATTGGTAAACTCACTGGAAGAGGAACTTCTCGCCTCCGCAAGCGATGCGTCACCATTTTCATTACTATTGTACTTTGCTTCTTCGATCCCTAAGTCTGGTTTTGCTGCATTTTGTTCGTTTTCCTGCGAAGGTCCTTCGTTATTTGTATTTTGAGACGAATTCTTATTCGAAACACCATCCTCGTCCTCCGCCATGATAATGAAAAATGACAGTTGGCGAACTCGATCAGAAACTAAGAATTTAACATTATTAAAACTTTCCGTTCAGAAATTTGACCACGACTTGCAAGAGTAAAAAAATATTCATAACTAAATAATTCTCTTTTTTGTGAACTCCTTAATCAAATATCATTTATATTTATTTCAGTGATTGAGAAATTTACAAGTTGGTTCATATGTAATTTAAACTGTGTTCAAAAGAAAAACTCTTTATTCACCTTATCGTCTATACCTTGGTCTGCAGAACCTAGTTCAAATAGAAGCTATTCGTTTTTGTACAAGATCGAAGCTGAATCGAAGGTCGAACCCAAAGTTTTCCTAGATGATTTACTATCTGGCTATGCCTTTTCTTAGTCAGTTCTATAGCCACCAATATTTTTCCAATTAACTGCCTTCAATAAAGAAAGGCTACCTGTTTCATACATCAAACCACCACCATTCCACACAACGCCTCTATCGTTTAACATGTTGTTTGTCTGTCTACCTATATGATGGGCCACAATTTATTATTAAAAATAATCCTAAGCGCGACTGCTACGCTAGAGGTCTTGGGTTCGATTCCCAGGTCGAGCAAAAAGTGTTATTGGGTTTTTCTATGAAATTCTCAGTAGCAGCTCGGAGTTAGGATTTGTGCCCGGTTAATGGCAATAGGCTCGCCCCTTATTACATGGGACCTAAATATACCGGCGAACTGTGGGTGTACATTGTTACACCTCTGCCTAACCCTTCGGAGAATACAGGCGTGAGTGTATATATTTTTTTTATTTAATAATACCGATTTAGAAAACACAACGACAATCTGTTGCATTTGACGAGCTCGCAAGCGATTTTTTATTTGCTTTCTTAGAAAATTAATCCTACGTCAATGACATAAAAGTATTTATGGGCGCTCGTGATTGGCAAACCACACGGACGTACCTCAAATAAAACCACAGAGTAATAGAGAATGTTTTATTACATCTAGTATAAGGCTCCTTTTTAACCATCTCATATACTTAGTACAATATCGAAGTGTTTCGCTACGTACTTTACAACAAGTATTAAAAATAATAACAGTGGGATTTATTAATAAAATAACACAAAATAAATTCGTTAACAATAAATGCATTATATTTTAGACTATAATATTAAGTTTTTTATTATAAAAATAGTGAAATAATTTCAAAGATTCTGAGCATAGGTATAGTTCTTTAAGCATCACACCTTTATAAAGACTTAATAAAGTATAAAATGTTTTTTTTAAGAAGTTATTACTTGTATACGGCTAGATCGAAATTATGAGTAACTAGCTTTATTTTATGACTGAGTAAGTATTGAGAAAAGTTTGTGTTAATTTCGACCTAACCGAATTTTAAACTTTATATAATCCAAACATTAAACAGGGAAATCTAACACTAATGGGTAGTGGGAATATGAACCGGTTAACTCGATCGGTAAATTATCCACATGTCTTCCACAACAAATTATTTAATGGAATCCTTGAAATATTTTGGCTAAGACCCAAGTAACTACAATAAGAAAAATTACAACAATAATATTAGCCAAAATAAATTTTAAAAATAATTTGGCACAGGTAATTTTTTAAACAATAAACAATGTAAAAACGGTAGCAATTTACACAAAATTAATGTAAAAATAAATACTTTAAACTGAACTTTGATAAAGGTAGAACTTAAATTCCTTTCTAATATGTACTCTGTACTCCAAGTTTTTACACGTGCTTGTAACATGTGCATTTTCAGGCCAATGCACAGGTTATGCATTGCGCAAAAATATACCTTGCATGCGTTGTGTACAAGCACTGTAAGAACATGTCCGGACAAGGCGTTTTACGCACGTAATCAAGAAACGGAAACCAAGCATTCCGTTTATTCCGGTAGTCGGAATGCCTAGTGCCGTTAAATATTACGCGCGTAAAATGCCTCGGCTGGCAACTTCGAGTTAGTTATTAAAAAATAAAAATTTGATAGTGACGGATGGCCGGTAAAGCCGTCGATGGGTCAAAAAAAGTAAATGAGGCTGAAATCCAATTTATAAAATTTTCATTTAAATAAATGGCACTGTTCGATGTTAGGAGAGTTAAAATACACATAATATTAATATTTAACAAAAAAATATTACGCAAGTAAATAAAAAAAAAACATTTTTTTAAACACCGATTCACGTAAATAATGGTTTACCTGATTATATTTCTATAATATTAGGGTAATACAAAAAAATATACACGTTAAATAATATTTTTACAAATTAGTATGAAATACAATAAAAAACGATTTTACATAATATTTTTGAACAGAATAAATCTTGAAAGTTATTTTTTATTATTGCCTAAATTTTAGGTAATAGAAAAGAAATTGAAACAAAAATCAGTCTTTAGTAGGAAGAATAATTTATAACGGATTATTTTTGTAAAAAATACATAAATATTTTAATATTACTTGACTAAAATGATTATTAAAAATATAGCAATTACATATGGTACAGGATTATATTGAATAGAAATGCTTCTTTTATACATGTAACGAATATATTTCATAATTATTTTGATTTGATTTAGTTACAAAAGAGAATGAACACCAAAATATCACAAGACAGCAAGACACTCTGCAATTAAAAAGAAAATGAACTTATAGATAAATTCGAAAACACACTAACATTTCGAGATCATGATCTCATATGATTAAGGTATATTATTGCACATACAATTTCGATTAGTTTCATTAAGAGCAAGCAACTCATATCTACATACACATAATCATAAGTATATCATATTTTATTAACTGTTAAATAAAAAGAAGTAAGTACCTCTTCGAAGAGAAAAAAGTTTAGTCTGGTCAACATATTGGTGGTAGTCTGGTCAACATATTGGTGGTAGACTGGTGGCTAGGCTAGATTACAAATATAGAAACTTTGATACACAGTATTTTTAATAGAAAATAGCCACGCTACTGACGATGTACCACACATGTTCATAACAATACGTACACTAATACTTTACATCCTCAACATCGCTGTTCGCGACGATACTTTAGTCTCTTCTTCCTTAGTAATAAATGCCAAATACTTTTTTTACTAATACATTGCATTGGCATCAAAAGAATGCGTACTGTCACAAGCAAAAGAGTTTAGCGTTTTATTTTTTATTTGTTGATTTATTAGACACCGAAATATAATGGCAGTGTTAATAGTTTTTGTATGATAATTGATTAGAGGCGTCCACAAATTAACAATAACAAAAGTATAAAGAGCTATTACCTTTATTCGTGTACACTTAAAAGGAATATTATGAAGTGAAATAATGCAAATTGTTATGTTGTTAGAATACAGTGGTCGGGAGCACGCAAGTCACGCTATTAGATCCACGATAGAGATCGGCAAAAATAACGCGGTTGGTACGCGTGTAAATGCATTTTCCCTTGTTAAATAAATACAAAGAGCTACGGCTTCGCTGTATTAAATTGAGTTAAGTCATCATTAAATTATAAAATGTTTTCATGGAATAAATCTTCCAAATAATGAAATTCATATTAACCGTAGCATAAAAGAAAGATGCAATACCAGTGTGGGATGCCAAGTCTTACACTGAGCCGAATATAACTCGTCATTATTTCTGGTTTTATCGGAAATTGCTTAAACCAAAAGTTATGGATTTATAACCAGATTTCGAAGGTAAAATTCATTAAATGAACAAGTTTAAAACACTTTAACTAGGTACAATAGTTTACCAAAAAGTAAATGGGCAATTAAAAGTACTTGCACAAAAAATAAAAATCATAAGTGTTCCTTTTTTCCTATTTTTATGTACAGAACTCTAAAGAACCAAAGACAAGATTAAGAAAACAAAATTAACTTGACATTTCGATTAAATTCCTCAAACGTCGGTATGTCGTTCGATCCACAGGACGCGTAAAATGCATGTGTTTACACAAATGACCACATTTACGAGAATTGCATCGAAGTAGGTACCTACCACTAGTTACACATTGTATTATGCCACTCCTTACACCAATAACAACCAGTAACCAAGCTAAGTAAAAAAACTGGCTGAATATGATAAATACAGTTTTTTATCAAAGCTAATAAAAAAAAAATATTCAAAAATGCTAATCTCGTTTGCCGGTGATAAAATTTGGCAACAACTATATTAGTAAATACTACCAATATAAATTCCGAAAAGTATTTCATTTGCTGGAAAAATCGTTGAAAAATAAATGGTCTGGTACCAACTGGAAAATCTACCGACTATGTACATTTCATACATTATTTGGTTTTCCTTATAATATTGTAGAATAGAGTGATCAACAGAGATATCTAATTCCGATTACCTACTACAATCTAATAAAGGTTATGTGTTTTCTGTATATACATTGACGTGAAAAATAAATAGGTCACTAGGCAACGTTCAAGAGCAATTTCCTCGTCGGCTTTTGATTGAATTTATTTGAAGTATGCTTGTGAAGATATATTGTGTATGTGCATGTCTATGACAAACACGAACTGTAAATATATTGAATACAAACTGAACTAGAAATGGCTATTGAATTTTGACAAGTGGCCTAACTTTTTTGCACGTATTATTTCGGTCGAGTTTAGGTGTAATCAACTTATAAACATATTTTGATGATCTGTACTTCTATAGGCTTATCAGTGCAGTGTTTTGCCATTTTATCAAAAGTATCCTAAACATGCGTGTTTGTGTGAAGTCGCGCAGATTCAACGGAATGAGGTATCTCCATTTATCTGCTTAGCTAGCGTTTTACGTCAAAGTGGACTCTATTTAGACACCATAGAGTACATAGTTAAATGTGCAACTCACTTAAGCTATTTGGTTCCGTCATACACAGACCTTGTCTCGACCTTCACGCTTCTTATTAGAACGATATTGTTAATTGATAATATTGGTAACAAGTGCTTCTGTCATAATTGAATATCAAATATCCCAGTTCTTATGATGAATAATGCAATTTAATTTGCAGTTTATGAATTGAGCATTTTTGAGAATTATTGTTTACTATATTATCTAACATTTTCGACGGCGATTGTGCCCAAGGCCAAATGACTGACAATAGACCGATTTGAGATATATTTTAAAGTAGTCGCTAGCGTCGTGCTTATGTCAGTTGTCTATATACCATACCTACTATTAGAATTCGAATTTACTGAAAAAACTAAATACTTAGACCAGTTTTCCTTTTATTTTAGAAAATTATTCTAAGAACCAGTGTAAGATGAATCATGAATGTTACTCCTTATATACAACAAACAGATATACAATATATGTTATAACATATATTGTATATCTGTTTGTTGTTCCAAATAAATAAAATAAAATAAAGATAGATTTTTGAGATATTTTATAAAACAAACGACGGTCAAAACGCTTGTTTCAAAAGCAATTAACCGCGTCACGTGTTTCGATAAAAAAACCGAATCATTAATATCAAAGCTATTTTACTCTAACGTTTCCAAGAATTCCCGATAGATTATGGATGGGTACATTTATCAGTCTTAATAGCCGAACTTTTGTTTTATTTCATCTATGAACCTAACCAACCAAAGTGATTATTCAAGTTTAATTCAAGTTTAATTCATTATTATTCGGGTAATTAAGGATCGCCTAATAACTATAGTCGTTGTTTACCACGAGTGCACGTCAATCTTTTCAATATGTCAAAAAACGTCATTGACAAGTAAGTCACACGACGCGTGCTCGTGATTTTCAAAATTGCAGTGTTGCAAATACCCGGATGTGTAGGAGAATGTTGATCATAAACGACTATTTTTAAACGGCCTCCACTAGCTGCCGGAGTGGCGGTACTCTAGAAATGACGTGACCTTATTGAGAGCCTTTCTCGAGTGTCGATTGGACGCGTGCGGTGTGTCCCATTAAAAAATTGGTTGATGTCGTCGGTAACCCTTTCTATAAAATAGAAGTATTATATCACACTTGAACTCCTCGAAGGTTTATAAAGAGGTGTAATAAGCTATAACCTAAAGGCAAATTCTACTAATTAAAAGCGACCAATCAATGTTTAATAAATGAAGATGAATTAGTCATTTCTGATAGAATGGGATTACATTGCGATGGTCTCTAAAAGTTAGTAGAATTGCCGTTCAGATTTCGACAGGTGTCACTCTATAGATCCGTCGAACAGTCAGTGCGAGTGCAGAGCTCCCGATCAGACTACATCCCATTTACTGAAGTGTTCTAAAAGTGCGTTCTCTTTGCGTTGCCGCAAGACTGTTCATATACTTGTTCACATATTTTATTTAATAGGCATTGTTAAGCTCTTTAATCCAAAACTCAGATGTTTAATCTCATTTTCAAGATTTTAATGTCTCCCGAATTAAAGTCACCTTGTTCACAATAAGCTGGCATTATTGGATTCATTCCAAACGTTTTGTAACAGAAAACTTTGGATTTTTTTTTTCAATTGCATCACTATGATTTTGGCTAAAATTACAACTTGACTGAACATTAACTATTTTGAGTTATTACAAGAGCTGTTCAAAATCCTGTCTTTTAAATTAAATACACCGATGCACGGTTCCTACTATGTTTCCTGAAACAATCTGAATCATTTATACAATATTGAATGTTTCGAAAAATTCTTAAAATTTTGTTAATAATTAAAGTGAGCCTAATTACAGGCTAATTTCAAAAATGTTCATAGAAGAATCTATGATACCAGCCTCTTGTTGTCCTACTGTAAGGCAAAGGCTTCTTCTCTTACAGAGAAGGCACGAGCATTAATCACCGCGCTTGCTCAAGGCGGATTGGCGATTTCAGATTTATATAAATTATAAGTCCAGGTTTCCTTACGATATTTAGCTTCACCGATGTCAGTAATGTCCAAGAGAAACTTAGAAAGTACATATAAATTAAACAAGTCACATTGGTACTCGCCCGGTATCGAACCCGCAACCTGAGATGCGGGTGTTTCAACTAACAACTGTCACGACTCTCAGAATAATCAAAAACTAACTTTCCGAGGCGTCTTATGCTTATATTTGACAGTAATGGCGATTTCGCACTGACGACTTAAAAGCGAGGAGAAATCGCAGCAGGTTCGCCGTAAGTAGCACCGGCGGAATCATGTTGTACACTCGAGTTCGGCAACTCGTCCCGCCCCAGTTCTGGCAGCGTTAACGATGTGCACACGACGCGTGTTCACTGCAAACTTGCAGCGAGTCTGCTGCGCTCTCATCTCGCTTTGTACACGCTCCAATATCGTCAGTGTGATAAGACTCTAAAATGTCAGTGACGTTCGCGACGCTATCTGAGTACAATCGTTAGTTTATGGACAGTTCATTCCGTCGTATTACAATTAACACACAGACTTATTGACTCGTCTGAGATAAATTAACATTGCGTTATTTTCAGCGAAGCATGTCTGTTCAAATCAGGGTTGCCACCTTTTTTAGGCAAATAGAGTAAATAAATTGACTCTATTTATTTTATTTGATGTTATACTTTATTTTATTTTACAACAAGAAAAATAAAGTACAACTTTCGAAAATAAAGTATTATTTATGGTGCCTTATTCATTGAAGCGATCCATTCCGTTACACACAGAAAAACCGCTTAAATTTTTGTTTAAAAGAAACTAAAAAATTAAGCGTTTTTTTTGTTTTGAACAATTAAAAAACACCTTCGAATATCGAAATATATAGTATTTTCACGTACTTTGATTTATTTATGAGAGCAACCTCACAAAGTATATAAAGTACCTAGGTTTACTCAAAGGAAAGGCAACCCTATTTCAAACGAACAAAGGTAGACAGTCGTATAAATCCTCGTCTACATCTTAATATTCAGCACACGTCAGTCACAGTTCATCCTGAGCGAGATTCATTATTACCATTATTTACTCACCTAGTAGGTAACCATTATAATACAAGGAAAGTCTTATAAATATCAACCTCTACCTTCGTGCCGCACATTTCAGTGGAACAGTTAAACTAATCCTCTTGGAGGTAACATGGCGATTATAATATAATATCACAGGGTTGGAACTAACCCTTTATTTCATACGTAAGTTTCTTCATCGCGGGCTTCGGACGTTTGTGGGAAGCGGGCGTTGGGCCAGCCCTAGCTCGAGGGTTCCTCGGAGACGCTGTCCACTTCGGTGGAAGCCCGTGCCGTGGGCTAGCTGATGGAGGAGCTGGTGGAGGTGGATATCGTCTCGCGGCCGAGCTCCGCTGCCATGATGGCTATCGTGAGCTCCTTGCGGGCTTTCTGCACCACCCACACCATCAAGGTTATGCCGATCAAGATCTGGAAATGTATATTTTAATTATTTAGTAACATATTATTATACATACAGAGTACAGTTAGAGTAGAGAGTGCAGAGTACAACCCTAATCTCGTCAAAGTTAGAGTGAACGGGCTTCTTCTGGGTAAGCTCACTCTATCGTCGACTTTGTCTATGTCACCTCTGACCTAGACTAGAATCAAGCTTGCCCATCTCGAATAAAGGAACAAAAAGAGCCAACCCATAATCTGTCAGTACTTAAATGAATTATATGCTAAAGTAGTTAAATACGTCATATTAGGTGTTTCAATATCTACAATTACTTGGAAAAATGGACAAGTTTTGCCGTAGATTGGATCGTTTTGGCAGAACTAAACCGAATAATTTTATTACAACCAAAAGAAGAATTTAAAAGAAATGCAGACACATTTAGTTTTTCTTCATTTATTGTTATAGTGGCCGCCACGAGACGTGAGCACAAACGTCAAGTATATTTTTGGGATTTAAAGTTCCTTTCTGGGTTTTTTTGGGTCGCCGACGCTGCACGCTATTAGTCAGTCAGTCGGACCGATCGAGTGCAGCGTTGGGGCCCCAAAAATCCGGCTACTCTACGAGGTTAACCAAACAGCGTTTTAGCAGTGACGAAAAATAAAAATACAAATAAGTATATTTAAAGTATTGTGCCCTCGTTTATACTCATAAATAAAACATTTAACCCTTGTAAAAGGGCCCACCCCCCTCTAATACATATTAAACGCAAGGCAAGCTAACTTAAACCGAAGGGCGACTTAAGTCAACTGACTGTTAAACATAATTCTGTAGCAAGCACGCAACGCCTTAGATTCTTGAATGCTGATATACCTAGCGTAGGTACTGTTAAGGTCATTGCACACACTCCAATAAGGATTTAACCTTAAGGACTCCTTAAGGTTATTTCCTTCGCCCACGTCCGACTTGTTGTAGGACCGATTATCGGACTTTTCAATAGATCCATGGTTTTGTGGGACATATGCGTTGGTATATTAAAGTCCATAATTATGTTCCATTCTATCCGACAACAAAATCAGTCATCGATTGTCTGATGTGGGCGTGCAGCCTAAAGAAACGACAACAACTCCAAACAAAGTAAGATTTGAAAAGAGAACTTTAGAGATTGTCGGTAGCGTAACGCCAGATCAGTCAAATCTATAATAATATATCTTCCCGACCGAATATCGGTCACAGCGGCCAAGCTCAATGGACACAAGCCAAATACGCAGGAGATTTTATAGTGCACAAGTGTGTGTGTAAACACAGATTATTTTTTTCCTTTACTCTCATAGTCCGATAGGACAGCAATCCAACACAACCGGGGACAGAACAGGCTCAGGGCTAATGGTGTTACGGCTTTCCAAGTCACGGAGTGTCACCCCACAGACCCCACTAATTTCCAAACTGGCTGCTACTGAGAAATTCTCAATAGAAAAACCTATTAGCACTTTTTGCCCGACCTATAAGTCGACTTCAGGACTCCACACTCAGCAGTCATACGTAGATACGCCAGGCGCAACTTTTGTCAAATGTGCGCCAAACCTAAACTGTCACATTCTACGCTTTCGAGAAAATCTAATTTGTGACAGTTTTGGTATGGAGTTGATATGGTGATAGATGTCCTTTAGAAGCAAGTAATTGAATCACACAGGGATGCGGTTTCTGACCTTGTAAAAGTCCCCACGTATCATTTGTAATGAGGAAAATGTCTGATGGGACGGTCGCTCAGTAATTTTCCTTCATCGAAAGGCGTAGAAATAGCAGTAACATAAAAATAACAAAATTACATTAAGCCCACAGCAGGCATTACAATAATTAAGAAATAATAAAAGATACGCAGGTTATTGGTAAAAGCCACGTAATCCAACTATCGACCGACTGAAAAGCCTTTGAAAGTCTAAGACGATGAAGTCTGGCTGATAAAATCGTACTTACTTACGGCCGTGGACGATCACTCATAGATCGATAGAAAGTCGATCTAAAGGTCCTCAAACTCTTTAATCATCAACCGTCCCAGCTACTACATTATTACACCAGCCGAACGACATTGATCAATTGCATCGATATGAAATCGATGACTCATTTGCGTTATAACGCATTGAATATAAACTTTAAGTGACGTCAAGATCCTATGTACTGTAGGGGCTATCATTGTATTGTTGTAAATTCCTCCACCTCTACTACAAAGCAATTTTAATACAATATAAACTAACGTTACGAACCATTAACTAACTGCTTATGAAAATAATAATAATATAAATTCTTATCATGGCAAGTACATATCATTCGCAAAACCAAGACTTGGAAACAGAATTAAGAATTGTGTTTTCATAACGATGTTTGATTGGCTACACCAGTCACCTTATTATTCTGTCGCGTATGCCTAACAACCCAGTAACTGGGTTGTAGAAATAGGCGCTCCATCCAGTAAGACTGGTGGTAGACCTCATCATAGTTGAGTCAAGGTCTGATCTAAGTACCAAGATCAAGTCTATTATGCTCCTATATGCTCCTTTATTCACAGAGTTTATTCTAGCTGTATTGGTTTTACACAGATAACCTCCTCACCACCCGTTAGGAGCTCCTTAGATCAGTCATGAATAGCTTTATTAGCTAATTCAGAATACAATCTAAACCCAACAGATCAAACCAAATTGCCACAAATACTTTGTAACTTATCTTTTTTGGTTAACATCATAAGTACATTTGCAAGGTCTCCGCAAACAAATTTGGTGTTTGAGGTAGATAGTTATCACCAAAAAGATAAGAGTCAAGTGCTCTGTCGATGCTCTGCGGTCATACGCTAGCGATAAAGTGTGTAAACAGGGAAAAATGTGTGATTACCATTACTGCCAAGATTCTTGACATTATCTCATACCATAAAGATTGAAATGAAAGCGAGAACGGAAACTAAATACCACGATTTATGCGTCACATAGCGCCTGGGCGCTACCCGAAAGCGGGCCAAAAGTTTGTTAAAGCAGTTTGTTAGAGTAATGTTTTTTTTTTTGTAATCCCGCCTCTCTCTTCCCAGCCCTGCAACTCTTGAAAGCCACAACGAACATTCCAACAGTGGTGACCACCAGAAAAGCGCCGAAGTAATGAAGCTCGGAAGTCCCGAAGCAACGATTGAACAGTCGTGGATCCCGCAACGAAATTATTCACAAAAGAACAGTGAAGGAGTAAGAAAAACATGATTTGCACTTCACTACAAACGAACAGTAGACAGAACAGAAACAGGCCAAAGACTTTTCCAACTGGGAGAAGCCCAGATTGCCAAGCACCACAATTAACATTAATCAATGGGACCTTAAAGTGGGATGTTAGCTGTTACATTTGTTTCCAGTAATAGGTATGGTAAAAGCGGTCAGCGAACAGGAATTTGTTCTATTTTCTACAAGGTCCACCTAGTAAATAACTCAACATGTACCCATGATTATAATACGTCATCATTGCTGGAATTGGAGAAATGTTCAAGGTTGGTGGCCAACCTTCAGTAACTGGATAGCCACGAGACTATACAGTCATAACAACGCCCCGGGTTAGAAAACAAAGATAAGAAGAACGTTATCGTCAACAAAATTCTCTTTAAACTATTATCATTTATTACCCGTTTGACCTTCACAGGTCTGGGTCAGCTTACCGTCAATCCAGAGACAGCTAAAGTATGTGTAAAGGAGCTGGTTATATCGGATACAGTTCTCGAGCTATCGTAGATATTAGATAAACAAAAATTTTTACAAGTCAAGTGATTACCAACACCAAATAGTGAATCACAATGATAAAATTATAAGGTAGGACAACGTTCTGAGCGGAGCGAGTAAAAGTTCCCCGATGACATTGACTACTACAACTCAAGACATGAGGACTAGCGATATAAATAGTAGGTACGTACACTTAGGGTCGCCATCACCAAAATTACCGACAAAAACTGACAATTACCAAAATCCAGAACATTTAGGTGAAATTGCGACTTTTCCCAGGCGCCGCACAGAAAAATATTTTTACAAAACAAAAATAAAAACATAGTTTACGTTACTTTTATTATTTATATTTTATCTTTCTACTAGCTGCTGCCAGCGACTTCGTTCGCGTGGTTTTATCCAACCGCATTTTTTTTTTTTTTTGGTGGGTGAGAAATCATCAAATAACTTCTCCCGCCCTGGGCTGGGCGGGACGGAGTGTCAGGCTTTTACTGACTAAAACCCACCCATGTTCCTTCTTGTGCCCTTTGCGTTCCGGGGGCGCGGTATCTCTTGCGAACAACCCGCAGCCCCGGCAGGATCCACCCGCATTAAGTTAGGTCTTTGGTTACTGCTCCTCTCCCGTGTATCGTAGCGTGATGTTATATAGCCTATAGCCTTCCTCAATAAATGAACTATCCAACACAAAAAAATAATTCCAACCAGTACTTCCTGAGATTAGCGCGTTCAACCAAACAAACAAACTCTTCAGCTTTATAATATTAGTATAGAATAATCGGAATTGAATTGACACACATACATATCATCACGCCTGTATTCCCCGAAGGGTATGGCAGAGGTGTACCAATATAAACCCACATTTCGCCGATGTTTTTAAATCCCTTAAATTGGGGCGAGCCTATTACTATTAACCGGACACAAATCCTAACTCCGAGCTGCTACTCAGAATTTCATAGAAAAACCCAATAACACTTTGCTCGACCTGGGAAAATCCAAAATCTTCCTGGGAAATCTTTTTGAAAACATCTTTCTGACAACCTCCGTATGCACCGTAAACAAGGACAAATTCGGGGAATTCTGGACGGATGACAGCTCTAGAGACACATATACATGATGCAAGTTCACACTACACCTTTACTGATTACACTAAACTTTATAAATATCAACGCTGTTTTGAACAACACATGTGTGAATAAGAAGGTTATTTTTATCTCTGTTCTGAAACAAAAATGTTTTTCCTAACTAACGTCAGTGTTATATTGTGAGATACCGTGGGAATGTCCACGAAATACACGAAAACATAACGTGGATTGGCCCAAGAGAAAACTCATTAATTTCAACATTCAATACTGTACGGGAAAAATCATATATTTTTAATTGTTTTTTTAAATTGCCTATTACTGTAGTGGTTAGACCTAACCATAAACGTGTGGCTGACGTCACTTCTGATCGACAACAGTTGCAATAACGGTTGATGACTATTCTGATTGGCAATTTTTGTTACGAGATATAGTTAAATGATGTTCATGGTATGTGGTGGTTACGATGGAGCCGGAAAGTTACGACTCTATTCTTAGAACTAAGTGGCTATACAAATAAATAAAATATAATTGTCTTTTGTATTGTTAAAATAACAGCTTAATACAAGGAAAGGATGTCCACACGGTACTTATATGAAAATAAAAAAAAACACCTTTTTTCGTCTGTCTGTTTGTTCCAGTTACTCTCCAAAACGGCTGGACCGATTTTGAGGCGATGCTCACCGGTAGATAACTAATGTTATAAGGAATTATATGTTACTCCGACGCTACATTTATTAATTTATTTATTTTGGCTATGTTTATTTTAGAAAAATATTTAGGGTACCGCGCGAAAAAACCCCCGCCATAACTGACACTCACGCGGGCAAGACCTAGTCTACCTATTTATTGAGTGCCATTGCTATTTAGATGATTCAATATTTTCAATTTTGATGATAATTACAATCAAACCGCCATATCCTAATGTCCTAGACAAAAATTCAAAGATTACTTGCAATCATCAGCATCAACTAATTCGACGAAGGACAAACAAAATAACTTGTACAAACGCATAAGTTGTACTAAATCAACCCTTCTTTGGTACTTGTAGACACTTCGTATATTATGGTCATAATTAATTCAGCACTGACCTTTGAGACTCACCTTTGGCCACATATAGCTCCCCTGTTCCTATAAATACACCTATCACTTCTGAGAGAGTGTTTACCAATACATAGGTGTATAGGGACAAGGTAATCGGTTTATGCATTTAAAATGTCAGCTACGGAAATAACCTGTCGCCAATCAATGTTTCGGTTTGAAGGGTAGTTTTGGGTGTTGGTGTAATTTCAGCCTTATGTCTGGAAAGGCATCTGCTTTGTTTGTGGTATTCCAAATGTCTATAGACAACGATGATTATTTAACATTACGTGGGCCGTCGGTTTTATTGCCAGTCGATAACAAAAAATTCTTTCTTCAGGTAAACAATCAGAAGTATTTACGAATAATCAGAAATATTTAAGAAGAGTGCTTCATTTTACACAACCGTGTTTTGCCAGGTTTTTAGCACAGGAAAAACTATGTTTAGAAATATCATTGTCAACGGAATGGATGCATTTGTATTTTAACAACAAAACTGTTTTTCAACCCTAACAAATGGTTATTTCAAGTTCGCCTTTGAGAATTTTCATAATATTCATCATCATTATCATATCAGCCGATCGACGTCCACTGCTGGACAAAGGCCTCGTATAAAGATAGCCACAAAGAACGGTCCTGAGCTGCCCGAATTCAGTGATTTCACGCGACCTTTGCCAGGTCGTCGGTCCACCTCGTGGGGGGCCTTCCCACACTGCGCCTTCCAGTGCGTGGTCGCCACTCGAAAGCCTTACGAACTCCCGAAACTCCCGAACTCCCGCTTGGGCGGAGCATCGCCGAGTCCTCGTGGCGGCCATCGGCGGCGGCGAAATCTCGCGTCCGGTCCTGGTGCAAGCCATGGTCCGGAGCGAGAGGGAATGGGATGCAGTCGCCTCCTTCTGCGAGGCAGTAATGCTTGAGAAGGAGGCGGCGGGACGGTTGAGACAGCGGTTCTCCCGTCCCAGCCGCCGCGGTAGACGCTCCGGACGACGGGAGCCGCGAGACGACTCCCGGCCACCGTAGATACGGGCCTGTGGACGGTGAGCAATGGGTAGCTCACCGTCTTTACGTTGCATAACGACAGGCCGTGTCGACGGCGCGTTCGTGTTCCACGCGCGCCTCAAAGAGATGTCAGCAAAAGGAAGGGGCCACTGAGGGCCGATGCCTACCGGGGCTGCGGGTTGTTCGCAAGAGATACCGCGCCCTCGGAACGCAAAGGGCACAAGAAGGAACATGGGTGGGTTTTAGTCAGTAAAAGTCTGACACTCCCTCCCGCCCCGCCCAGGGCGGGAGAAGTTATTTGATTATTTCCCAACCACCAAAAAAAAAAAAAAAGCCATCTCCATTCCATATTCTATAAACATCTCTATAGTCACTTCCTGAGCGACTTTGAACCTTTTTACGAGGCCCATAGTAATGCACAAAGTGTCATAATTATGGTGCCATATTTCCACTTTCTAGAGAGCGATGGTTATTCGTTTCCCAGTTTGGATATCTCCATGCCGTTTACGTCTGATAAAATAACGTTGATATAAATTTGTTACGCAATAAAATTGCGGACGTGGAGGGGCATGTTTATAAGCCCCCTAGTTCCCTGTTGCGTTAACGATAGTACTGGTGAATTGTGACGTCATAACGTAGGTACTGTCACTGGGAACATCGAGCTTTCAAATTATTTATAATGATCCCAATGATCCGTATTAAGACGGAACGGTAAAGTAAGTCGTTATCAATCATTAAGGCGCCATTTATTAAGTTATTGTGTTGGACATAAATGAGCATGGAGGTTGAGAGCACTCGGTACTTTTATAATTGTTTTATTTTGCTTTTATTTTACTTCACAACATAAAACGCTTACTTTAGTTAAAAACATAATTATATTTAACGACATTCACACGCTCATCTCACTATAGGTATACCAACACAATACTCCAAACATGTCTTTTTTCAAAGAAGAACAAAGTCAGTCATTTTGTAAAAATTTACATGATTGGAAAAAGAATCAGTGCTCGTTCTTCTCGTATCCAAGTTTTGGAATGAGCAACTAGCTTGAACTTTCTGACTAACTAACCGACTATTTGACAATTCAAAAGTGCCCGTGAATCGTTTAATAAAATTGTAACAAGATTAAATGGTTTGGCTTTAACCACGCGGGTCTACAGATGGTGGATGCCACATGTTGGCAAATTTTTGGTCCTAATAGCCAGTTTTACCACACGTTTTAAGTGGGTCTACGCCTAACTCTTGCAACGTCAAAAAATCTTATCATTATATCTGGCCTTCACGCTTATCTCGTTATGTAATGAGTTAAAAGTTAGTAAATAGCTAAGACAAGACAGGAAGTCAGATAAAATGCCTGAACGACATCAGTATCTACACTGCCTTTGGACTTAAAAAATCTAAATTTCAAACTAGCACCGGTGGAACGCTGTCAGATTTAAAAATAAAACTCAAGACAAAATAGTGCTCCTAACAAAAAAACGCGTTTATGTATATGTCTAACGGGCATAGCCAGAAGGAGGGGGGGGGGGGGGGGGGTCAATCTCTCCAGTATATTCAAATTATTACATTAATCATATTACTGCTACGCTAAAGGTCTTGGGTTCGATTCCCAGGTCGGGCAAAGTGTTATTGGGTTTTTCTATGAAATTCTCAGTAGCAGATCGGAGTTAGGATTTGTGCCCGGTTAATTGCAATAGGCTCGCCCCCTATTACATGGGACCTAAACATACCGGCTAACTGTGGGTGTACATTGCTACACCTCTGCCTACCCCTTCGGGGACTACAGGCGTGATGATAATATTAAATTCATTTCCACACCTTTTTGTTGCTTTATTTTCTTGACCCCCCTCCCCCATACTAAAACCAGGCCTACCTATGCCAGTGACATGACTGTCTACATATTCAAAAGTCGAAACTGTACATGTTAGTAGTTGAAACATCTATTTCTGTACAGATATAAATTGTGTACGCACGGTTCGTTTGACACAATAAGTAACTGTTTGCTGTTCTAACCTAGACCTCGTTCAAGAGAACGAACATGTAGCATAACAGCAAGGTCTGGTTACCGCGGGCAGATCTACATGACAACTTGGCAGGGCAGCTTTTTGAGAAATTACTAAAAACTATCTTCCGCCCGTGACTTCGCTCGCGTGGCTTATTTCACCCGCGTTGAGTTACGTCTTTAGTTACTGCTCCACTACCGTGTGTCGTAGCGTGATATTATATAGCCTATGTTCTCAGGAATAATGTAGCTATATGTATATTAGTGAAATAATGGTTAAAATCGGTTCAGTAGTTTCGGAGCTTATTCGGTATAAACAAAAAAAATCCCTTTTCATAATATTAGTAGATTCAATATTCGAAATTAGAACGTATTTTTTAAAATTCTAGCTTTCTGCACTCCTTCTATATTCAGACAGTACCTCTGACAAATCTGACGCTCCTCTGTGCGTGCAATATGTTTAAAAACGTACACAAAGATTTCAGGGCCTATACTACCATCTCTAAAAACAGTACCATTTTAATATTACTTTGTAATTTCAGTTGTTGGATTTGGAACTCTCAGCGCTGAGCCGAGCGTTGAAAATCTAACAGTGCGCAAGACAAAGAAATATTAAAATAATAATGTTTTATGAGATGATGGTAGGCCCCCTGTTCTGTTCACGTACATAGATTAAGGACAGTTAAATTGTTTAACCTCCTATCTATTGCGTTCTGCTATATTTTAGCTCACGATCTTCCTTTTGTTTAGAATTTTAAAACTCAATTAGATAATTAAAAGGCATTAGTGAACGTCATTTACAAGAAAAAAATTAATGAATTCAGTTGGCTTCCCCAAAAAGTAGTTTCGTACGGAGAATAAATAATGAAGAAGAAACTTGCTGTTTTAAAATAAGTGTTTTACACACACACATCAATTATAGGTAGAAGACAACATAAGGACTGAAAAAAGAAATGAAAAAGGATCAGGTCAAAGACATATAGTGCTCTTCTCTAGTATATAGTTTCATTATTGGTATATTTATCTACCGTTACAGGGAAAAATCTAAACAGACCTGGCCCCTGTGGTCTATCGGGACGTAGCACGGGTGGTATTCCCGTGTTACTACTATGAGTTTTCGACAATACTCGCCCTCGCAACGATGCGACTCAATCTCACTCAAAAACAGTCTGGCCACCCCAAGTAAGATGTCAGAAAACTTTCAAAGGTTTCCTACAAGGATAAAGATTTCCATTCAAATTCATAGCAACGCGCTTGTACGATCAAATACAAGATAATTTTAGCATATGAACGTCTGGGAAAAACCAAAGACATGCAGAGATCTTGCTACGTTCTGGAACTTTCGATTTCCATCGGTATCCATAAGAAAGTTAACATAAAATGTACAAATGAACCGCAGCACTTTATGACGTCATAAAGAAGTTCTGGAATTTTACACCGTGCACCATAAGTAATTGCATTGCGACAGCGCTATGTGATCGACTCGATTATTTAAGTAGCATCTTTATACAAGGAAGCATAGAAGTACCTACACACGTTGCTGTACAAACATGGGCAAGATATAAACGAGTACCTAATTCAATTAGTGGACACGGACGATGCGCTTGCGCAAACAAACGGAGGCATATATTGCTTACCTTACTAAGCATAATATTATATTTTTTTGGCACAGTTATTTTTATATCTGTCTTCAGTTTAAGTCACAAATTCTACAGATATACATAATTTGTGAGAATGAGAATATAATACTATTATCTTTAAACAGGCAAACGTGTCTAGAGACCACAAATGATAGAGAAGTAAGAAAGGGAAAATCTCTACCTAGCAGTGAGACACGACATAAGCTAATAAAAAAATCAATGTTGAAATAATTTAAAGGAATGATGCCAATAATTATTTTTTTTAATATACAAGAACGGGGATTATGGACGTGGGCAAAAAGACTGTGAGGCTCAAATGGGATTGGGCGAGCCACGTAAGCCGCCTGTACTGGGACCTTTGGGCAACTGTCAATGCTATGGGTGCCTCAGGATGGCCGGCGTTTCCAAGGCTGGTCCAGGTGGCGAGACGACCTAGACGGGCTCAAAGAGAGCTGGTTCGAGGTCGCGCAAGAAAAGAATACGAGGACTCAGGGGAGGCCTTTAACCAGCAGTGGGGCATTACAGGCCAGATAAGAAAATGGGGCTTTTACCTGACATGCAAACACGACATATCCAGTGAGATGGGACTCGTGCAGGACGTCGTGCATGGACCGCAGTGTGGAGCCGAGGTACACGTTGATCACCTGTGCTGGCAGCAGACCCAGCATCGTGGCCATGTGGTAGCCACAGCCTCGGACGTCGCTTACCTGGACAAAAGAAAAATTACATTAAGTTTTATGGAGGAAAAACACTAGGAAATCCTAAATAGAGAAAGAGAGCCAGCTAGACAGTTCTTTCGTATCGATGATACAATTATGATAATAATTATTAAATTTTTTACCCACGACTTCGTCTGCGTGGTTATTTCACCCGCCTTAAGATATGTCTTTGGTTATTGCTCCGCTTCCGTGTGTCGTAGCGTGATGTTATACAGCCTATACTATTCTGGCTATCTTAAACGAAAATATTTTTTCCAATCCGAATGTTAGTTTTAGAGATTAGACAAACAAAAACTCTTTAGTATTTGGATTTATTTTGATTTAGGATTTAGTATTTAGGCCCAGTAGGTAGCCAGGTTAATTGCCGCGTATGAGGCGCTATTCAATGTCAAGGTTGCTGATGTACGGACAATTGGGACACTCCAAACATTTCAGCAAGTGCCATAAGTAGATTTGACTATCTGTGGAATTTCACGAAGGAAATCTAATCAAGTTCAAGTCGGACCAGAAACCCTACAACTGGCATTTCAACTGGTATTCATGTGTTCAATGGCAAATGCTTTAAAACAGTAGGTTAAAAAATGGGCATTTATCACTGTCCTGAGTTTCAACCAAATCAAATCATTATTTAAGTAAACCATACAAGCACTCTTGAATTGTCAAGGAGTAAGTCAGTCGGAATGTTGAAGTTCGTTACTCGATCCAAACAGTAGGTTTCTATGGTGAAGAAAGAGCAAGAAACTCATATGAACATTCTTTTAAAATCAATAAAATATTACCAACTGGCTTCTGCCCGCGACTTTGTCCGCGTCAAAGTAGATATATTATCCTACGGAACCGTAATTTTTTCCGGGATATGGAGTATATGCTATTCCAGACTAACTCTGTGCCACAAATTTCATTCAGATCCGATCAGTCGTTCTGGCGTGATTGATTAATAAACATCCATCTACCCAAACTTTTACATTTATAACATTAGTAAGATTTAGGTTACATCATTCATGTTGAATCTAGGGTACAATGTGAAAACAATGTAACAAGTCGTATATAAACATTGATCAGTTAGGGGCCATAGTCCTTTCTACTACTAGTCCTGGTAGTCCTGGTACTACAGGTACTGGTTACCTAGTAATGAATAGGATTATTGCTATTCTTTGTTTCCATATCCTGCAATAGTCCTGCGCCAGTCGGGGGTTATCTTTGGATGCCCTCGCTTAGTGCATACAAGGGCAATTGTCGGTTGGTCTTTAATTTCATCTTAAAGCTGTTCAAGGTTCCTCTGCGAGTTGGCTTCGGCTCCTCGTACGCCTTTCAAAGGTCTGGGTGGACCCTAGGATCCCGAATTACGTAAAGTAAATATAAATAATACATTTCCCAATAATTTTCCTATACTACACACTATCATTATGAAATATCGTCCATATTTTCAGTACTATTCGCGTGCTGTCTATATTAATGGATATTAGGAACATAACATACCATCACGCCTGTATTCCCTGAAGGGTTAGGCAGAGGTGTAACAATGTACACCCACAGTTCGCCGATATGTTTAGGTCCCATGTAATAGGGGGCGAGCCTATTGCCATTAACCGGGAACATATCCTAACTCCGAGCTGCTACTGAGAATTTCATAGAAAAACCCAATAACACTTTTTGCTCGACCTGGGAATCGAACCCAAGACCTCTAGCGTCGCAGTCGCGCTTAGGACTACTAGGCCAACGAGGCAGTGCCGACGAGTATTAGGAACATGTCAATCCTATTAACATTTGTCAAGATTATAAAGTTGTGTGCGGTTTAGTAAATGACTAGGTACAATAATATTTTAGTGGCTAAGCATTTGCTAAGTATGGAGTCACGGAAAGCAGGTTGTTTTGAAAATTAACGCCATGGCGTGGGCGACTGTAAATTACACAACAATTTTCATGTACGTTTCAAAATAAACCTTAGCAAACATGCGAGGCACGCAACACAGCCCCAGTAGCTTTATACTAATCTTGGATTTTTTCATCACGTCATTCCGCGAAACATCCAAGTTTTTTTTTTGTTTGGTGAGGAATGCTTTCTGTCACAGTAAATACCAGTGAGACAGTTCTAAAAACACCGGCAAGTACGAGTCGGGGTTCCGTCCCACTGTATACATTATTAAGTTTGAGTAGAAAACGCCAAACAAAACACTTTTCTTGTATAGCTTATCAATAGAACTTATAACTAAATTTAATTTTTACTAGTTTTCGTAAAATCGGCCATAGTTATACACACTGTGGAAATTTCAGCTCTCTATCTATGACGGTTAATGAAATACAGCCCGCTGACAGACAGACAGCGAAGGCTTAATAGGGTCTCGTTGACATCCTTTGAATACAGAACCCTAAAAAGGAAGATAGATCGATTGTTTTTCTTAAGATAAACAAGTTGACCGATCTACGGTGGCCTTGGCGACTCCGGACGCGTGTATGTGTCCAAGTAGGCCAATTACCGACCGTATGAAAGTCGGTGTAGTGGAAAAATTCCTATGAGCACATCCGACACATCGGTAATAATAGATGGAATATGATGGGACACAATCCCACTTCGTACTAATATTATAAATACGAAAGTTTGTGAGGATCGATGGATGGATGGATGTGTGTTATTCTTTCACGCTTAAACGGGTGAACGGATCTGGATGAAATTTAGCGCTGAGATAGATTGTATTGTGTGATAACACATAGGATACTGTTTATCCCGGGAAAATGTACGGTTCCCGTGAAATAATATATGAAATTTGACGCGGACAAAGTCGCAGGCAGATGCTCGTTCTTCATAAATATTAATCGTGCCGATATTGCGAATGTCTCCAACGATCGCCTGTCTTATAATCAAATGATATTTTTAGAATATTTCTGTACCGCTGTAATGAAATTGCTAACGGAATGTAAATACTCCTTGATGTAAAGTAAACGTTTTATGAGCTCCGAAACTCTGGTGCCTGGTATATTTGGATTGGCCGTCGAAATGTTTGCAGCAAACATTCTTAAAATATGGATGGTTACGTTGCAGCTAAAAACACTGCTACAAAATGAGTTAAAACCTAATGGGATTTATCATGATGCCATTTTATCGTACACATGTCGTTTTTTCCTCAAGTAAATTATTAATAAATACGCAAGTGTCTGACCGCTTAATGTAAATACTAGGTACATATCAAAGAAATGAATGATACATCGAAACGGAATCTTAAACAACAATGTTTGCCCTTTGTCGGAGATGACACCAAACCTCGCCAGATATTTTAACGACAGACAGAGACCGCATAAAAAGACTGCGCACATCTACATGTAGTTTTCAAATAATAAATGTAAATACGTTTTGGCTGAGGACCAAGAAAGACGGCGACAAAAGTTTACTGCCCTGCACCAGATAAAAACAAGCTTCAGTTAAGATAACGGCGGCTGATATTGTGAACATTACACCACACACAACCGCAGGAGTAAATACATTTGAAGATAAGGAGATAAGCTGTCGACCGACGTTTTAAATTAGACGTGAAGGTAAGTGGCAAGCCCCGACTTCTATGTAAATTATTCTAAAATTAAAGATTTTAAAACCTTAATTGCGTTTTTAAGTAATGATAAATCACTTGTGATAAGCTTGTAAACTATTAACTTTGGATTACCTAGCTACACTTAAGTCATATCATCACTTTTTTTGTACAAAACTCGCCACCAGTGGCGGGAGATAAACATTTATGTAGTTTCAGTTTTGATCTCTTGATCATTAATTCACTCCAAGGTGGCAAAATTATTTTCTGACGCAAGATGGACTCGGGTCAGATATTGCATGATGGAGTTTTAATGGGCACGCCCCATGACGTGTAGCCAAGTCCTATATTGATAGCTACCGTTTGTTTATTGATGAGACCCAGACAATGACAATGCCACTCGCTGTAATAAAAACGGATGACCGTTATAGAATTTTAAACCGTCGAGATATTACTCAAGGTTGCTTTTGTAATATTCCAAGATCATGAAGTACTTAACTCATGAACGACCTACGTTTCCACAAGAACGTAGAAATAAGTCTCTTACTTGAAGAAAGTCTTATAAGTCAGGGTCATAAAGTCGAGTAGTTAAAAAAGGTGATAAAAGAAAAGTAACGGCATTTACCCCTTTTCTACGATCAATCATGAAGTCGGAAGCGTGTCAGGTGCTTTAGGGCATTGTTCTCCCAAATACGCTGACACCGATCAGCTATGAAGGTCTCTTAAGGAACGGAATCTCAATATATATATTTAGAACTTTGCGATATTTCGAGTACCTCAAGTTTCGGTATTGCAATAACTGCGGCTAATTTTGGCTCATGGACTACCTTGCGTGGGCGATTCGTACAATAACAATCGATACAAACACCACAGAGGTGAATTGTAACGCATACGTAATAGAAAATGTCGCCAGTCCGACACGGGCGGCGCAGTGAAAGCGAAACGGGCCAAGTAGGTGGTTAAACCGCGATCGCTCTAGATACCACGCCACGAACAATGGCTTAATGTTATCGTACCGAGGGCATGTACGATAGTAATGTACGCAATCATAAGCATCAATTAACTCAACTCTTAGACGATGCACTTTGTAATTAAATGATGGCAACGAAGACTAAGAAATGATGGTATTTTTACTTTTTCACATAAACACACATAACATACCATCACTCCTGTATTCCCCGAAGGGTTAGGCAGAGGTGTAACAATATACACCCACAGTTCACCGGTATATTTACGTCCCATGTAATAGGGGGCGAGCCTATTGCCATTAACCGGGCAATTTTACTTTTTCTTAAAAACGTAATGATAATAAAGGTTTCTTAATTCTTTCTATACAGAGAAGAAGGAAGGAGGGAAGGAGAGAGTGAAGCATTGATCATCACGCGTGCTCAAGGCGAATAGGCGATTTCAGAATTATATTAATTACAAATCAAGGTTTCCTCACGATGATTTTCGTCACCGATGTCAGTGATGTTCAAGATAAACTTAGAAAGTACAAATGAAAAAGCCTCGTGCGTTAGAGGTGGACGCCTTAACCACGGGATCAACACGACATTTTAAACATAAGCTAAGTAAAAAAATTATCGTGAACAGATTTCCATGGATGATTTCATTATTTACATGAAAACGACCTTTCCGAAAACGCGAGGCGTGACGGTGACAGCATCCTGTTACCGACCTACGAAACTGTGATTAAAGATGGTGGAACGTGTATTAAAGATTCACATTAGCCGATTTTAAGGACTACCAGTGCGAGGCAGACAGCAACTTAAGCATCAAACGGATGTATAGCTGCGAAATAGACGAAAAACCGGTTGGAGGTCCGATCCTGTCTCTTTGCTGTCCTTGTAAAGAGTGTCCAAAGAGTCTTAATGGAGTTTATTCAACAAAAATAACAACGGAATAACAAGAAATCAACAAAAATATATGGAAAGCACACTTCTCGCATCAACAAATCGATTAATTAGTAAAGATGGCGGCTATAACCCGACCGATGACAAAACGTCACATTTTTGGCACGAAGTTTAGGAATAAAGTCCTTTTTGAGATTTTTTACATGTTAACGATTTCATTAATAATTAATTAAAATTAAAAAAATAATACTTTAAGGCATTTATGATACTCCAGTGCAAATAATTTTGAAAAGATCACATAAGTTCTGCAGACGTTGTTCTAAAATATCATTTACAGTGTGCTCAGTATAGTACCTACTTCCGTAGTTATTTTTATAAAATGTATTCACTTCATCAACTGACCTTTAAAGTACTCTTTTTTATGGTTTGTTTACCTTTTATCTCACGGCTCCCTGATTACGATATAGTTACATCTACTCAACAAGACCAAAAAGAGTTGGAAAACGTTCAAGCCAACCTATTACGGGAATGCTTGAAATATCTACTATACTAATAAAGTTGTTTGTTTAACCGCGCCAATCTGTAGAACTACCAGTAGGATTGGAAAATACTTTTTGTAAATGATAGCCAAATTACCTATAAAATAAAATGACCTAAAAATGACCTATAGACTACACAACATCATGCTACAACTCATAGAAGCGGAGCAGTAACCAAAGACGTAACGTAACGCGGGTAAAAGCTGGTTAGAAATATAACGTACATATCCGAGGCAGGTCAGAAGCTCAGATTGGCATGATTGAAGACTTAGACTGATATGAAACTCTCATAACACTACTTCAATGCCAAACGATTTAATGCTCTAAACTATTTGCGATAAAGTCGCGTAGGTGTGACGTAGAACGGATGCAAGTTACTGCACAAACATGTATTTCACATTTAAAGGTCGCCATAGAAAACATTTTAATTTAGTACACAGAACTAGTTCATCACTGAATCCGTAAACAAGATATTTAAAAACTTGTAGCGATGCCGCGCAGCGCGCTAGTTTTTGCGAAGTTTATTTATAGTTACAAATAAATAAAACTGAAGTGTCTGTTTGTTGTAATGTCAAAATAAAAGATTTTTACTAAATGCATAATGTTGTACCGTCTATGTATCTGACTATCTGTGAGTTCCGGCTAATCTCCGAAACGGCTGGACCCATGTGGACGGGGTCTTTCCCTGGTAGATAGCGAATGTTATAAAGCGATATAAAATTCACGCGAACGATATCGTCATCAATGTAATATGAAGATTACATATCATCACGCCTGTATTCCCCGGAGAGTTAGGCAGAGGTGTAACAATGTACACCGACAGTTCGGCGGTATGTTTAGGTCCCGTGTAATAGGGGGCGAGCCTATTTCCATTAACCGGGCACAAATCCTAACTCCGAGCTGCTATTGAGAATTTTATAGAAAAATCCAATAACACTTTTTGCTCGACCTGGGAATCGAACCCAAGACCTCAAGCGTAGCAGTCGCGCTTAGGACCACTAGGCTACCGAGGCAGATTACTTAACAGTTATTTTCTAATCAAAAGATAGATGGGTTGTGTGAAGAATAATATGAAGGAGAAGGGAGTCAGTGATACCATGCCAGGAGAAAAAAACGTGTTGGCGCAAGACTTTTTTTTTACCCCAAGTAACATGGGAGAAGGACAGGAAGATGATAATTTTCTAATCTACGGATGCAGCTTGCCATTTACAAAATCATTTAGAATAATCATGATGTGTTATGTTATGTATTGAACTATTTATTTATTCAACATTATGGAGTGTAAACAGGTGGAACCGAAGTAATCGTAGCATATTATGATCTGGATAAATCCAGAATATATCATTTCGTCGAATCAACAAGTGAAAATTTGTCTGAGGACTCAGAAACATGAAAAAGAGGAATCCATGCTACAATTTTATTTCCTGGGGTAATCCTTGCGGATCCTTGCCCTCCACCTAAGGAGTTCTAGGGAGAACGTAGGATTATGTCAGACTTTTACCAACTAAAACCACACGGTTCCTCCTGCTACCATTACTTGGGAGTCCAGAATTCGATCGAAGAATTCGATCCGCGCCCCCCACTGGTACCGCTAATGAAGCCTTGGCGGGCCCCTTCGCAATCCATGCTATAGTACTCGTGGGCACAAACGTCAAGTTAATTTCTGGGGTTTTTGGGTTACTCTCTGTTTTTCTTGGGCTCATGACGCGTGCCGGTTACATACCTTGATACATATTATTATTAAAACTTACAAAAAAGATTGGAACAACATGACAAGTAAGAAATGATACAAAAAGTCTTGAAGATAAAACTGACGTCAGTCAACTCTCTAATTAGATAAACTTCAGCAATCCTGTCTAGTCGAACCACGAATACTGGGATCTAAACCAGTTCTAGTATGAAAGCTGTCCTCCAACGAAATAGAGATACTGTCATTCCACTAATGAGGTTAATTGACCAGGACAATTTAGCTCTTATTCAATTACTTGTTAAGTTTAATGTCCATTGCACATTTGGAATGTGAAACAAAAAACTTCTAATCATACAAATTATGTTGTTAACGTAATTAAAGTATGCAGTTAATGTTAATTTATACAGAACAATAAAGTAATTGTATGTTTTATACCTAAGTTCATGATCATCCTGTTAATAATGGGAGAAAAAAAGACACATGACTGCCTCGTTAGCCTAGTGGTCCTAAGTGCGACAGTTACGTTAGAGGTCTTGGGTTCGATTCCCAGGTCGAGTAGTGTTGTTGGGGTTTCCTTAAAATTCTCAGTAGCAGCAGCTCGGAGTTAGGATTCGTGCCCGGTTAATGGCAATAGGCTCGCCCCCTATCACATGGAACCTAAACATACCAGCGAACTGTCGGTGTACATTGGTACACCTCTGCCTAACCTTTCGGGGAATACAGGCGTGATATGTGAAAAATACACATCAGATACCCGTTAATCCCACAAACTGCCAATAAACAATGACCAAAAATTATTGCCGGGAAACGTCTTTTATTTTTGGTCTGAAAAATCAGTTTATGGTAGTGCGCAATGTAACGCACGCAGATAATTGCGCTTACGCGTGCAACCAACGGGACAGGGTTCGTGGTATTTAAAGTTTAGTTGGAACATTTCAAACTCGTTTCCTAAAATAGAACATTGACCTTTAATCTCTCTGTAACTGGGAGGTTTCCAGGTATGGACAAAGGCAAAAATAAACAAAAAAATATATAAATATAAATAGAAATATATAAATAAGCAAAAATAATATGGAAATAATAAGTAACTTTCAACATCGTTAAATTTCTATTACACCCTTTATTGGTTCAGAAATCCATGTTCAGCATTTGTGGACATTTAATTAGCGTGAAAAGTGTTTAACTGGTAATCATAAACGTTTCAAGCGAATGTAATCAACCGTGGAATAATAGATGAAAACCGAAGTATATAAATAACTACATTTCCATGAAACGTATTGCGGCCAAATCGTGAACATGACGGATAAAATGATAGTGCTAACAAGGAAACAGCTTGATCGTACAACATAATGTAATCAGAACCAGTTTGTTTGCCACACGAGATAATAGGCAAACGTCAGAAACCTGCTCCGATTGTCTGTGACTGGACTTCGTTCTTAATTTAAATTGGTTATCACACGGTTCTTTTTTCGAAAGGCAGAGACTACTTGGTCTGTAGACTCTGTGGTCCGCGTTTCATACTACGTAAATTAATTCGGTGCAGAGACCTTCCGTACGGAACATGTAGAACATGTTGCCACCGTCAGAGTAAATGGTCATGATGTACGGTAAAGACGGGCTGCGCGGGCGCCGACCCTAATAAGGCGATTAAGTATAATGATGACATCGGAGACACACATCTCATCGGATGCTTGGTGTTAATAATTCAATGTTGTTTTTGGATGGATGGGTCTCTTCTGATATTGTTCATTCATCTTGACTTTTTTCTTTTAGTTGCATTGCAAAGTTTGTTTCGACATTATTACCTACCTATGTATGTTTGTCAGGAAAAGTGAATTAATTTAGCATCGTTAATATAGAATTGGTAAAGGAAAATAATTATTAATTATGCAATTTATGTCGGCTAGGTACTTGGTACCTAAGTAGCTATTTAAGTATGAGATTCGCAATTTCGCATAAAATTATAAACTACGCACAAGGAAATGTGATAAACAAGTATTTTCGCATGTGATTGGGCTTAATTAAGTTTCTTGCATTAAAATTTTAACTACTCAGTCTCGGAGGCAATTCATAGCTGTTGGTTTTTATTTTTTTAACCTGCGCCACTATGATAGCCAAGCAGTAAGAAAACACGTTATTGTAACAGGTTCAAATATTGCAACTTTTGAAAAAAAGGAATACATGTCTAGGTACATTTATAGATTGCCATATTATATGTAAATGAATACATTGCGTAAATAGTTTAGCCAATGTACTTACTTAGTCCATGCGTCTTATCAAAATGCAAGCCGGCTGCATCATATAGCACTCGACCTTTCCTTGAAGGTCATGGACTTCGTAAGTTCTACCTCAAATATTTAGGATTTTACTGTCCAAGGCACTATGGGTAGTTCTACTTATTTTTTATGGTCAGCCTTGAATAATAAGGCATAAAGGATTTACAATGCTGATATTTATGTGGCCTTGACCCCTACACCCCTAGGCAGGAGGTTGGGGTATGTGAGGTGTGAGGTGTAAGAATGTTGTATGACCTTGGTATACACTAAAGAATTTATGCTTTCAGCCTAACATAATTTAAAAATATTTTGAAACATTTTATTGTTGACTTGGTTGGAAATATTTATTTTTATAATATGTATTATATGATGTCATAAGAGGAATGTTTATTACAATATTAGGTATTTAGCTATATCTAATAATAGGTTTCCCTGTTCAACTAGGATGAAATTGTGTCTACATACTTGTTATTGATAAGTATTGTAAGGGTTCAGTAGGGATTTAATGAAATTAGTGACAAATCTTTGCTGGAAACAAAACTCAACTCAGAAAGAAAATTAAAATAATGAAACATTTATGCCAAAAAGTTTGCTAGGAAAACTATTTTGACCTTTTTAATGAACTAGTTAACTCTTACAAACTTTTTTGAAGTTCAATTTTAGCAGAACTTAGTACTTATATTACATAAGGGTTAGCTCTAGCTATAGAAATTTGACAAATACCTTTTATTTACCTGGAAGTACTAGTTGCTTTTTGTTAATACCATTTATAGTTTTATTAATACCCTAATGACCCCAACACAATAAACAAAAGAGCTTAGTGTTGTGTTTAAACATGAGAATTTTTCCCAAGTATTTGATAACAAAATGATTGACACTGTATTTTTAAACAATAGGTATTTTAGAGTCCCTCTCTGTAGACCCGTGTCTACTGATCGTTTGAACTGAACCTTGTTTCCAATTTTAAATATAGATAAGTAATTAGGTATGTAGGTAATGTGTGTGTTTTTTTTATTAAAAGATAATAAACCAATCTATTTAGCCTATCTCCTACAGTCAACAGATAAAGCTGATATTATATTTGGATAATATTTTTTTGATACACATTTTTGAAGTATTTTTTTTTTAGTTTTGTAAAAGTATGGAAAATTTAGTAAGGCTACCCAAAGTATCAAATAAAAATTTAAGAAAGAAAAAAATATGCATTACCTTTGGTATTCTTGACAATAAGCATCCATTGTTATTCATAATTTATTGTTTGCATCCTTTCTTTTGTATATTTGAATAGTAATGCCTCATTGGCTTAGACTCATTACCATTATTTGCAGATTAAATATAATGATCTTCGATTTTTAGTCTTTAAACAAAGTTTTAAAAAATAAACAAATACTTACAGCAAATATAGTGTTCTGCAATCCAAAAGGTATTGGCGTCAGTCTCGCGAAAAATACAATTTTGAAGGCTTGCGGCCCCGAGATCACTTTCAGCAGGGCCCGCGCCGTCTCGTTCTTGAGCAACCGGTCCAGAGGCAGGTAGTTCCGCAACGCTTTCAGAGTAAAGTGAGCTACCGCCACACCAAAGTTCGCGCTCACCAGAACAGTTACTAAACCCTTAACAATCCCGAACAAATATCCACTAGTTATTATTAACACTAAATAACCTATCGTCACTGGAAAACTCACGATCAAAAATAAACCCATAAATAACAAAAATATTATCCACGGATCCTGTGCGTCCACCCAGTACAAAATAGTCTTCAAATATTCTTTGAAAAAATAAAGCACTAGAACCAGGCATGTCAGTAACAGTATTGATACTATGATGTTAAATAAATAACTATACGTTGTCTTGTTGTTAATTTTAGCCCATAAACTTTTCTTTCTTGTGACCGCTGTAGGGTCGGGCTGGCATTCTTCAACGTCGACAATTTCCATGGTGACTTTCGTTGATGACATTTAAAAGCAGGCTAGGATTTCTGTTTGCTGTCTTGAATTTTCCACGGTATATTATTCGCCATGGCCTAATTTAGGCGAGTGTTTATTTCACGTTTACACACGGCAGAGACCAAAACCAAAATCCAACGAGTGAACGAACAGTCCGTACAATCAACCACTTTAACTTCTATTCACAGACTAAAAATAAAATTATTCTAAAGAAAGAACTGTCATTCAAAACATGTCAAAGTTTGACAAAAGCTTCCAGGGTTGTTGGTTAAAAATGTATAAAGTTAAAATGTGTAAACGTGTGTATAAAGTTCCGTTTCGTCCGTCCCCGGCCATAAAATATAATTTAATAATTTTACATAATTTTGTTAAATTAAATGATTTATCCAAATAATTATATGAGTTAGAGTGCACTATGCAATCGGTGCCGAAAAACAACACAAAAGACTGCATGTGTGTGGGTTGCCATTTAAAATTTTAGCCAATATCTTGTCACTGGTGAACAATATAATTGTCAACCTGTCTAAATTTGAGAGTTCTGTTCCAGGTTAATTAGCTTACGTTATAATTGAGACATTAGACAAGGATAACTGTAGCACACCGTTGCAAGAAAAAGCAAGATCAAAGAAGTCATGCTTAGTGAGCTATACCTACTATAGCTATGGAACGATAATCTTCCACAAAATCACATCTGTGCACCGTGGAAGATTTAAGTTTTTCTAAATAAAATACACGTGAACTGTCGATAAATATATTATTAATGATTTGACCCCAGTAATATCACACGGCTTAGATTAAGGGAAGGGTTTTTTTTGGTAGTTTTTTTTCATTTGGAGTTTTAAGAAACGACATAACCATGCCGCCGAAGAAGGCAAGCAGCGGCGCTAGTGCTGGTGGTGCTAGCAAGAAGACAGAAGCGAAGAAAAAGGATAAAGTCATTGAGGTGATTCATAAATGAATATTCATTATAATCATTAAATCACAGATCCTTAAAAATATTCCTTCTTGATTTCACTCTTGGTTGGCTTTGGTGACCACGGTAGGTAATGTAGGCCACACGTAGTAGTGTCTAGTACTATTAAAAAAATGTAAATAACCTTTTTGTAAATAAATTCCATGCACCTGGCAGAGCAATATTGAGCAACTTCTGTTTAAAGTTTTACAATACTGTGCAAGATGTACCCGCAGTCCTACACCAACACTAAGCAATGATTTTTCTTCTACCAGGATAAGACCTTTGGGCTTAAAAATAAGAAAGGGGCCAAACAACAAAAGTTTATTCAACAAGTTGAGAAACAGGTTAAAAGTGGCGGCATACATCCCGCCAAGCCTATGGATGACAAGAAGAAGGAAAAAGAGGCCAAAATGAAGGAACAAAAGGAATTAGCAGCACTTTTCAAACCGGTGCAAACACAAAAGGTTGAGAAAGGTATGTAGGGCGTACTAGAACCCTCATCATTCTCCAGCTGTTATCCCAATGTAGGGAACCTAGAGTCTGAACCCATAACCAAAGGAAACGCATGAATAGTAGACCAAAGACAAATATTTTTAATTAAAAGACTATGTTTGTAGTGAAAGAGGTTTAATACAAGATAATAGATTATTTTTTGTATGAATACAATATTCATATTATTATGATTGGCTAAGTACCATGAGGGCTGGTCCGTTAATAATGATGATGCATTTTTACCTACTGCAATATCCCATGCCAAATATGAGCTAAATTAAAACTTATGTATCTCAATCCGAGGTCCTTGACTGTCGATTGAATCACTTCCTTATGGTTACAGATTTTGAAGTAGGCTATTGATTGATAATTAATCTTAAGTTTAGGTCCAAGATACATTATTTCTTTCAAGCACTAGAAGAGCCCATTGGCTAATGACTTCTGACTCATTGCCACTATTGAATGAAATATAAACTAGTCTCATATAAAACAATATTTTTCTAGGAACGGACCCCAAATCTGTGGTATGTGCCTTCTTCAAGCAAGGCCAGTGTACCAAAGGAGATAGGTGTAAGTTCTCTCATGACTTGACTATTGAAAGAAAGGTATGTTTTCTCATCATTTATCATTTATGATATTATCTTGCTTCATTAATTTTCTCAATCATAATTGTGAAGGTGTGAGAAACAGGGTGTAAAGTTTCTCATCCTCCATTAGAAGTTTTATCAATTAATAATTACTATTAAGACACTGATTGCTAAAAAAAATTATTGCTTGACTTTAAAAATTTATCTTTTATTGTGGGTGTGGTAACAAAAATAAACTTACATACACAAACAACCAGACTCAGATCAAGTATTGTAGGCCATACGAATATTTATTCCGTTCGGGAATAAACCTGCAACTTGGCTGCCAACTGCTCAGCCCCAGTGCCAATTGTGACATCATTTTTTTTAATGCATGGACCTATTATGTTGTGTGAAATAAAAAGTAAAGTAATTTAGTACTGATTACACAATGAGATCCAAAACTTCAAAAAGCTTGACAACTTTTTCAGTAACTTATTGGTTATTTGTATTTTTTTTTTCAGGCTGAGAAACGTTCCCTTTACGTGGACATGCGAGATGATGACGACACAATGGATAATTGGGACGAGGAAAAGCTAAAGGAAGTAGTGGAGAAGAAACACGGAGAAGGAGATAAGCAGAGGCCCACTACGGACATTGTGAGTTACTATCAAATGTTATTCCTGTTGACAACATATCTTTTTTCTTCATATTTTTATTATTAATTGTGCAAGCAGATGTTTAACCAAAATGAAATGGTAGATTTAATGCCTCTTAAATTAAAAATAATTTAAGCAAATTCATTAAAATTATGCTCAGTTTTTACCATTAAGCCAAGTTAAGTCACCCTCATGGCACCTAAACATTCATAACAATTAAATCCCAATTACAGATTTGCAAACACTTCTTAGAAGCCGTAGAAAGGTCAAAATATGGTTGGTTCTGGGAGTGTCCATCTGGTTCCAAATGCATATACAGGCACGCGCTACCAGCAGGCTTCGTCCTCAAGAGAGACAAGAAGAAAATGGAAGAGAAGAAGAACGAGATTTCTTTGGTGGACCTCATAGAGAGAGAAAGAGCGGCCCTTGGACCTAATCAGACCAAGATCACTCTGGAAACCTTCCTCGCGTGGAAAAAGAAGAAGATTAAGGATAAGCAGGTGTGTGTTTATGGATTTTATTATGTTATGCTGGGAAGTCTCGGGAGTTTAGGCTGGTTTATGGGAATAATGGTCATCACAGCAATTGTTTTTAAAAATCGCTACTGTTAGGAGATCTTGAGTTCGATTCCCAGGTCTAGCAAAAAGTGTTATTGGGTTTTTCTATGAAATTCTCAATAGCAGCTCGGAATTTCGGAGTTAGAAATTGTGCCCAGTTATCGGCAATAGGCTCGTCCCCTATTACATGATACTTCAACATGCCGGCAAACTATGGGTTTACATCTGCCTAACCCTTCGGGGTATAACAGGCATGATGGTATGTATGTGTGCGCATAATATTAGCAGACAAAATATTCACTTTAAAAAAAAATTAAAGTAAAAAGTTTGTATTCCTAAAACTTCTAAATATGTATTAATATCAACAGGAAGCGCTAACGAAAGCCGAAGACCAGCGTCGCAACGACTTCAAGGCGGGCCGCGCGGTCGGACTGTCCGGACGAGAGATGTTCTCGTTCGACCCCGCGCTCGCCGCCGACGCCGACGAGGACGACGACGAGGCGGTGGACCTCGCCACATATGGCGACGAGGAGCCAGACAGCACGGAGTATCGAGAAGTGCAGTTCGATCTCATTGGCATGGAAGCTAGTGAGGTGAGCTTATTATTCTGTTCTGTCTAGTCGATATTGTCCCAATGCTGGGCAAAAATCTGCTTAAGCTGTGGCAGACTAAGGTGAAGATTTAACGAGTTATTCGTCCCTAAGAGTAACGACTTTAAATGCGAGGAAAAGAGAGAGCCGTATATCTATTTTATAACCTCATTCACACGTACAAATTCGGTCCACCCTTTAATTGTCTGGCAGAAATGGTTGATTGCTATAAGACTGCTTGTTGGATTCTCCTAACTCTTTTATTTTATGTAAAGATTTTAATAGTAGAAAGTGTAATATTTTATTTCCCATTGTAGTCTATTTTTATCTATACTCTGCACTAATATTATAAAGAGGTAAGATTGTTGTGTTTGTTTGTAACCTAGGTCGTTCCGAAACTACTCGACCGATTTGAACCATTTTATCACCAATAGATAGCTACATTATTCCTGAGTAACATAGGCGATTTACCATCACGCTACGGCCCACGGGAGCAGTAACGAAAGACGTGACTTAATGCGGGTGAAATAAGCCACGCGGACGAAGTCGCGGGCAGGTCGCTAGTTTTTTACATATTCACATTACACACACATACACATATACATTTATTTACATTGTATGACTTCTCTCAAGTCCTGTCAACTGTAAATCCAATTAATCATAACCTTAGTATGTAGATACAATGTGTTAATAATACTACAATGCCTATTCTATCCTCAGGCGGACGACACCGGCACCAAAGCGACAGAAGACCGATTACAGCAGCTCAACCAGGGTCTCGAGAATGGCGACGGCGACGGACCGGAGGCCCAGGGCTCCAGCGACGCCTCGCCCTCCGACGACGCCGCCGCCGCTGTCCCTATCAACGAAAACCTGTTCCTTGATGAAGACTTGGATGAAGAACTTCAGAACCTCGATTTGGAGGACTAGGATTTAATTGATTAAATTGGCTAAGATTGAGTTTGTCGCTATCCTATTGAGGGAGGGGAGAGTACCTAAAAAAAAGCGAAAAAGGGGTTTGTTATAAGTATGTACTAGCTATGTACCCCACGGTGTCACCCGCTTTTAGTTACGTCTTTGCTGCTCCGCTCCCGTTGGTCGTAGCGTGGCATTCTATACATATAAACCGTCCTCTTGAAGTACTCTATTTATTTATGAAAACCGAATTAAAATCCGTTGCGTGGTTTAAAAGATCTAAGCGTACATACAGCGGGAGCAACTTGGTTTTATTATACTATGTAAAAATATAGATAGTAATTGTTACATGCCGCGCGTATAGTTTTGATAAATTAAAAAAAGTATTTTTTTTTAAAAACCTTGCCCCACACTAGGAATTTCTTCTGTATCGTAGGTGCATTTACAAACATGTAAACTCACATACACAAACAGCGTGACACAGAACAACTGTAGACCATAAACATTTTATTATTTGATCCATACGGGAATTGGGTAGATGACACCACTAATCAATTCACTGATTATTGACTTTTATGAGCTGTCAAAATACTATTCCCCCATAGATTTTGTATGGCAGTATTAAACTTTGACATCTCAATTCACTAACTTTTATTGATTTCAAAGCAACTAAAAATCGAATTTTACAGTTATTTAAAAATTCATCTGGTTTTCAGGGCTAAAATAAACTGAATTTGTGAAGTTGTGTCTGGGAATTATTGTTTAATGGTGTCATCTAGCCAATTGAGCCCACGACACACAACGCAGCCGCCAACCGCTCATGTCCACTGCGCCACCCGCCAACCATTTTCGTACTTTCACTTCCGAAAGGATAGTAACAAATTCAAAGTTAGCCTGTTATCTCATAGGATGAGAGAATCACGTAGTGGCTACGTGCGGACTCATATAGGTATATATCACGATTATACAGACAAAGTCACACTATACTTTTTACCCAATGGCAGTTCGTTATTTAGAAGGTTAATTTCACAGAATGTTATACAAAAATAGCTGAGAAACTGTATAGAACTTATTAACTTATTTTACAAAAATATCCTATACATTTCTTTTACTTATTTGGCCCTATAAATTGACATCGTAGAACTTAGCTATCAACATTAGGCTCGCTAGCACCATAAGTCACTAAATACATTTCATTCAACATTCATTCATTCATTCACTGATTTATTGTCTCTGTCAAC
Organism: Caradrina kadenii; assembly: GCA_947462355.1. Classification (NCBI taxonomy): domain Eukaryota; kingdom Metazoa; phylum Arthropoda; class Insecta; order Lepidoptera; family Noctuidae; genus Caradrina; species Caradrina kadenii. The sequence goes on along the minus strand of OX381687.1, from coordinate 13,002,155 downwards.
TTTAAATGATTGACATTAATAGAACAACTTTTTAAATTCGTTTATCTACTTGTGGTGCAAAACGGTCAATAATATGCTTCAGCAATTTTTATTTGTTAATTGATAATGAATTTAAGTTTATCAGGAATAGAGTTGGAAACTGTAATTGCGTGTGATATCTTCGTTTTATTTTCCAACCAACAACCAGTCTAACCAAGAGGTATCGTGTTGCCCAGTAACTGGGTTGTGGAGGTCAGATAGGCAGTCGCTCCATGCAAAACACTGATATTCAGCTGCATCCGGTTAGACTGGAAGCCGACTCCAACACAGTTGGGAAAAGGCTAAGCAGATGATCATCTTCGTTTTATCTTGCGCTCAAATGTACGTGTTAGTGAACAAAAAATATCAGATACAGTCAATTTTCATAGTAATTTAGTTAGTTCCAATTACAGCCACCTCGCTAGGTTACCTAGCTGCATTATACCTATATCATGTCGCGTATTTATTTCAAACAAACTTCAGAATCAATTGAGCTTTAGTTCAGCCAAAACGAGCCAACACACAGCCTCTCAATAATTCAATTCATAACGTCCAACTAATTATATAAACCAAATTTTACATTACTATCCAGCGTAAACAGGTACTACCCATTCAAAAGTTATGCTTCCAAGAGACTAGCTTTTGCGTGAATTTTCTTACAGAACCCTCATTTATTTGATAATAAAATATAGCCTGTATAACTCGCTGATAATGTAGCTTTACATAGGTGAAAGAATTTAAAAAATCGGTTGTACGGTTTAAAGTGCATCCAACAAAAAATACAAATAACTTTTTTTTAGAATATTAGTTTCAAATTAAAAATTAATCAGCGTTAAATATCCAAATGTTATTGAAATTTTGACGTAGATTGGTTTGTTTGGGCAGAATTAAGCCCAATTGAGGTTGTTAGAACAATGGAACTCAATTTTGTTTCATAATGAATAAGTGTCAAGTTTATAAAGTTTTCGAAACGATCAACAATTTTATTCCATCTGACATTTACTTCTGATAAAATAATCTTGATAGTTGAAAACAATGGCACACGTAAAGTATCAAATACAAACTGTATTCATCGAAATAGGGTCACCCACATTATATATGCTGATAAAATTATAAATACTATAAGTCCAGAAACGAAAGTAATGTACCTATTTGTAAATAAAATAACATATTTTTAATTGACGTTATTTTTATTGTTATATTTATATAGTATTCATATAAAAGGTGTAAAAAGACTGTGGCAGGTGGTGTTCTGTGATTTCTGCCTACCCTCATGGGAAAAAGGCGCGAGTTTATGCATGTATGTATGTGTCAGACAAGCCGAACGTCGCATGTTTTTTCCATCATCGTAGTTATTTTGTTCTTGTAAACCATGCCTAGAAACCTTTTTTTACGGATATATGTATTAAAAGTCTGAAGTTCCTACTTTTTTTGCGTGTTGCACTCATAAGGACAATATTTTGCGTGTGTTACATGGCGCTCTATCAAAAACAGTGATTTTTCACACAAAAAATAAAGGTCCTTTCTTAGCAATAACTTTTTACACGCCAATTATAAAAAAAGAATAAAAATAAAACGGTAAACTATGCTACCTTTAACTCTTAAGACTCTTATTATTATATTAATAATATTCTTAAATGGCAACAACGAAAAAAGAAACGAATATAATAACTGCAAAACATAATAAAAAATATTACTATGAAGACTTTTTTCCAATCGCCAGCCATCGCGCCGGATTTTCGATCGTAATATTATCTATTTGTTGTTGTGAAAACCCTTTGGACTTCATCTTCGGGAGCACGTTGTTGATGATGTGTGCGTAACCGTGCCCGCCAAAGCTGGTCTGCAGATTGAAAAAAATGTTCATTACATAATACTCCCTCGTTAGCCTAGTGGTCCTAAGCGCGACTGCTACGCTAGAGGTCTTGGGTTCGATTCCCAGGCCAAGGTAAAAGTGTTATTGGGTTTTTCTATGACATTCTTAGTAGCAGCTCGGACTTAGGATTTGTGCCCGGGTAATGGCAATAGGCTCGCCTCCTATTACATGGGACCTAAACATACCGGCGTGTGTGTGGGTGTATATTGGTACACCTCTGCCTAACCCCCTTGGGGAATACAGGCGTGATGGTATGTTGTA